>JARHVA010005012.1:307500-820000 GCA_037957365.1 Torreya grandis
AAGTAAGATTGGCATTTTTTTAAGATTTAGCATTTATTTTTGTCCATATGTCCCTAGCCTTCATCTATTATATAGATCTTATGTTGTGGTATTTTTGAGATTGAAAATGAATGACATTAGCATTTTTATTCTCTGTGTTTGATTAAATTAAGCATTGGAAGTGTGAAATCCCATGGCTTTAACTTAAATCTTGTCTATGTTGAACACCTTCTCCCACTATCGATGACTTCCTTCATGACCACTATGATTCACCATCGCTCCTTGGCAAAAACTATCAATTTTATCTTTTATTTAATAAAATACCATGGGAATTAACATTGGATACTATTGAATTTTTGTATTTATGCATGCAGTTCTTATCTACTTAGCCTCCACCTACCAAATGTCCACCATCAAGCCATTCGAGCTCAAACCTCACTAGTTGTTCACATGTCTCCTATTTCTTAGTTTTTTGCCTTATTATTTATTTGTTTTTTGTGGTTTGATCTATGTAACATCATAAGATTTCATATAAAGAAGTCCCTAATTATTACCATGGTAGATAATTTTTTTTAAAACACCACACAAACTTCCATAGACCTAATATTTAATAACTATGCATATGTTTATCCCACAATCAATATAATAACTAAGGTGTGGATTTTTATTTAAACTAAATATAATTTTTTTAAAATACAAATACAATTTTTTATTTGGTCATTTTAATGTCTCAGTAGTTGAGTCATCTTGTAAATTTTCTATATGGCATTCGAGTATGGGTAGGTCTTTGGTTTGACCCACCCCCACTATCACAAAAGTGTGTTTTGGGTTAATTATATTTGAAGAAGGTATTTGTTTATTAGTTCATGAGATATTAAAGGGAGTTATTTTATAAAAATTGGTGGACAATTACAAATTTTGGGGGGTCCTTTCATAAAAATGATGATGTAATTTTTCATGTTGGGACATATTATTTTACCGAACATAGTTTTAATAAGAGTAATGCTTCTTATCATTATGAAGTGAGATATATTTTTTTAAATGGTCTTTTAAATTTCTCTTAGGATGGAATTTTTTTAAAGGAACTAATTTTACAAGTCTTTTTTTAGTGCATTTTGGCTCCCACCCTCTTTCGCTCTCATTTGTCATAGACTGGAGGGTGAGGTCTAGTCTAACATGAGGTCAGACCACCTCATAGGTAAAAATACCTACTATTTCTCCTCCTCTCCACACTCAAATTCATTTTTAGAGATCATTTTTCATTTATATTTTAATATAGTTCTCTTTTGGATGCATTTTTAGTGTTACCTTACATTCACGTTTTTCCATTATTATAATTTTGGGGGTATAACTTGTAATTTTTTATCGCATTTATTAATGTTTTGAGGGACAACAAGGTATTTGTCATTAGGAAAAATTATTTTGGGTGTATTTTATGGGGGATATACATTCTCCTCTTTGAATTATTATTCTAATAATGGCTACGTCATTCTTTGAACCCCTCAACTTCTCAAAATATGACACATTAAAGATAAATGCAAAGACATTTGTAAATGAAAAGATTATGGAGATATTTTTTTAGAAAATTTACAAACTTTATCGATGAGGAAGATATTATATGGATTTTATTCTTTCAAGATGAGGCACTTTGTTTCTTTCGCCTCAATGTTTTAGACAATTTGTAGTCTCGTGTTGTACATACCATATCACCTAAGGAAGCTTGAGATGTTATTTTAGCATTATTTTAGGAGGAAACTTCACCTTTAATTATTTATATTCCTTATTCAACTTCTCTTAGTGAAAAAACAATTCATGAAATTTTTAATGTTTCTCCACCATCTTCTCCTAGTTGTGAGGATGTGATATTTAAAGGTGATATGCATGAGGAACCTTGGCATATCCTCCTATTATTTTTACTTATATATTTATTGAGGATGAGACACATCCACCATTTCTTGTGTTTTATATGGTTGAGGCACTTCCACCACCTCTTCCTACTACTCATGTTGTAGATCTATTTATTGGTGGTCACTTGGGTGAGGTATTTTCACCTCCTCTACCTATTATTTCTACTCATATTGATACACATTCTGATATTGTTATTGTTTCACTTATTGTGTCTTATGTAAAGGCCTCATTTATATCACTACAATAAGTGAATAGAAAATTAGTGAACCATAATTTATTTCTTCACTCCCTCATTCATAGAATGGGTTATCTCATTCACTCCCTATGCAACAAAATTGTTAGCATGCAAAATTAGACTAATATGTTATAAATCCATGACCTTATTTCTATTCCATCATGTGATCTTGAATCTACCACAAATCAACTTGTTACACTTTTATAATGTGACCCATTAAATCCCAAGGAACCCATTATTATTATTATTATTCCTTCTATTATAGTTAATTATTTTTTGCCTATTATTTCTACACATCCTACTCTAGTTCCACATACATATATTCATGCCTCTTTTGATAATTATACCACTACCTTTGGATCTTGCATACTTCATTCCTTGGGTCATAGTACTATACTTTTAGATATTTGTAAGCATATATAGCTTATTGTTAACCCTATACATCCCATTATGTGGATTGATATGCATAGAATTGGTTGTTCTATAGGTGTTTCATATTTATTGGGACCATTTATTGAAATATCTCCATATTTTTTTTACTCTAATCTTTGTGAGATTATTGAACTTCACATGATCTCTCCCACTTCTCCACTTAGACTTATGAGTCCAAATATTAATTCTGTTTACACTTTTTTTGATCTTACCTCACATAATTTTGTTGTGGAATTTTCACCCACTCATATTTAAGCATCTTCATCCACCATTTATATTCATTTATTATTGTATTTATTATCATTATTGGTAGCATTGTATGCATTATTGGTGAGGACACTACATACATAGTTCTTCCACTATTCAGTTTTTTTTACTAGACATTACTCCTCACACTTTTTAGTGATCCTTAGTTGTATAAAATTTTTATGTATAATATTTTAGAGAATACACCTCTCATTTATCAAATAGTATCTTCTATATATTTACAATATTTTGGAGATTCACGCATCACTTGGTGATATTATTTGTTGGATACAACCATTTTTTGTAGTCATACTAAGAGTCATGGAAGTTTTCCTTCATGTGTGTGCAGTCCATGATGAGCACTTTACTCTTCAGTTGCATGACTATATCATCACCACTAAGGACATATTTTTGAGATATTTTGTATTTTTGTCTTTGATGTCAACAATCTCCTTCAGATTTATGGTGGATCTTGTTCTCCTTCTAAAGAGTAGCTAGTCTGGTAAAGTCTAGTGTTAACTTTGTAATGTTTGAGTAGTGGTATTGGCCCACTCATATAGATATTTTGAGTCACTTCACCCATTTCAACACTAGTGTAAGGTAGGTATGCATATATAACTTTAGGTGTCTTTCTCCTTGGTACTCCTTGGTGCACCACTTTTTTCTATTAGAGGTAATTGATTAAGTGAAATTTTTATTAAATTAGATTCAATCCATCAAACACACTTACTAAAACATTATCTTATCCTTTGAGTCATGCTTATTTGGATGCCTTGAAACATACATTTTCTTCTCCATTTTCACAATGGTTTTTTATTAGTTTTTTAGTACCTTATAGTGACACATTTCATCCATGGTGATTTTTTTTCCAAATTTTGTGATCGATGTTTTTTACTAAATGAGCCTCATAGAAAGTACTAATTCATATTTTACTTTGAGGTAAAAGTGACTTAATATCCATGTAGTTTGGTAAGATGGATTTGTTATCATAGAGACACTTAGTATTTCAATGTGCATTTTTAAATGTGTACATGATCAAGCATCATTATCAGGACCCAATCAATCTCTTTGCTTCTTATTTTCTCACTCGCTCTCATGCACTTTAAGGAACTTGTTGGAGTGGTTTTGTTCACACTAGCTAGTGGTTTAGGTTATTTATAAAACAAGTTTTTGTTAGTCAAGTTCACACCCACTTTAGGAGCTAAGCTTTATTGGGAGTTAGTTTCTTAGTTACTATGCTTATAATAGTTGCACATACTATTTTTTTAGTACAAAGTTCCATATCAACTAATATTAGATTCATGAAATAAATTTATGTTACACAAAAATACTTCTTGAGCCTATTTATTAGGCACTTCCTTTATTTTCTCGTATCCCATGAGAGAAGTTGTTACGGATTGTAAATGGACCATAGAATCAATAATGAGACATATACTTGTGCAATTTTTTGTGTATGCAATGATTTTTTTATGTTATGGTAATGGTATGTAGGATAGATCCTACATCTTGAGAGGCATTAGATTATCTGATATTATCTCAAAGAACATTTTTTACTTTTATTAGTGCTTTGATAGGCTATTCAATATTATTTTTAGTGTTATTTTCTATAACCAACCCATAAAAATATACATTGAATGGTCTACTCCACCAATTATAAATCTCAACACCTAGTTTTATCTTAACATCTTGCATCTACAATATTATTGAGACCTTGTAAATATGATGTGTCACAATGTGATTCTTTACTTTACACCTTTTTTTGGTACAAGTTTTATAATGATGTGTAAATTTTACAACTAATTTTCATGTTCATTTATTCAAGTATGGGATATTACCTTCTCATGTACCATCACAAGCATTGGTATACATATACAACACATTAGAATATATTTACATTACAAAATAGGCTTTAATATATCATCAAAATCATTCATGTACTTTTATTTATATAACTTTGATTAAAATTTATAACATCAATACTAAATTTCAAGAATTTATCATAAAAGTGGAAGTAAAAAAATCCACACAACCACCCATATGGTATTTACTATCAATATCACCAAAAAGTGTAAGGATGCATGAAATTCATAGAGTTTTAAAGTATAAGACATGACATTGAAAAGATATATTAATTTATGGTAATTGTAATACATAACATGAAAATGTATTTAATGATTCTTGGTTTCTGGAGAGGCAAGAATGTCAAAATCATATGGGGATAAAATATTGTTCTTATTTTTTAAGTTTGATTTCTTCCAAGTGTAAAATATGGTAAAATTATTTTAGAATCAACTAAATAATAATATCATTATCCAATGTTTGAGGCCTCACTATTGGATCCAACTTTAGGGAATAAAATAACAAAACAAATGCTTGGAGAAGAAGAGAGAAAACCAAGTTACATAAATATATAAATGTGATACAATAATGGGAGGAGGAGAAGGTTTTTATAATTAAAATAGGGAGAGAGTTAACTAAGGATTGATCAAAAACATATTTATGATATCTCATGTTCCTTTGGCATGCCTTATATTGGAGAAATATACAAATTATTTTGAATGAGGTTCAAATAATTTATTAAGAAGTGTTAAATATCTTTGATGATGCATGTTAAAATGTGTTTATGAAATCACATGTTCATGAGGTGTAACCTACATTGGGAAAATAGTTATATCACTATTGATGAGGTTCAAAGACCACACTCGTGACATAAAACATGCTAAAATTAGGAGATTAACCTTATCAAAGCATAAACTCAAGAACAATCATGCCATGATAATAAGGAATACAAAAATATTAGCTTTGGAAGGTTGTTTTAAAGATAAGAAAATTAGAGAAGATATTGAAATTGAGAAGCATCACACAATCTGAATAGGGATTATGGTTTTAAATTGAGCCACTTATAGAATTCCCTTGTTCATTTGTTTAACCCCAACTCACTCTATGTTTATGTTTTATTTGCCCTTTATTTTCTATATTTTGATTTCATTTTTTTATCCTTAGTTTTTCTTAGGATTTATAACTAATTCATTAATTTAAAAAATGTTATTTTTTATGTTTTGTCTTGGTTTTAGGGACAACATGCATTGATACTAAAGCCTTGGGTTCTTACCTTTAACCCTCTCACTGAATCTTGATATAAAGGCATTGGAAACTTAGTGGGCCATTTTATCATGGTGGATCATGCCACTACTCACTTCTCTCACACCACTTATGCTCGAATTTTATTGGATTTGGATTTTTTATGCCTCTCCTAGTAGAGGTTGTTTTACAAGTTGTTGATCACTTTTGGTGTCAGCCCTTAGATTATAAAGGTATCCCATTTCATTGTTAGAGGTACTTTAATAAGAATAATTTATCATCTAGATTCCCCCATTTGAATTTTTCTCAATCTTCATCTTGGTGGAAGGTGTAGACATCCAATTCCTAACACCATTTGTGTTGAAATTCTTTATCTTACATGAATTTCACTCAAATGCACAATTTAGGTCAAAATCATTAAAATGTGCTAAATAGTTTGATCTTGTCATTTACAAGTGCTGATTTAGGATAATTTATCCCTAAATGGGGTAATAAATTTTATGAAATACCTAATTTTGATAAATTTATTTCGATTCAAAATGATGATTTCACCTATGTGTGCTCTAAATCACTCTTTTTTTCTAAATTGTCATTACACCTAACATACCTTTATTATTTTATGTTGGAAACATCATAAATGGTAATATGGTTCCAATGCATCTAACATCAACTTATAATTCTTATCGAGTCAAATATAACCTAGTAATATGAATTTTTAATCATTTTGATTAATTGAGGGCCAATTTCCAAATAATTGCATAAATGTTGATTAACCGTGTTTAAGGTTAATTGATCCAAATTAAAAGATTAAGTGGATTCTCCATGAGAGTTGTTGAATATTTCTAGTTGGAAATTGATTTCTAGTAACTGCATCACCTAATGACATCATCATATGGGGTGGCATCCATAAGCTATAAATGCATAAAATGTCAAGATTATGGGTCTCTCATGCCTCATTAAGACCCTCCATGCCTCTTAAATTACCTTCTATCCCAAATATTTATGAAGGATATTTATTGATTTAATTATATAATTGGATTAATTCATGGTCACACATCTCAGTCTTGAGATGGATGGTCATGGTTGATCATGATCAATCTCAAAAATATATAAATAGAGAGGCCATGAACATCATTTTTAAGCTTAATAATTTCAATGTTATAATGCTAAAATCTCTCCACAACTAATTTTTTTTTATTATTGTATTATTCATATTTGTATTAGCTTCATTTGATAGGCAAATTCGATAGTTATATATCATGAGCCTAGGTTTTGTGCAGTGTTCTTGAGACATTAGAGGAATTTTACACCATTATTGATGAAGATAAAGATGCTTGATCAAGGGATAACATGTTTTTGAGCCACTATTGGAGGATAGATTCACTTTGGAAGGTATAAGTTTCTCTTTCTTTCATTTGTCTTTCATTGTCATTAGCAATTCCCACATGAATAGATAGGCTTAATTTAGTTTACTCTTATGCATTTATCCTTTAATTTATTGGACTAATGCTTGAATAATAATGTTATGTAATCCTCTCTATAGAAGGATGATCTATATGAACACCTTATAGTAGATGTTGACAATGATGGTTCAGGATCAGAATATTTTAAGCATCCTTCTAATGATAAAAAATATTCTCTTCCCCCTCTATATGACTCTTCTACTACTTGGATTGCTATAAGGGCCTCCCTTGCTATTATTTATTCTTCTAAGACTATTGTTCAAACTTCCCCTACTATTTTTGTTACTAAGAATGCTATTGGGATCTCCCATGCTCTTACTACTATAGTACCATTAGATTTACTTGGTTCTTTTGTTGTTATAACTATAACAGGGACCTCCCTTACTGTCTCCCCTACTGTTGTTGTTGCTTCTAGGACTATCATAGGGATATCAACTACTATTGTTGTTAAGTCAAGGACTGTTGTTGTAGGTACATAGTTTTCTAATGGGGTTGATGCCTTTATGTCCATTCCCTAGGATCTACCCCTTCTAAGGACTTGATGATTTTTTCACCTCCTTCATCTCCTATTTCTGTGAATGGATATTTTAATGCTTATTACATTGTTTTCCAAAATAATAAATGAGGTCTTCCTAAGCATTTTTCTCATATTCACTTTCGAGCCAAGGGTGTTTGAACTTCTAGGTTAGGTCTTGTTATTGTATAGTTTTTTGTTCCTTACAGCATTTCTACCTTCTAGTTGCTTATCCATTTTGGCTTTATTTTTCAACTACTATCACTATGTTGTTTTTGGCCTTTGGGTGGCTTTTTTTGTTTTTTACCCTAGGGGTTGCTTTTTATATGGCTCAGGACCCTTTTTTCCTATTGAACTAATCAAAAAATATATTATTTTATTTTATTCTTTATTTAAATTATATCTAATTTATATATTTTTTATTATAACTCATCGATATATCATTTTTTCACATTAAAATTATATTACATAGATGGTTACAATAAAAAGGTATCCACTTGGTATTCACAACTTGTTATCCATGCTAACAAAAAATATAATTAAAAATAAAAAAAGTAGAAACTTTGGTTAAACACAACTATACAAAAGTATAATCAAAATATCATATCAACAAAACAAATGAGAACTTCAAGTACAAATAGAAACTTTAGAAGGTGATGGACACATATCCTATTTAGGAGGCTAAAAAACCCAAGAAGAGGGCTCCCCTAAAGTAGGATCAGATGTCACCCACCCATTCTTTATGATTTCATAAGGATCCTATGAAATCTTAGTTCACTAACTAGGAGGTGCTGGATGTAAGTAAAAAACACAACTAAAAATAAAAAAAAGTAGAAACTTTGGTAAAACACGACTATACAAAAGTATAATCAAAATATCATATCAACAAAACAAGTGAGAACTTCAAGTACAAATATAAACTTTAGAAGGTGATGGACACATATCTTATTTAGGAGGCTAAAGAACCCAAGAAGAGGCTCCCCTAAAGTAGGATTAGATGTCACCCACCCATCCTTTATGATTTCATAAGGATCCTATGAAATCTTAGTTTGCTAACTAGGAGGTGGTGGATGTAAGTAATATTTATTAAGTTTTTTTATTATTATATTTCTATATTTAATTTAATGAATTAATTATTTTATTCATTTATTTGTTCTTTTCATTTTTTATTAATTACTTGTTTATTTTTTATTGTAATTTCTATTATTTTACCTTTTTCATAAGCTTCTAATATTGGTTTTGATTTATTTATTTATTCAATTTAACAAATATTAATTTATAGATTACCTTTTTAGCCCTTTAATAGTTAATACAAATTAATATTTATTATCTTAATCTAATTAATTTAAATATTTAATAACTTATTTACTTTTTTTATTATTATTTATTTCTTTTTCTTATTTATATTTTCTATTATGTTCTTTTAATTATTAACCTAGCCTTTTATATCATCACTCTAAGCTTGTTTGATCTATTAGATTTTTCTACTAATTCTTTAATTTATGTTTTCAGTAATTTATTTAATTCTTTTTTATTGGTTTGGTTGTACTCTTCAGTTTGTAGTTATTTTATTAATAATTATTATATTAGTCTTCTTTTCTTTTCCTCTTCTATTTATTATTTATTTTAATTATTCTTATTAATATAATATTTTAATGTTTTTAGTTATTGATTTATTTTTATTAAAGTTTTTTATTTTTATATCAATTATTATTTTTCTAGGTATTTTCTACTATTCTTACTTTTATATGAATTTATCCATATTTTATTTTTAAAACCTTCTCTTCTCTTTCTTGTATCACATTCATCTATTTATGGAACTTGGTTTTCTCTCTTCTTCCCCAAACATTAACTTCATTGTTTTCTTCACTAAAGATAGATCTAATAGTGATCTCTGAAACATTGGATTATTATATTACTATATAGTTGATTCCAAAAAAAATCACCATTATTCCTCTTACTTCACACTTTCAAAACCATGAAATTTAATACTCAAAACTCAAAACCCAAAAATTGAAAACTTAAAACTCAAAAACCTCAACCATGAATCTAAAATCTAGAATACAAAACCTAAAACTCATAAAATTAAAATTGAAAATCTATAAAATTAAAACCTCAAAAACATAAAAATTAGATTGATATAAAAAATAACTATCTTATTCAAAATTTAAGAACATAAACTTGAAAACACAAAATCCAAAAACCTCAAGCCTAGAATCACAAAAAAATGAAAATTAGCTTGATATAAAATATGATTATCATGGTCAAAAGTAGAAAATTTTGAACCTAAAAACACTAAAAATATTTTGTAGAATTTAATAGGAAAATAATACCTTTTAATTCATAAATTTTACATATGTAACTATTTTATTAGAGTTATAAACTAAATAAAAAATTAATATCGCAATCCCCAAACCTTTGAAACCCAAAAACAAAAAAAAGTAGATTAATATAAAACATGACTTTCCTATTTGAAACCTAAAAACTAAAACCTGAAAACCTAAAACCTAAACCCTTAAACAATAAAACTTAAAAATGACATTGGAATCCTCAAAAACCAAAACCCAAAAACCCAAAAATTGGAATTCCAAAAATATTTAGACCTCAAAACAATTAAAATATTAAAAAATATAACCTTAAAAACCCAAAAATTGAAAACCCTAAACTTGAAATTTCTAAACCAGAAAATATTGAAAATATAAAAGGTAGATTGTTATAAAATATTACCAAAACATGAAATATAAAAATAAAAAATAAAAAACCCTAAATCCTAAAATAATCAAATTTGAAACACCTAAAAACATTAAAAAATGTAAACAAACCCTAAATTTTGAAATCCTTGAATTTAAAAACCCAATGAAATTGAAGATCTAAACATGTAAACCCCAAAACATGAAACTCAAAAACCTCAAAACTAAAAATTGTGAATCTTAAAACCATAAAACTATGAGAATTAGATTGATATAAATCCCCAATAATACCTAAAACACAAAACCCAAAACATGAAATCTAAAATTTTCAAACCTGAAAACCCTAAAAATATGAAATCCCCTACAATCAAAACCAAAAATGATGAATCCAAAAACTAGCAAAAAAAAAAAAAAAACATCAATAGGCACAACTCATAATTTTGTGAAAAAATAAACTTGATTGATTCTTCTTGAATAATAAAAAATATTACATAAAATTAATTAAATAAATCTCAACTTGAAATTTGAGCTAACATACAAAATATAAAAACTAATTAAATCAAAAAGCTACATAGAGTTAACTGACCTTACTTTTATTAGCAATTGTTATTTTTATAGAAACTATTATATGCAAGCTCATATGGGTCAAAATTTTCACATTATCATCTAAACACCAAATTCATGATCATTGGTGACTTTCAACTCAAGTTCACATCTGGTGACAATGTTATACAATTTTCAAAATTCTAAAATTGATTAAAACTAATACTAGAATGTGATTTTGGAACTTTAGATGGTCTCTTATAGCCTTAATAAAATTATAGAATTGACCATAAATGGTGCAACAATTTATGTCTTTATGTATCTTTCCATGATATTCATTTTAATGTGAACAATATCTCAAATAGGTTCTTGAGTCAAATTTTATGGCATTTAGAAGATAGATGTCTGCATAAATATTTGAGGAAGTTTGTCTTGGTTTTATTTCATAAGTTATTGATATAAAGTTAAAAAAATGGAAGCACCATCTGCACCATGTTGATTAGGTTTTAAAATTCTCAATAATCATAACTTTATGTGAGACATTCTAAGTGTTCTTTTCAAGTTTTTAGGTAGATTTATTGGGTCACATTGTCTCTAATGAAGGAGTCAAGGTGGATCCTAACAATATCAATGCCATTTTGGAATGGGAAGTACCTAAAACCCTGAAGAATTTATGAATATTTTTAATACTTACAAGTTACTATTGTATATTTTTTAAAAATAAGTAAATATAATATCACCACTCACAAATCTATTAAAAAATGATTCCTTTCTTTGGACTGAGGCTACAACTAGAGCAATCTACTCTGGTTCTCGCCACCCTAGATTTCATAAAATATTTCATTGTAGAGTGTGATGCTTTAGGGAATGCTATGGGTGTTGTACTTATACAAGAAAATATTTCATTTTATTTTTAAATCCACAAAATAAAATGTTAAATTTTACTTGATCCCATTTATGGGAAAGAAAAGTTAGCTATTATTCATGCAGTTAAGTAGTGAAAACCTTATATGATGGGAAGATGCTTAAAAGTGAATACAAATCATGACAAGATAATTTTTAAAACCTTTAATGTTACCTTTTAAAGTTAAGAATTTGAAACCTTTTATCTTTGGAGGTTTTTAAAAAGTGCATCAATGCATTGATTTATTATATAATATTACCTAACACCACATAAAAGTAGACTATCAATGCATAATATTACTTGACACCACATAAACTTTTCATGGTGTTACAATAAAGATTCCCATTAGTAATGGAAGCCAATCCCTCTAAATTATAGACTCACTTCCACATATTTTAAAAATAAGTATTAATATTATAAATATAACTTGTGATGCTAATGGGAGCCAAATTTTTTTATCCAATCATAATTTTTATTTTTGAGGTTTATTAAAAGTGTATTTCCATTTTAAAAGAACCGCTCACATCAATCATCAAATTTAACCCCAACCGGCATCAATCTAGAGTTGAAGTTTAATCATCAATGCATTGAATTACCATTTAATATTCATAACACCACATGAAAATTTCATAGTTTTAATGTGTCACACATTATATAGATATTTATAGTCTACTTGTATGTTTTTTTTAGTGCCCTTCCTCTGTCAATCATCATCAATCACCATATAAGAAGTAAATTATTTATAGGAAATTTAATTTTTTTTGTCAATCATAATAAATGAGATCCATTACACCTCAAGGGTTTATATGAAAAAATTAAGTTACAAATATTCTTTTATGCATGCATTTGAGGATTAGTTTAAATAGAAAAGGATAAATATTTCAATACACTCCACCCATGAATTTTTAGAAATGAATCTATAAAATTATTCATCATTAATCTATGTAATATCCCAAAAATTTATAGAATCCAAAAATAATGAGATTATACAATTAGAAACTATATGTATAGAATCATAAACAACATGTACACAATTAACACTCCATCAATTCTAACCAAGTCTAAACTATTGCTTTGAAAATTAGATTTGAAATGTGTCAACACAGTTACTTAAACAAAATTTGAAAATGTTTTCTAGTTGAGTTTGTTTTTGCTATTATATCTATGTCATATTTTCATTGATTATCAAATCCTTTCAATTATTTTTTATTTATATTATTAGGCACAATTTAAGTTTGATTTTTGTAATTGTATTATATTATCCAAGATATAACTAGTGTCACTAGTTGGATATGTTTTTCATACAATATTCACTCCTAAACCACAATTCATGGAAACAGTTTTATTTATTTTTTAATACACACACACACACACACACACACACACACACACACACACACACACATACTTACACATTATTTTATGTTTTTAAGTTTGATTTTTTCCCAGTGTAAAATATGGTTTAATTATTTTGGAAATAAATACATAATAATATCATTATCTAATATTTGAGACCTCGCTACTAAATCCATCTTCAGGGAATAAAATTTAAAAAAACAAATATTTGGGGAAGAAGTGAGGAAAACAAGTTCCATAAATAGATAAATGTGATACAAAAATGGGAGCAAGGGAAGGTTTTAAAAATAAAATAAGGAAAGTGTCAACTAAGAAATAATTTAAAAAAATTATGGTATCTCATGTTCATAGTGTTCCTTACATTCGAGATATATATAAATTGTTTTAAATTAGGTTCAAATGATTTCTTAAGAAGTGATAAATATATTTGATAATCCATCCTTAAAATGTGTTTATGAAATCAGATGTTCATGAGGTGTAACCTACATTAGGAAAATAGGTAGATCACTATAGACAAGGTTAAAATACCACACTGGTGACCTAAACCATGTTAAAATATAGAAATTAGCCTTAGAAATCATGAATTCAAGACCAATCATGCCATGATAATAAAGAATACAAAAATATTAAATTTGGAAGGTTGTTGTAAAGATAAGAAAATTAAATAAGTTATTGAAATTTATAAGCATCACACAATCTAAATAGGGGTTATGGTTTCAAATTGAGCCACTCATAGAATTCCCTTATCCACTTGCTTAATCCCAATTCATTATATGTTTACATTTTATTCACCTTTCCCTTTGTATACTTTTATTTCATTTTTGGGTCTTTAGTTTTTCTTAGTATTTTTAATTAATTAATTATTTTAGCAAATATTATTTTATTTGATTTTTTGTTTGAATTATATTTAATTTATACATTTTTTATTAGATCTCATTTATATATCTTTTTTCACATTAAAATAATATTACATAGATGGTTACAACAAAAATATGCCCAATTGGTATTCATGACTTGTTATCCATGCCAAAAAAAAAACACAACTCAAAATAAAAAAGTAGAAACTTTGGCTAAACATGACTATACAAAAGTATAATCAAAATATCATATCACCAAGGTAAGTGAGAACTTCAAGTACAAATAGAAAAATTAGAAGGTGGTCGATGTAAATATATTTGGGAGTCTAAACAACCTAAAAAGAGGGCTCCCCCAAAAGAAGATGAGGTGCCAACCACCCATCCTTTATGGTTTCAAAAAGACCCTATGAAAATTCAATTCACCAACTAAGAGATGGAGGTAACTAATATTGATTAACTTTTTTCTATTATTCTATTTTTATGTTCAATTTAATGAATTAATTATTTTATTAATTTATTTATTCTTTTAGGGTTTTGATAATTACTTAATTATTTTTGTTTTTTATTTTTATTATTTTAATTTTTTCCTAATATTTTAATATTGGCTTTGATTTATTTATTTAATTAATTTAACAAATAGTAATTTAAAGATTGTCATTTTTGGCCTTTTTATATTATAATTTAATATTTATTTTTTTATTAGATAAAGTAAATCCAAATTTTACAAGGACCTAGAACCATAAAAGTGAGATACAAAATATTAAATAGGCCCTTCACAGTTGAATGAGCAAAAAGAAAAATTATAGACTATAGAAAAACAAAACTAGAAATAGAGGAAACCAGATTATGTGGAGGGACCCTCCTAGGTATCTTCAACAATAAAACTATCATTTTCCAAAATGTTGGGTTTTTATTTTGAAACTTTGGCTTGAGTATGATTCTTGGGGCCTTTAGTAGTTTCCCCAATAAAAATTATCTTGGGATGCTTCTTGCCTTTCACCCGTAAGGGGTTTGCTTTGGGGTGACCCCCCTAGGGGAGCCTAGGGGGATTTCAGGACCTTGAAAGAATTGAAAGTAGGGAATTGGGGAGGGGGTTGGGTAGAATGTATAAAAGACTAAATAGTGGCATCCACCAATTGGTGAATATTGTTCCATTCTTGTGTTAACTTTTCCAAGTTGAATCCTACTTGTTGAACCTTTATATTGAGATTTTCTAACATTTGTTTGTTTTTATCAAATTCCTCTATTGCAATGGCCTTACCCTTCTAGGATAGGGTGGTGGGATTCATTATTTAGATAGTTTTCAGCTTGGGAATGAATAGTAGCTTAAGTGGTAGGTTGTCAAGTGGGGATTTGGATAACCTATTTTGGGGAGAATGTTCAAAGAGAGGGTGGGATCCCTCTGTAGGATCCTCTTCTAGGGAGTCATTCAGGGAGTCCTCCTCAAAGGAAGATCCTCTTAGTGGAAACTTTTGACCAAAAAGGATCTAGCCATGATTTACAAGTATAAGGATAAAACCTCATTGGAGTATGGGGTTAGTGTCGTTAACCTGATGTAGTAGGACAGTGCTTTCCAAAGACTTGAGAAGGAAATAGGGGAGACTAATTTTAAAACTTATGAAATGATTAAGAAATAGGAAATGGTGTGAGAAAATTAGGGTGTACTTACCTTCTAAATTCATGTACCTCATTACTTGAAGGTAGACATCAAGCCAATATTAAGGTAGGTTGGCACAAGGAAAGCCCTTCTTCTTAGTTTGTATGAAATCTTTATTTTGAAAGAAACATTACAGGGATTCTTATTTCTGAGACTAGTCTTTGAATTCTTTAGCATCAGAGTAGGACATACATATGGCATCACCAATAAACCCCTCAAATAAGTTTATGTAAATACCCCACAAGGTGGCCTTCCTTTTTAACTATGAAGTGATGAAATATTGAACCACCATGGCATTATGCTCGGTAATACGCTCCATAAACTTTGTAAGCCCTCCTCTCTTAAGTTTTACCTAGACCTTATTCTATTCTTGAACCTCTTTACAAGAATTTTTGATCTAAACGGTCTTTGTTTCCACCTATGGTTGAAGTAAGTATAAAAATGGAGTGAGCAAGTCAAGAATTCTAGACACAATATAAATAATTAAGGCTTGAATAAGTTAGAATGCCTATGAAAGAAACATTACCATAATTGCATCCCCTTACCTTAAAAGAAATGTAGATCTGTAGGATCATGATTAAGCATGTTGAGTAAAGGGGATACATGTGTGAGGAGATAATGATTTTAAGTTGCATATGTACCTTCCACATGGATGACACTATACACCTTTGGGGGGACGCTACCTTCATCATGATAATTTAATATTTATTATCTTACTTAATATAATTAGTTTTACTATTTAATAACTTATTTATTTTGTTTATTATTTATAATTCATTTTTCTTATTTATATTTTAAATTACATTGTTTTAATTTTTAATTTAGCCTTCTCTATCATCACTCTTAGTTTGTTTAATTTATTTTATTTTTTTACTAATTCTTTAACTTATGTTTTTAGTAATGTATTTGGTTATTTATTATCAGTTTAGTTTTTCTCCTTAGTTCGTGGTTATTTTATTAATAATTATTATATTAGTTTTCTTTTCTTTTTCTCTTATATTTATTATTTTATTTTAATTATTCCTTTTATTATAATATTTTAATGTTTGTAGTTATTAATTTATTTTTATTAAAGTTTTTTATTTTTTTATATCAATTAGTATTTTTCTAAGTATTTTTTACTATTATTACTTTTAGTCGACTTTCTCCATGTTTTGTTTTTGAAACCTTATCCTCTCATTCTTGTATCACATTTATCTATTTATAGAACTTGGTTTTCTTTGTTCTTCCCCAAGCATAAGCTTCATTATTTTCTTCATTGAAGATAGATGTAAAAGTGACATATAAAACATTAGGTTAGTATATTACTACATACTTGATTCTAAAATATTTCACCATTGTTCTTCATAGTTCACACTTTGAAAACCATGAAACATGATACTAGAAAAATTCCAAACCTAAAAATTGAAAACTTAGAACTCAAAAACCTCAAAACCCTGAAATCTGAAACCTAAAATCTAGAATGCAAAATCTAAAAACTAAAAAAAATAAACTTAAAAAAACGTGAACTTAAAACCTAAAAAACAAAATAGATGGATATAAAAAGTGACTATCTTATTCAAAATCTAAAAACTTAAACTTGAAAACTCAGAAACATGATATATAAAAACCTCAAACCTAGAATCATAATAAAAAAATGAAAAGTAGCTTGATATAAAATATGATTATCATGGTTATAAGTAGAAATTTTTAAACCAAAAAAACCTAAAAACATTTTAATTCATAAAGTTAACATATGTAACTATTTTATTAGAGTCATAGACAAAATAAAAATACTAATATCGTAATGTCCAAACCTTTAAAACATGAAAACACAAAAAAAAATAGATTAATATAAGACATGAATCTCCTATTCGAAACCTAAAAACTAAAACCTAAAACCCTTGAACAAGAAAAACTAAAAACATGACATTAAAATCCCAAAAATCAAAATCCAAAAGCCCCAAAATTGGAATCCTAAAATATTTGGACCTAAAAATAATTAAAATCTCAAAACATATAACTTGTAAAACTCAAAAGTTGAAAACCCTAAACTTGAAAATCCCAAACCATAAAATCTTAAAAATAGGAAAGGTAGATTGTTATAAAATGTTGTTAAAACTTGAAATATAAAAATCATAAATCATAAATTAAAAACCCTAAATCTTGAAATAATCAAACTTGAAAACTCTAAACATACAAAAATCCAAACAAACCCTATATTTTGAAAGCCTTGAATTTTAACCCCAATGAAATTGAAGCCCTAAATATGTAAACCCCAAAACATGAAACTTAGAAACCTCAAAACCAAAAATGATGAATCTAAAAACCATAAAACTATGAAAATTAGATTGATATAAAGCCCCCATAATACACAAACCCTAAAACCTAAAACAAAAACATGAAACCTAAAATTTCCAGACCTAGAAAACCCTAAAAATATGAAATCACCTAAAATCAAAACTAAAAAATCAAAAATGATGAATCCTAAAACTAGCAAATCAAAAAAAATTCAATAGACACAACTCAAAATTTTGTGAAAATTTTAACTTTATTGATTCTCCTTGAATAATTAAAAAAAATTACATAAAATAATTTAAATAAAGCTCAACTTGAAATTGGAGTTGATAGATAAAATTTAAAAAAGTAATTAAATCAAAAAGCTACCTAGAGTTAACTAACCTTTCTTTTTTTAGCAACTTTTATTTTTATATAAGCTTTTACATGCAAGCTTAGATGGATCTAAAATTTTCACATTATCATCTAAACACCAAAGTCATGATGATGGGTGACTTTCAACTCAATTTCATGTCCAATGACAAAGTTATCCAATTTTCAAATTCTAACATTGATTAAAAAAATAATAGAATGTGATTTTAGAACCTAAGATGCTCTCTTATGGCCTTAATAAAATCATGTAATTAACCCTAAATGATGTATCAATTCATGGATTCATGCATCTTTCCATGGTCTTTGTTTCAACACGAACAAGAGCTCAAACAAGTTCTTGAGACAAAATTTATGGCCTCCAAAAGATAGATGCCCACATAAATATTTGAAGTTTGTATTGGTGTTAATTTATAATATATTTATATAAATTTAAAAAAATGGAAGGATCATTTGCACCATGTTTAAAATTACTCTTAATATTTTAAAGCAACTTGTGGTGTTACAACCAACATTCCCAATATTAATGGGAGCCAACCAAGTATGGAGTCATTTTCACAAGTTTTAAAAATAAATCTTGATATTTTAAAGAAAATTTGTGGTGTTATAATCAAGGTTCCAATTATTAAGGTGGGGAAATCTCTCTAAATTATGGAGTCACTTTCACATGTTTTGAAAATAAATCTTTATATTTTAAATACAATTTATAGGGTTTTACAATCAAGATTCCAATTATTAATGATTTTCAACCCCTCTATAATATGAAGTCACTTCCATGTATTTTAAAAATATGAACCAATTTCAATAAAGCTAATACAAATCCTAAAGTTTGCAACATGGATAAAATGAATGGCCACTCAACACAAACATAGGATTTTTCAAAATCAAATTTAAGAAACATATAATTTTTATTGTAATGTCATGACTATTCCCTACCCTCCCACACAATAATAACATTGTCTAGGATATACCTGCCATGAATGAAACCAGTCTACTCAGGTTGTAAAAGGTGGCATATCTAAAGTGATAAATATTTGGAAATAATATTATAAGATACATTAATAAAAGTGATAGTCCTCCAATTACATATTAACTTAAGGTTGCTTAACTTTTATATGAATTTGATGTTCCCTTTGTTGATACTAAAACCCAAATATTGTGTGTGGAAATATTAAAGATAGACCTAATACAAGTCTAGCCCAAATGTGTACCACATTTTTTGTAAAAATCAAAAAAAAAAACCGTCACAACTAGGAGCTTTTTCATTGGCCATTTTCATAACTACCTCATATAAATCTTGAATGGGGAGTTACCTATCACAAATAACTCATTGAACATGAGTGACTTTGTAGGGAACAACTGAAATACATTGTTCAAAAGTTTATTGTCACTCTAACGAAGGTTATTGAACTATGAACACTTGTTGATAGTGCCTAGAAAATGATCTAACCATGTAAATAAATTTAGCAAGGTGTTGGCAAAAATCTTGAAAATTTTTAATATACTAGGAAGATTTTTTGGCTTTGATGATTTGAAAAAATCATTTGGAGACTCTATCCCCCACTTTAATCCAATCTATACATGCTCAAATTTGAGCCCATAGAGCATTTTACATGTTTGTAATTTGTATTATTTACCTAAATCTAGCCACTTGCAATTGCAATGGTTCATTAGAAAGGTTTTGATCAATATTTTCCACCACATAACTTAGCTCCAAGGAGATGTTAGAGTAGGATAATTACCATATCTTAGTAAAATTATGGCCATAGATCTAAAGAAACCTAGTCATCTAATTGAGTGCATCATCCCACCATTGAATCCAGCCTAGTTACTTTCTAAGCTTGGGAAAAAAAAGGAATATTTTAGATAATATGGACTTATCAATAGCCCAATTTTTTTTAAACTATCATAAATAAATTGGATTGTATCAATATTAAATTAGATTATATCAAAATTAAGTTAGATTTATTACAAATAAATCACATATATCTAATGTATTTTTAATACGTCTAAATTATGTAAAATGATTAGAAATAATTAGTAGTTGAAAACTATCATGAATAAATTAGACTTCATCAAGAATTACTTGGACTTATTACAAGTAAATCACATCTATCTAATATATTTGTAATAAGTCCAAATTGTTTAAAATAATTACAAATAAATCACCTCTATCTAAATGTGCAAAATAATCAAAAGGCCCATGGTCTCTCTAATATTTTTAATCAAATTTATATGGTCATTCAAATAGATTCATAGACCATGCATTTATAGATAATAAGAATGGGATATTTATTTCTTAAGGAAAATTAATTCATACATCAATCGGTCTCTTGGGTGATATGTGATTTAAATCAGCTGGGATGATTGGGATACCACATGTTAGCAGTTGATTAGATCATGAACTATTTATTTAATCTGAATCGGGTGACATCCCCATAACCATAAAATTTTATATCATATTTATGTACATACCATGTGTCAATCATGGGTGTTCTATTATTATATTATTAATATAATATCCCACATCATTGAGTTACCAATATTGTGATGCATATCACAATCATGGTTTCTTGTACTATTTAGGACTTTTGATTGGACAGGTCATCCTTCTACATAGTTGAGTCATCATGATTGTGCCACATGTAAAAATCTTAGGTGATTTTCCAAAGTGTAATTTGAAAAACAAAAAATCCGAAGACCATCTATTGATACGTAAATGCTGAAAAATAAATCTTGATGTGTAAGTGGGACATTCTAAGGCATAAACCTTAAAGATCTTTTTGCAAACATAGGAATGCCTAAGTGTATTTTGAAATGCACAAAATATAAAGTGTAAGTTATGACATGAAAATTGTAAAGACCATTTAATGAAGACCATTTTGAAAGATGCAAAATGTGAAGTTTAATTTGAAAAACTAAACATATGAAGAGATTTTCATGATTCATAAAATGTGATCTGGTCATTTGGAATACACAAAATCCAAAGACCATTTTCAAACAAAAAATGTGAAGTGAAGGTTCCAATAGTCAAATTCCATTAAAAAGATACATAGTTACTGAAATGTTGAATTATCATAGTAAAAAATATAAAATGCAAATGTTGAAGTGTATTTTCCAAGACCAAAAATGCGAAGTGCCACTAAAAATAAATATAAATATATAAAAAAATAAAACATTATACATTCCCCAAAAATGGATTAAACATTGAAAAAAACCATTCATATTTATCATTCCAAAATTAAAAAAACACCATTTAAAATTTTCCAATCTTTTATCACTATTTTTGATAGTACTTAGTGGGATAATGCATTCAAATACTCTGTTACAATGCCTTTCAAAAAACAAGTGAGAACAACTATATGACCTCTCCAACATTTATTTTATTTCCAAGTGTAGATGATACTATCTATGAGTATGGATGGTAAATATGTGTCATTTAGGTTTGGCTTCCATTTTTTATCCAAATAGCTTGAATTAATTTTTACTTCTTCTGAAACTTTTTTCCTTGTATGAACTAGGATGAACCAAGCTACATTAACCCTTTGTTTTATATCTCCATTTTTTTTTTGTAATATCTCAATATTGATTTTAGATATAACAACCCATACTATGTAGTCCACTCTTGTAGAATCATCAGGTCTGACAAATAACATATATCTGATTTACCCATCTTGAGCTGGATCAAATGCAATTTTTATTATTTTTCTTCGTGGACAAGCATATGTATATGTAGATGACACTCCAAAATCAAGGGTCCTATCATGAATCATTTTATGTAGATATATATGTAGGGATATGTCATGGTGACTTTTAGGCCACAAATCTCATGTATATTCAAATTCAGAAGGGAACATATATTCTTTCATTATGTCATTGATGTTTTGGAATTAATATGCTAGATCCTTCCACTTACTATTTTTGGTCAAACCAAATTCATTAAATTTTTGTAAATACTTAATCTAGTTATATTTAATTTATTTTTCACTCTTTTTTATACTTCTATCTGAGACTTTTGTAACAATGGAATCTTGTAATAGTTATCTATTTTTTAAGTCTTTGAAAAATATATTTTTTGGATTACCTTCTGGAACATTTGGCTCACCATTTTATTTTGTTCTCCATAATGTAATAAGGGGGACTAATTTCTATCTCTTATAGATTTTTTGAAATACATAATGGGCTAACCTCATTCCATGCATAGAAGAAAGTTTTGATCTTTTGTCAAACCTACTATTTGGTTTCTCCCCTTTAACTGGTGACTATTAACATAGTCTTTGAAATCCACTACTTCTTCAATAAAATATGGTGTGAAGTTTCTTGTATTTTCATATGTCCTATAATTTTGCATCATCTCTACCACACTCCATACATCTTTCCTCTTTATACATTTAGATAAGTTTTTGAATTTATCATTGATGTCCTCATGGGTATGCCCTATATAGATAAATTTAACCTCAACATCGAAGAAAACACATTTTTAGATGAGGAAAGATAAATATTTCAACACAAACCTATACAAAAAATGTGATTTTATGAAATTTTAAATGTAATATTAGTTCTATATAAGGTTCAACATTTTTTAAATATAATTATAGATGGAAGTACCTATTCTTATTGTCCCCACAATAGTTGTCTAGTCAAAGGTATAGCCTAGAAGGAAGTTTCTTGAAGGCACAAATTGATTATGTTTATTCTCTATATTTTTACATTTAGGGTATTAGTTATTAGACAAAATTGCATCATATAATGGATATTATGAAGATCTAGGTTTATATATTGAAAATCCAATGAGATCTGGCATTTTTGTTTCCATATCCTTGAAGCACTTGTTTAATGATGTGATAGTAAAGTTAGACCCTCCAAGAACATACGGTTAAAAAATGCTCATATCTACCTACACCATGACCATGTGTTATAATCCCTTCCATTGACAACTCTATTATTCTATTGGTAACTTCTTTCATTTTTGTCACTGTTATTGGCATAGTTTTTTTGACTTTCCACCTTGTCATGAATGAAACTAAGGCATTCTTTAGGGTATTACTTTGACATTTTTTTATGTGTGTAATACATTTGTTTTGTAGAAATTATCTGATTTGATTAAATCATGAATTCTTGATTGATATGATCTTGATCTCTAGAGAGGGACCTAGATATTTTTTGTTGAGTCAACAAGATGCATGTTTTTCACCTATAAAATTCATCAAGCATGGCAATGGTCACATCATGAAAATTAGTTCTCCACATTTTATTGAATTTTGGCTAGGATATTGGCTCATATTCCATATATGCTAGTTGTGCATTGATGTGGCACCTCATAAATTCTTAAGTGAAAAAAAGATGGAAGATCTTGAACATTTTATCATGGACCATCTTCTACCTAGCATGTTAGTCATGGATAAACATCTACAAAATCATCCCCCAATTGGTCCAACAAATCTTTAGCTACCATTATCTTCTTTTGTGGCTTTTGTAAAAATTTCCTTGTATGGATTGCATTTCACTCCCCATTTTTGTGACAATTTTGAATGTCAAAAAAGTTACTTATATTAAATTCATATATTTTAATCCAAGCTTCTAATTAGATATTTTTACCCTAAAAATTAATAGTGATTTTATTTTTATTTTTCTTAAACAAACCAACAGAAAGGGCATCCAAGACATGTTGCCTCCTATGTGTTTTGGTCAAATCAAGAAACTATAACCTTGCATATTTTAGCATCTCAAATGATAATCCTAACTAAAAACATTTTTAATACAATATTTATAAGCATACATTGTTGAAATCTCACTATCTATGCTTTCATCAAACTCCACTTGGCTAAGTGAAGTATTTGGTTGATTTCTTTATCAGGCTAAGTAGTTATAGGCATGAGTTAATTTTTTTGGATGTCTTTGTGCTATTAATGTCAATTAAGGAGTGACTTAATTATCCATAACATCCCAAACATTTCTAATTTATTTCTCCTTTGGTATCATGTATGGTAAATTGATTTCTCTACATTCAATGTCCACTATTTTTTGGAAGGCCATTTAACAGTATATGTTTTAGTTACCTCTATATTGTAAGTCTCACAATGATGTATAACTTGCCTTATGTAAATTCATAATTCATTTTATATCATTGGGATAGGAATTCAACCAAAAATCTCCCCTAGTTGTGCAAATTCAACATAACCAAAATCAATTTTTTCATCATTTGTAAGAGTTGTATATTTGTGTAAAAAATGTACCATTTTCCAAAGAAAAGTTTTTATTCAGCTTTGAAATGTGTTAGGATCATAGATATATCAAAAACATGAATCCAAGAAAGTGTTTTTTATTGTAATGGTTGTATATGTAGAACTGAACTAAAATTATTTTGTCTTTCTTCTATGTTATTATCTATAGAAAACATGTCTATGACATGTTGCATCATTATTTTGCTCCATATGGTAAAAATATCAACTAAATCCCCTAGATTATCCACAAATGTTGTAGGAAATATAAGTGGTAGAGTTAAATCAAAAGCTTTAGTTACATTAACACTTACACATTTAATAGATATTTTTTCATTGTGATAGTGAAAGTAAGATTTATGGGTTCTATAGATTCAGCATCTAGACCTACCACTTTGTGTATTCTTCCTTCACCTACAACCTTACCATCATTTATGAGAGAAACATAGTCTCTACTTTAGAAATCCATTGATGTATGATTTTTTTAGCTTGGACATTTGTAAAAAATGTGAGAAGAGTTGTTAATCAATTTATTTATAAAATAAGTCCAATTTATACCTATATGTAGGAGATAAAGTTATATTTATACCATAACATAAGCATGGAGATATGTTAAAACCTAAAAATGTTAAAAAGATAACATATAATATTTTTTAACAACATGGTTTATGTCAATCCAAAAAAATAATAGCTTTTAATATCATATAATTCATACTTCAATCCTCATTTCATCCTACTTAGAGGTATCTCATGGGAGATACATTTCTAACATACATAAGAGTGGAAAAGTTGCATAGAGAAAAATAGCTAATTAAGTCAATATTCAACCATGTATTTTATTAGTATACAAAATGATATTGAGTAATGGTGGTTTTTATAAAAATTATGGAAACTGATTAGTTTCATATAATTTGAGATCTTTTATGTCATTTGAACCTCTGTTGTGGACCAAAAAGTTTCAATATATCTCTTATGAGATACATTTCAAACATGTGTAAGGGTACCCTTAAGTATTTTACAAGGTCCTACAAGGTCTATTTGAAGGTAGTACTAGGTGATGCTAGGAAATAAATTGTAATACCTTTAAGGGTGCCATTGATATTTAGCTTAAGAATTCATTTTTCACTAGTTAGGGACATGTGGAATGCACCCACCAACTTGTGACATTTCAACACTCAAAAAATATTTCAAGTTTATCAGGTGAGTGACTCTCAAATATTATGCCAAGTGTCACCATCCTATTTACCCAGAGACTAACAAATTGAACTTAATGTATGAAATCCTTAGGTAAAAAGGAAAGTGAGATCATTTTAAATGTCATCATCTTGATCATTTAGAGACTGACTCAATGAAAGGCATTATATGAAATCTCTTGATCAAATGATAGTGCAATCCTAAAAAGTGGCACCATCTTGTGAGTCTATAAAATCAAAGTGTCAACATCCCATGAGTCAATTAAAATTTAAATATAAAAAATATAAGTGAGGAGAAAATCCATTGACACCATTAATTCACATGAATTAAATAGCCTTATATTTAGTTAGGTGAATCTAATGAATCCAAATGTAATATGCAGTGTATAGAGCCAATTACACTCATAATTCTATCAAAATAATAAATTACAAGCCCAAGTTTAAACCTTTATGAACCAAATGTTTCATAGTTTCATAATTATGGCCTCCTCATCTCAAAGTTCACCTCCCCTATATCCATATTCAATTGTAAAAATAATAGAATATACTGACATAGTTTTTGATGAAGCTGCCCTCAAACATGATTTCAAGCACTTCTCTTTTATTTGAGAAGAATTTGACAAGGCCAAACCTTACATTCTAGAGGACTAACTCTCTACATTATCATGTAAATACCAAGATGACCTATTGGAAATAAAGATAGTCAGCCTACATAACTCTGTAGCTAAACCTAAGGTAACGATTTGCATCAAATTATTGTTTGATTTATTTAAAAATGGTAAAATTTATAGAAAAGTCTTGCACTTTCACCAAAACAACATAATAGTGACCCACCTTAGTGGCAAAACATTCAAAAGGTACTATAGGCTACATACCCTTGAGATGGAATATAACCAAACTCTAGTGAACATGTGGATACATGCAAACAATGTAGCCACCAAGATACAATAATGGGCCCATGACCCTAATACTTGTTAAGCATGAAATATACTGAGAGGGGGGTGAATCAGTATATTATATATCTTATAAAACTTTTCCTTTATCAAATTCCACTTAATCAAACATTCAAGATATGTAATAAAACTCAAACAATAAACATCACACAAGATAGAGAGAGACACCAGATATAACATGGAAACCCAATGTGGGAAAAACCACAGAGAAAAATCTCAAGTATATTTGTGAGAACAAACCCACAAGAGCACCATACCCCTTTGCTGAGTACCAACCTCATCTACAATTCGTGAGCACCAACCCATAGGAGCTTCAAACCCCTTTGCCAAGCACCAACCTAGCTACTATTTGTGAGCACCAACCCACAAGAGCACCAACCCCTTTGCTGAGAACCAACCCAACAATAATTCATGAGCACCAACCCACAGGAGCACCAACCCCTTTGTGTATGCCACACACCTATCTCTCAATGTTGTTATATCAACAAATGATAGATCAATACAACATCTCTTTCCTCTCTCTCACTTTTGCTCTTTTAAGATAGATATAAAAAATACAAATCATATTAATCTCTCACAATTGCTCTTCTAAGCTAGATATTACAATATCAAAGCAACCTCTATCTCTCCCATATTACAAATGGCTTCTCAAGCCTTTATTTATAGCTTTCCAAATGACCTTTGGTCTTCCCCCTTTGTGACCCTTCAATCCTCATGGAAAATGGCACCAATCTTGGATGACCCTTCATATCCAAGCCTTTGAAAAGTCATGTGGTGACCCTTCATGACCAAAAACGTCCTTCCCACTTTTGTCCTTATCTTTGGTGACTTTTTGTATTCCTCAAAGTGTCCCTTCATGAGAAATTGCACCCTTACTCTTTTGTCTTCACTTGGTGACTCTTGGTATTCCCCAAGATGACTCTTCATGGGAAAATGCATCCCATCCTTCTTTTGTCTTTACCCCATGGCTCTTCGACTTCTCCATGGGCCCTTCTTTTGTCTCATATGCAACAAAAAATATATTCGTTAATATTAAATAAATATTAACTCACATTAGCCAAGATAAATTTATTACAAACAACATTAAATGTAATGGGGCCTTTATCACTAATAATACTAGACCTTTGACATCAATGACAATATTTCCAACAATCTCCCCCTTTGTCATTGATGGCAACCTCAATCCTAAAACTACCACATCTTGTCACCTACACATACTATCATCTAAAAACATACAGTAACTCCCCCTTACTATAGCAACCTGTACCTATTCCCTATACCTATACCTATTATTCTCCACCTTTGACATCAATGGCAGAGGGCCTACTTAGAGCTGACACTTAGCTCCCCCTCAACTCATGTTGAAAATCAATGGCAAGAAGTAATATAAATTACTCCCAACTCCTCTTGCTGATCTTTAAATGTATCCTTTGATCGTGCCTTTGAGAAGATATCTGACAATGCATACACATTGTTCCCTATCCTTTGAGCATCTACAATCAACTCATTTGAATCTTTTCTTCTAATCTCACAACCTTCTTTATGAAACTTCAATGTATATCCTTGATCACATATTTGACTAACACTCAATAGATTATGCTTAAGACCTTTTACATACAAAACATTTTTAGTCTTAGTTCTACCATAATCCAAACTCAAAGTACCTTTTTTGGCTATCCTGGTAGTGGTTTTATCTCTAAATCTCACTGTACCACCATTGATCTTCTTTAGAGTAATGAACTTAATTTTATCTCTTGTCATATGCCTTGAACATCCGCTATCAATTAACCATGGCTGATCTTTACCTCTTACATGCAGGGCTGTCTAAACCATCATAGAATCTTCATGTTGTTTATTTTGCCATGAACATGTCTGAACCTTCTTCTTGATGAATGGTGCTTTGAAACTCTGATCCTTTTTTGACTGACTCGAACACGCTTCTACAATATCGAGCTATGTGTCTGAAGTTGTTTCACTTGTAGCATATTATGGTCTCTTCATCAAAGCTTGATAGAGGAGCAAAAGTGTTGTGGCTTCTGCTTGACTCTACTTGACTTTTCTTCTCCTTATTTATGAAATTGTTAGCTCTTTTTCTACATTATAATTTCTTGTGACCATATCCATTACAATAAAAACAATATCCATAAAAATAAGACCTGTCTGTATACCTCTGACCTGATTGTCTTTTGTAGCTTTGTTCCTTCCAGCTTTCTCTATTTGGAATGTCCTCTTTATTCTTCACTTCTCCCCTTTTTGTTTCCTCTTGTGTAATAGCTTCAACATAGCTCTTTTTCTTTTCAAAACTGATCCCTATCTTATCTGAATATGCTTTTTGATTTTCCAATATCTTATTCAGCATGTTAATGCTATCTTCAAATTTTGAATCATTGACTACTTTATCACTGACTACTTTCTTAATATCTTCTTTTAAAGAGGAAATTTCAATAACATACCTTTCACAATCTTTTCTTGTTATTTCCAATTGTGCTTTGAGATCTTCTTCATTCTTCTTGGCTTCTTCAAAGTGTGCTTGTAGATCTTCAATCATTTCCTTTGACTCTTGTTCATTTTTCTCGATATGGCACTTTAATCTTCAATTCTTCTTCTAAACAGCTTCTAACTCTTCTAAGGCACAAATGAGCTCTCCTTCCATATTCACTTTAGCTTCTTCCTCTTCTTCTTTTTGATCTCCTTCATGTATGGCCATGAATAGAATCTCTTCTTCTTCTAAATCACTGACGCCACTATCTTCGCCTGAGCTAGGATCCTTAGAATACAAGATCTTCTTCTCAAATCCCTTCTTGGATTTGCCTTTGAAATTCTTATTGTATGTACGCTTTTCTTCTTCTTCATCATTAACCTTATCTAGGCATCTAGCTAAAAAATATCCAATCTTTCCACAATTAAAACATTTAAAAGGTAATTTTCCTTGATATTTACCTATTCCTCTTTTCAGCCTACGAATGAAAAGTGCTTCATTGTCATCTTCATCATCACTGGAACTATCACTTGATTCTTGAATCTTAGCTTTCTCCTTCTTTGATGTCTTGAAAGCCACTTCTCTCTTTGAGGGTTTATCTTGTTCTATCTACATCTCATATGCCTTGAGAATACCATGAAGCTCATCCATCTTTAACTTGGCTAAATTCTTCATCTCCTCGATTGCCAAAACCTTTGCATCATATCTCATTGGTAGAGATCTCAAAACCTTTTGCACCACCATTGACTCATCCAATGTTTCTCCAAGACCTTGAATCTGATTTATGACTTGATCAACTCGTAAAAGATAACTTGCTATATCTTCTTCTTCTTCCATCTTCAAACTTTCAAACTGCCTTCTAAAATTTTGCAACTTAGCTTGCTAAACCTTTCCATCACCTTTGTAAATATTCTCAATTTTTACCTAAGTTTCATGAGCAAATTTACATTGCATAACTTTAACAAATTTGGATTCACATAAACCACATAAAATAGCATTTAAAGCTTTAGCATTACATTCACTTGCCTTCTTTTCTACTAGAGTAATTGTAAATGTCTGTGGCTCTTCATATTCCTCCACCACTGATTTTCATATGTCGAATCCAAGGGCCATCAAATAAACCTTCATTCTCATGCTCCAAAAAGCATAATTCATCCCATCAAACAAAGGTGCCTTATTTTTAGAAAATCCTTCCTGTGACCCAGCCATCATGTTTTCTTGATCTACCTTCAAGCTGTAAAACTTTTCAAAAAGGAACCTGCTCTGATACCAATTGTTAAGCATGGAATATACTGAGAGGGGGGGTGAATCAATATATTATATATCTTATAAAACTTTCCCTTTATCAAATTCCACTTAATCAAACATTCAAGATATGCAATAAAACTCAAACAATAAACATCACACAATATAGAGAGAGACACTAGATATAACATGGAAACCCAATGTGGGAAAAACCATGGAGAACAATCTCAAGTATATTCATGAGAACAAACCCATAGGAGCACCATACCCCTTTACCGAGTACCAACCTCAGCTATAATTCATGAGCACCAACTCACAGGAGCTTCAAACCCCTTTGCCGAGCACCAACCCACAAGAGCACCAACCCCTTTGCCAAGCACCAACCCAGCAATAATTCATGAGCACCAACCCACAGGATCACCAAACCCTTTGTGTATACCACACACCTATCTCTCAATGTTGCTATATCAACAAATGATAGATCAATACAACATCTCTTTCCTTTCTCACTTTTGCTCTTCCAAGCTAGATATAACAAATACAAATCATATTCATCTCTCACAATTTCTCTTCTAAGCTAGATATTACAATATCAAATCAACCTCTATCTCTCTCATATTACAAATGGCTTCTCAAGCCTTTATTTATAGCTTTCCAAATGACCTTTGGACTTCCTCCTTTGTGACCCTTCAATCCTCATGGAAAATGGTGCCAATCTTTGATGACCCTTCATATCTAAGCCTTTGAAAAGTCATGTGGTGACCCTTCATGACCAAAAACGTCCTTCCCACTTTTGTCCTTATCTTTGGTGACTTTTTGTATTCCTCAAAGTGTCCCTTCATGAGAAATTGCACCCTTACTCTTTTGTCTTCACTTGGTGACTCTTGGTATTCCCCAAGATGACTCTTCATGGGAAAATGCATCCCATCCTTCTTTTGTCTTTACCCCATGCCTCTTATACTTCTCCATGGGCCCTTTTTTTGTCTCATATGCAACCAAAAATATATTCATTAATATTAAATAAATATTAACTCACATTAGCCAAGATAAATTTATTACAAACAACATTAAATGCAATGGTGCCTTTATCACCAATAATACTAGACCTTTGACATTAATGAAAATGTTTCCAACAAATACTTTTACAATTAGAGGACGTATTTATGCTATTCCAATAGCCACTTTCTAACCTAGATACAAAATTTACATGGCCCTAATAAATAAAATCTATGGTTTACATAAAATGACTTATGTCAATGAGGTGTGGATTTACCTGCTTGACCCTATTCTCACCTCAATAAGGATAATTTTCATAGGGGAAATCATAAATTCTAACATCATCAGTATAATAACCAAACTGAACAACTCCCTAGATTATAACTTCTATATAATGTCCTATGTGGTGGATGCTATAAACAAAACCATCCATGCATATTTGGTGAGCCTTGGGAGCCTTCTAAATATTACCCTATAAGTGGGATATGTGAAAGGTTAAACTTCCTCCCCATTCATGGGTTCAAGAGGAACATGACCAATATTATTGAGATCTTCTAGTCGATGGTATACCAAGCCATCTATGGTAAAAATATGCCTATGCTCTTAGATCAGATCAATAAGAGCATAGGAAAAATAGGGTATTATTTAATCTATCTATACTACACCATAATTAGGATAGAGGGAACCAGAGCCTACCCTATGTATCTACCCACATTGGTCCAAGATAAAGTTACAAAACAATAAATTGTGGCCCAATTTGTCGACTCAGTGGATGTTCAACTAAGAAATAAGAGGCAAGGATCTATGCACCTATCTCCCCTTAGTATTTTTAGGATTCAATACACCAAATGGTAACACTTCCAATTGGTGGAAAAATGAACCCACTATGATTTCAAATGGGTACCCTACATAGAATGGGACCATAGGGAGAATGTGAGGAAACACCTAAAGAGACTCAGAGGAAGGGTAAAGATAAACTATGAGCACCCACATACTTGGCATGATGAGGTGTTTATTAATTCCCTTAATAAGGTAAAGGTTCATGCCAAGATTAATAATTTCACCATGTCATTAGTGGTGGCTAGTCACATATAGTATACTACTGAAACCACCAAAGAGTAAGCCAAGAATGTTAAAAATGAGCACTAGGTATTGAGCCTCTAAAGGGGGCCCTTTCACAAATTAAAACACAATATTAGGCACCCCCTTAGGAATCTCCTCATGCTTCACCACCCTCCATTTCCATCATAGTAACTACTTTAGTGGCAATAATCCCTTTTCCACCCTCTATATCATAAGGCACAACAAATTCCATGGGTAGTGGTGGAGTTTTCTTTATGTTATTTTTTCCTCCACTCATCATATTTCAATAAGTTCATATTCCTTCCTTCCTATCCTTAGTCGATTCTCCTCTCCCACCTTCACCTCAAATTCATGCAACATCCACCACTATGGGGATTGATGGAACCTTCTCTATGTTTCCCTTTCCTCTATTCACCATAGTGTATGAAGTTTCTCTTCCTTCCTTCCTCACCTTAGTACTATTTTATGTCCATCCACTCTTCCATCATCTCCACCCAATATCACACTTGTTTCATCAGTTACTTCTCCACTTCCATCCACACAAACTTCCATGTTGACCATGGAACCTATTGTATACAAAACAAAATCCATGACTCCTAAAACCTCAGCACATCATGCACCTATTCAAGATTCACATAATCATAGATCTATGGGGTTCTTGAATGGAAGTAATGGTTTTATAATAACATAACTCATAAAGGTATTAGATAGTGATGAGGAATTAAATAAATTACCCTTAGATGAAGGAGAATGGGAAGGTGAATCTGAGACATCACTCTCAGTATCTATTAGTGAGAATATTGAGAGTGATCATAATAATGAATTCATTAAATAAGAAGAGGCCTATTTAGGAGGTATAGATATTATGGGGACTAATTCAGTTTCCACTGAGATACTTCTAGAAGATGGAGACACCAAGAATGAACTAGATTTGAGACACCTAGCTTCCATAAGTAGAAAATTACTGATATTATCTTTGGTTCCTTTATTACCATAGAAAGTAATGATAAATACTATAATATTTCCCTAATTTCTTATGTACAACATGTAAGCACCTTATCTCACTATTCTTTGTCCTCAGAGTCTATAATTTCTACTACAGTGGCAACTAGTATTGTCACTCCCACTCATTTTTTAAATTATTTAAATGAGATTTAGTCTAGTTAACTCCATAATTCACCTACTACCACTATCCATGGGCTCATATTTTCCTCATCCATTAAGTTCCTAAAAAATTTCCTCAGTACTCTCTCCATGTACTTTTACTTCAGCACAACTAACCCCCCTAACTATAGAAAGGAGTCTCATTTGAGAGCCTAATCTCACCTTATTTTTTTGCTTCATCTATTTCCCTATATACCCAAATGAGGATACTAATAACCCAACCTAATCACACCTATAATGCTATGGTGATCGCCCAAAAGGATCTAGAAAAGGGCAAGTTGGTTCTAGATACAATTCCCTCTAGAAAGGACACTAGTTAGAGGTGGTCAATCCCACCTTTCCCATAAATAGGACCATCTTCCCCTAATCCCATGCTCCATCTAGGCAATCGTCAATCCTCCACTCCAATAAATCCTAAAAATCCAATTGAGTAGTTAATAAAATTTAAACATACTAAAATGGCTATAAAATCTATAATAGGTAGAAGAGGGTAGGGTAAACCTAGTAGTCATCACAAAACTAGTGGCTAATTTCCATTTTGACAAGGAAATGAAGACCATAAGGAGGTTCAAAATGAAAACCCTCATTTTAGAATGGCAATAGATGTAACTGGAACAAAGGTAATATATCTTATCTCTATCCAAAATGAAACAATTGCATCCCTCTGATGTGATCTTCTACCCCTAGAGGACCCTTATACCTTTATGTATTATAAAGGGGGTGATCAAGGAAATGTTCAAAGGATATGATCAATCCATCAAATAATTATATGGAATAACCACCATACAACCCTTGGTGGACATCAATTATAATATATAGGGGATGGTCAAGAAGATATATAGTATCATCCAATTAATTAGAGCTATAAAAGTGTAGTCATAACCCCAATGGGGAGATGTATATCTAGAGGTAGTGAATATGAATAAAATGGAGGCTAAACTACATTTTTTTAGTAGAGTAGCTAGGAACAAAGATTATGCACATTTGAACCTAATATCAATCCTTGATGTTACCTTTAAACATAATTATGTAGCTACTAGGAGAGAAGCCTTGCTTAAATGGTACCAAGACATGAAGTCTTTGGTCTTGTAGTTGTCAGTTAGGAGAGGAAAGCTATGGATATTTTGTTAGAACTAAGGATTAATAATTTAGTCACTCCATATAGAGATTTAGTACATAGATATATTTTGAAGACCTTCATATAGCTACCAATAGTTTTAGAGCAAAGGTTAAGGGCACTATTTATAGAATAGTTGATGAAGTGAAACAAGTAGTGAGTTTTTCTAGAAATAGGGTTCTTAGTGCAAAAACCTTTTATGTAGAGTTTGGGGCATCACTAAAGATGAACAAAAATTTTATGGATAAGATTCCTCAACTTTTCAAAAGAACCATGTTGGACTTCAATCTAGTGGAAATTGACTTCTAGGCTAGCCATACTCTCTACCTCCCATTTTAGGTGAGAAATTAGGCCATGACATCTATTTTTACCCCATCAATAATTATAGTTACAACTATTTCTCCAACTACGACTCATATTCTAATTTCAATGGTTCCCTTAACAACATGCCACACTATGACAACAACTTTAGCTATAGTGAAAATGATTTCACTTTCAACTGTAATAGCTACAATAGTCACTAGTACACAAGTGCCACCATTTACAGTGACCAACTCATAGGTAGCCCCTTTGATAATTGCAAGCCTTGTTTGGTAATCTTTTCTATTGTAACTTTTTTGTCTCTAAAAATATGTTGAGTGATGAGATGTTGAGTATTACTTCAACTTTGCTTAAGAGATGAGGTTTCCCCCATCCCAAGCCTCTAAAAAGTGTATCACCCTCTCTAATCAAAGAGGAGAAATTTTGACATCAAATATAGATAAAAATATCCTTGAGTTTGTTCTATATGTTTATGTTTTATGGTGGTATCTTATATTTCTTGTCATTGATCTAATATCTTAGTTTTTTTATATATGCAACAATAAATTTAAAAGTTTTGTTGTGAGTTATTTAAGTTATGTTAATGAAGAATGTGTCATAGCAATTCTAGTTGATAGTTCTCAGTGATTTTTTATGGAATAAGATCTTATTAATAAAATTTAGAATTTGGGAGATACCTTGAAGTGTACTATAATACCTTCAAGGGTACCCTTATGCATGTTTGAAAATTATCACCTAGGGTATACCTTTAAGGTACCTTTAAAGGTACTAAAACTCACTTCAAAGGTTCTTTTAGTAGATACACTAAACATGCATATGATTGGAATTTTATTTCAAGGTGTCTCCTAGGAGATACCTTGAAGGGCCTTGCAATACCTTCAATGGGTCTCCTAGTAGATACCTTAAACATGTACACAATTGGAATTTTATTTCAAAGTATCTCCTAGGAGATACCTGTAAGGACCTTGTAATACCTTTAAGGTTAACTTGATGCATGTTTAAAATGTACCTCCTAGGATATACTTTCAATATACCCTTGAAGGTAATACAATGCCCTTCAAGCTATCTTCTAGGAGATACCTTGAAGGGTCTTGTATTACCTTTAAGGGTTTTCCTAGTAGATACCTTAAACATGTACACAATTGGAATTTTATTCAATGGTATCTCCTAAGGAATACCTTGAATGGCCTTTTAATACCTTTAATGTTGATTTCAAAGGTTATTGTAAGGAATTTGATATAACCATGGTATGCGGGAGAAATTTGAGTTATGGATATATGAGTGAATGTGAAAAGATATTAAAAAATAATAAACAAAACACCTTCTGAAGTGGAAATATATTTTTCATTCATTAATGGTGAATTGATTATTTTAGGACTTATTCGAACATCGATTCAAAAGGCATTTCATGATCGTAACTTGTGATATAAAGAGTTTAATCTAGAATAGGCAATGTTATTATATGATAACAAGTTCAAAGCCTTTCCAAGGAAGATGTGAAATAGATAAAAAGGACCCTACATTATTCAAGAAGTTTCATAATAGGGTACCATTTTGCTAAAAAAATTTAAGGAGACATATTTCTAAGATGTATAAATAGTTGTAGGATTAATCCTTACTGCCTTTAATCTCACATCATAACGTTCAAAAAAAGGCTATGATCACAAGGTGTGTTCACATTCAAGTGATAGATCATCAAATAAATATGGTCATAATTTCATCGAGTTCAAATTAAGTCTAGGAAAGTAGTGGGAATAATACAGGTATGGTAGAAGGACTACTAATGGTCATACAAGACCATTAATGGCATGACATTTCAAAAGAATACATCTTGCTTGAGGTAGATCGAGTTGGGGCATGACAATTGGATTAATTATATATAATGGCTACATTAATTAACATAGGTTCACATAAAACACATGTTATATGGTAAATTAAATATTTTAGAGACAAAAAGGTCACTATCAATGCCAATATATTAAAGATGAGGAAGATCACTCATGCACAAGTAGTCAATGTATTTAAAGAGGTGGTAAAGAGAAAATTGGATACTAAAAGTCATAAAAAAAAGGGGATGAACAATGCCAAATCATAACAGACTTTGGTAAATAATATTATTCTACTATCTACTCTCAATATACTCTCATGCATAAAAATTGAGACCTATATTTTGGTAGAAAAAAGCAATCAAATAGCACATGTTATAGGTATAGTCATAGATAGGAGTAAGTTGTTGATCCAACTAATAGATTCATAGAAGGAGGAAATGGGGATTGGGATAGGTCTTTAACAACTAAATTCAATGACTTAGATCCCTTAAACTTTATGTAAAAATCCAAAGTTACTCTCTTCACCCTATTAACACAACAAGGTGTACAAATATAGGCTCTTACACTTCAACATCTACATCAAGGTTCTAATGTAGAGAGGCTAATCAAGTTACCTAAATTTTGTTTAACTAGATGAGGTCATCCATACAATTTTTAGTAGATACAACCAAGGGGAAATTCATTAGTCCCAATATATCATTGTCTATATTAATGTACAAATCATGGTAAGAGCCACAAGCCTACCAAATCATGGAAAATCCTTATTTTCATACAATTCTATCATACTACCAATTCATTCATTTATTTGGGGTAATTTTACTATTAGGGCTAGAAAAGGAACCCTAATTAGATCCATTGAGAATGGTATAGTGTGCATTATAGTAGAGTGTATAACGAAGAGGTTTTGGCATATAATGAAGTAGGCCAAGTAGGCAATAAAAGGAGTAATTGACATTGTGTATCACATGATACACCTAAATGAGAACTTTAATTAGATTAAGTTTATTTCATCTAATCTTATCACTAATATAAATAAGGTACTTTCAAGAAGATTACAAAATTTCCAAAATCATTTCCCAATTTTGTTGTTATACCTCACAATAATAACTAGTGGGACAATAATTGGTAACAGATCTAAAGGTGTTGGGTTTGAATCCCTCACGTGTATTAGGATGATTATTGCAAAGTTTCACCCTTAATCTTCTTATGTTTTGTAGTGCATCACTCAGGTGCATGACATGGTTTAACTACATCCTATAGATCTATTAACTCTAGTCATTATATCAGGAACTAAAAGTTTGATCTTTTGTTCAATAGAAACTAGTGGGATAATAGCCTTCAACCATCATACAATAATGTATGGTATATTTTGGAGAACTAGCCTAGAAATTAGTGTCCATCAGGTTAATTCTAGGGGCACAAGGAAACACAAGGATACACTTATCCCTTCAACTAAGTCCAAAAATATTTTGATGTGTAGAGGTGTGGTTATGGAATCTAAATCTTTAGATCAATCACAATCTGATATAGAAATAGATTATATATATATATATATATATATAATGAAGGACTTATAAATAACACTATGGCAGATATAGTAGAAGAAATGGATGTTATGTAAGATACACAAATCTTGAGGAGGAGGCTATAAATAAAGAAGAGAGGAAAAAGAGAAAAGTAGAGAATAACAAAAAGAAGAAATAGGCCATAGAATAAGTAGATGTGTAAGAATACCAATGTATATGATAAGAATAAGACAAGCAGCACACCGAGGAGGAAGAATAAAAAAAGAATTCTAAAGAAGCTAAGGTTAGGAAAAATAAGGCTGAAGAAGCTTAGGTTGAGAGAAAGAAATTTGAATAAGTACAAGCTAAAAGTAAGAAAATGGATCATAAAGAGGTAGAATTCAAGGATCAAGAGGTACAGGTCATGTAGAGATAAAATCAAATAAAACAAGAGGTATGAAATAAAGATACAAAATAATAGTACTAGAAGGAGGAGGAAGCCAAGTGGGAGGCAGAGGTGTAAGCTACTAAGGAAAAAGTTGAGGCTGATGTCAAAGCTAAAGTAGAGGATGACACTAAAGGTAAGGCTGAGGTAGGTGCCAAGGCCAAAATTATGGCTAGAGCCAAGGATGAGGAGGTAACCTAAATTCACTTTGAGGCTATAGCTAAGGCATAGACTATGAAAGAAAAGGAAGCTAAAAGGTAGAAGCAGAACATGCATCATCCCACAAAGATGTGACCCAATCAGGTGCACTAGAAGAGACTTCACTGTTAAAGTCTCTCCCCTCTACCTAACAGTTATGGGATGTCCCTACCACATCATTTTTTCACAACACTTTCTTAATTATATTATCTCAAAGTACACCATCTCTTACCATAATTGGAGCTATAGCCATTGCACTTTATTCTAATTCCATGGAGACATCTTTGTATTTTTCATAACTCCCATTATCCAAGCAAATTAAATGACCATCTACATTCTAAGAATCTATTGCACAAAAGGCTCAAAACATAGAACATATTATTTTTTGGCTATGTGAGGAGAAATAAAAATCACATAATCAAATTGCTAAGGCCAGGAAGCTCATTAATGCTAACTTTCATGCTCTAGTTACGTAATTCCTTGTAGATTAAGTAATGTCTAAAGATGAAATAACTCACTCTATTATTGACTCATCTAATAAATTATTATGTGAGCACACAAAAATTTTGCACCTAAGGGTATGTTATTTATGTTAAAATATAAGGTATTTATGAACTACTAGAGGAATATGTACAAGTCCTGGATACTACTACACATCAAACTAAGTAAATAGCACAAAGAATTATTGATTAGAGGTAGTACCTTGAAAAATCATTAGCTTCTATGAAACTAGAATTCATAAAAGTGGATAAAGTTAAAGTTGTAATGAGTGATCAAATGGCTATTGGAGAAACATGGATTGGTGCATTTCAATAGTTGTTAGACATTAGGGGTATTGTGATGAAGAAGATCTAGGTCTAGCATAATGAGATAATACACAACACATTTATGCCTTTTCAAGACAAAATGACTATAGACATGTTGGATGATATTGTGTTAGATATATATCTTAAGATGTTAAATGCTAGAGACTTTTTTATCATTGTATAAGAAGAAGATGGGAAAATTTTGATGGTCATTCAAATTTCACTACATGTTTTTCTTATCATGGTATTGTAAGTACTTGATAATTATAAAATACTCAAGCATGAAATCTCACATGTTGAACCATCTATTATGCATATCATAGGTGAACCTAAGTTCATTCCACCATAGGATCTCCAAGTAATTTTTTTGAAGAAAAATATGGATATAAAGGTGAAATCTAAGAAACCAAAACCTACATATCCACCTAGCCAAACTTTGTCACCAACTCTGTAGAAGTTAAATTCATATTTCAAGTTTTGTAGTTTAAGAAAAAAAATCTACTTTTTAACATAGTCATAACCATTAGGATCAGAACCAGGTTGGTTGAAAACCCCTAACCAAGATGGCCACCTAGTTTAATTAGTATATGGAAAATTGAAAAGGGTGGTAGGCAAGTATGCTACTTAGTTGAAAACCTGACAGGGTGGCTAAGTAGTGTGTAAAGGGTTTAAATCGAAAAATGGTACCTAGAGTGATTATTTCCACTTTTTTGAAAAGCTAATCTTTTAAAGCTTTATTTGAAATCAAAGTTTAGAGTTTCTCTCAAGATGAAACAATAGTTTAAGTTTAAGAAAGCATTGGATGTGGAGCATGGCCTCATAAATTTCATGTTTATAATTTATGGACACATGTGTATAGGGTATAATTTTTGCATCTATATGATCTTTCATATATATTCAGCCTTGTTATCCAAGAAATAGATATAATAATTCCAAGATTCTTTATTTTTGTATGCAAAAAATTTGTAATGTGAAGAGACAGAGTCATGTAAAAATCTATATATATTGCTCTAATATAATGGAATATGGTTCTGATGTGTGATAGATATTAATAAACTATCTCTATTATGGTTTTCCTAAGATTCTTTTATGTATGTCTAGTATGTAGTGTTTACTCTATTTTGTTTTAGCTTGTTCTATCTTGTATTATGTTGTTTATGTTCTATAATTATTAACACCATGTTATTTTATCTTTATATTTTCTATTGTGTATAAAATTAAAGATTATATAAATTCACTAATGCTATTATTATTCTTTTCCACTTCCTACTGCATAAGCTATACCTATAATTAGCATGTTCTAGATAAATTCTAGGAAACTCTACTAACATTCCTTGAGCATTCACATGATTGGAATTTTCTTTCAAGGTATCTCTGAGGAGATACCTTGAAAGAATTTTTAGTACCTTCGAGTGTACCATAATGCATTTTTTAAAGGTATAATGTATCTCTTAAGATATACCTTTCAAACATGCATTAGGGTACCCTTGAAGGTACTACAAGGTCTTTCAAGGTATATTCTAGGAGATACCTTGAAAGGGATTGTAGTACCTTCAATGGGTCTCCTATAAGATACCTTTAAAATGCACACAATTGGAATTATCTTTCAATATATCTCTTATGAGATATCTTGGAAGGCCTTGTAATACCTTCAAGGGTACCCTTATGCATATTTTAAAGGTATCTCTTAGGAGGTACCTTTAAGGTACCCTTGAAGGTACTACAATTCCCTTCAAAGTATCTTCTAGGAAATACCTTTAAGGGTCTTGTATTATCTTCAAGGGCTCTCCTAGTAGATACCTTGAACATGCACATGATTGGACTTTTATTTCAAGGTATCTCCTATGGGATTACCTTGAAGGGATGCGTATTAATCTTAAGGGGTATCCTTATAGATACCTTGAACATGCACACAATTGGAATTTTCTTTCAGGGTATCTCCTAAGAGATACCTTGAACATCCACACAATCAGAATTTTTTTTTGAGGTATCTCCTAGGATATACCTTGAACATGCACATAATTAGAATTTTCTTTCGAGATATCTCCTAGGAGATACCTTAAACATGCACATGATTGGAATTTTATTTCAAGGTATCTCTTAAGATATACCTTGAAGGGCCTTGTAATACCTTACATGTTGATTACAAAGGTCCTTACAAGGGATTTTATATAACCATGGCACTTTTTTATTTAGTAAAAACCCTAATGTCAGCTCAACTTTAAATGAAAAATGATAGTGTCACATGCATTGGTGACTCAGTCATGTAACTTACAAAATTTATTTCATAACTTTTTTCCTTTGAAAAACTAAATGAAAATGGAGTCCAATGGGATTGTTACACTTGTCACCTAGTAGTATCATTCCAGCTTATGAAGAGGTTGCAAAGTTTGTGACCCTATGACCATGTGGTGTCCAGTCATGACCTTATAAGGCTTATATTATTTTATAAGTCTCACAATAATATGATCCTATCACATCATGACACTTGGCATTCAGTCAACCCCATAATCAAGATGTAATATTTCAATTTCATAATATAGAGATTGCATGACAAGATGACACATGGCATTAAGTCACTTAATCCTAGGTATCTAGATGTTAAATGGAATCCACATGGCATTTAGGAACAATGGGATGAAGACACATGGACCCATATCTCATGAAAATAATATGATCAAAGGAATCCATGAAAACCAATAACTATGTAATCAAATAAAAATGTGACACTTGGCAAAGTGGTATGATATTTGGGTCCATTAAAATTTTCATATAATAAAGCCATGCAATAATGTGAGCCAATAAGAACTTTCTACTTGGAAAAACATAAAAATTTATGAGGCCACATCAGTCTAAGGATGAAATGATTTGATTAAAGATGATCAATCTAATAAAATGGAAACACATGGTAAGGTGTTGTAATATATGGGCCTATCAAGAATTTCAAAGAATACAACTGTGCAACAATGTAAGCTAATGAAAGACTAGTACTTGGAAAGATAGAAGGGGTCCCAAGATCATGTCATCCCAAAATTAAATGGGTCAAGCTAGGAAATATTAAAATGAGGTACAAACCAATCCAAAGATGCCATGAGTCAAAATATCATGCAACCGACCCAAATATCTAATATATAAAGTAAAAGATTGGAATGCATAAAGAGACACCAAGTGTCAAACATGTCTCAAGTATGACACCTAAAGGACACATTATTATCCATGAGCACTAGTTGTTGGTATGAATTAAATGTTAACGGAGGCTCATTTTGATAGTTATAAATCTAAGTCACCCAAATAAAAATTCAATCCTATGATGGGAAGACACGTGGACAAACTAAGCTCAATGATTGGCCAATTCCTAAAAGTGAATTTTAAAATCCATTGGAACAAAACCAAAGAGCCATCTGGGTTTTATGTCAAAGAAATTAAAAGAGACTTGCCACTTATGGCCCATATATTTTAATTCAAAATTATGATAAAAATCTAGGGTTTTAAGCTTTTTGTCTCAAGTATTACAATTTACCATTGTTATCTATTGAAAACTCAAAATTATTGTATATCATTTGCAAAGAAACATCTATGCATTCATTTGACATCTAGGTAATCCATAGGCTCATATATAAATTAAAATTCATGGCCAAAGCAAGATCATATTGAGATGACAAGATAGAACAAGTTCTATTCTTATATTCCTACAAAATAAACACAGTCTTTTAAGACACCACCTTCAATACAATTACGTTGGCCACAAATGACAAACACTAAAATGACTTATTATACAATGTGGAGAGGATGGTAGAGATGGATAGTGATGATGAATAAGCTCCTAATATTTTAGAGTAAATTTCTAACATCTTGGTGCTTAAGTCTACATGATTAAAAAAATTTGCATCTAATCCAGAGGTGATCCCTTGTGTAGACTTAGTCCATCAAATTTTATTTCACTTTAGGCGTGTAGATGACATGATCAAATATATCAACTTTGGCAATGATATAACTTATATAGCTAGATTGGCCTTTCAAGCCTATTATGACATGACAAAGCCTAAATTTATTTACAATCAAGACATCATGACCCAATGGCTCGATTAACACAATATTAGAGAAGTTTTGAGAAGATGGGTAGAGAACCTAAGGAGGTTCATAGACAAGTCTAAAATAAATCATATTTTGTTAGAATGGGTATGGCCATGATGAATATGTTACATGAAGTAGAATATATTAGCCACATAGACAAGAAGTGGGTTACACTATTGTATATGATTATAGATAAATCCACAACCCCTCTCCTCAAGGAGATCATCTCCTACAAAATGGCTTCTAAAATTAAGAAGACCATGACCAACCAAGGAAATCATTTCTATATGATGTCCTAATTGGTTGATGTCATTTGTACCACTCTCAAGATTCCCTATTTTATCAATTGGGACCCAAACATGATATGGATCATCCCCCATGTCTTCACAAAAGTTAGAATTTACAAATATAGGCAAGATATGTGGGTTATTTTTTATCTCTCTATATAATCAGGTAGAATTGGTCAATGAAATAACTATGCCCAGGTTATCAATAGAGATTAGTATAACCCTTATCACATTGGGAGTCTATTAGTACTACCCATACTATATTTTAATCAAAGTTGAGGGAATCAAGACATCCACATTTAGATTTCCCACCACATTGACAAACAAATTGGCTGAGTAGGATAATGCATTCCAACTACACATAGGAGTAAATGGACTATGAAAAATTAAGAAAAGGGGTTTTATCCACCCCCAATTGGACAACATCAATGATTAAAAATTAAAATTTGGCATTTCTTCATAGTTGCTTCTAAATATAGGTCCACTTTTAATCTAGAGCAAGATACTGACAAGGAATTAAACCCTATGTACTTGATATTCAATCATTACATCAAGCACATAACATCTCTCAGTATCACATATCATCATGAGCTTGAGAATGGATAATAATTCTACTTTAATGCATCTGATAACATAGAAGTTAGGCAGAGGCTAAAGGTTGTTAGGATCAAGCAAGTGAAAGGAAGATTAGATGGTGATAAGTTTTTCAAGTATTCAAGCATCAGGATACTAAAGTAAGAATGTCAAAATCTCCTATCTAGACTCCTAGTGTTGAATAATAAGGGACAACTAACCTGTAACTTAGTCATAAATAACTCTAGGCATTGTCTCCTATTTTGGAGAAATGAGGGACTGGCACTGGGAAGCAATTTGGGTAGGCTTCCACCTTAGGGGTCCCATCTAATAGTACATCCTAGGTGTAAATTGATAATACAACATAAGACATACCTTCAATAGGAATAACATTATCTCATACTTCTTAAAATTTAGTTTCATCATCATTGATGCAGAGGTCTTAAACAACTTGTCTATTGTGTATACAAACACATTCACATACACTCACCTTTGCCAATAACTCCTATCTCTGACCCAGTCTTGTCATTTTTTATTCTTAACCTTTTAGTTTAAAAAATCTATGTCTCTCTTCAATATATTTTTAATCTTATTACACTATGCATTCTATACAACACACTTCACTCAGACACCTTTTTCTCATTCCATGCTTATTCACTAACCCTTTCTCTCTATCTCATTCTACTCATCATAGCAACTTGGCTCAAGACTTGTTTCTAATTTCCTTTAACTCTATAAATTTTATTTTCATCCATATCATGCTCAAACAAGTCCTATTTGGCTTCCCATTCAATTCAAAAAATTTAAAAACTACCCTTATTACATACCTTACTTATTCAGCTATGTCACAGGTTCTCTAATAGACTTTTTGTATTTTCTCATTGTATGGATGGGTACAATGTCATTTTGGAAAATTATAACTATTTTTAGATACCCTCTATCATATTCTTACCTTTCATAAATATTCTTTGAAAAAATCCACTGTTAGATCACATTTCTAAGCCTTTCATAGGCTCTATTAAGCCTATTAGGTCTCTTTTGATCTTATCTTACACACAAGTAGTTATATATTTAAAATTATGTACTTAATAGAATAAAAACATTTAAAATATCATTTTAGGCATTCCACACTACTTAATTACCAAATTTTATAACATTCCACTAGGTAAAACTCTTAGAAATCAAAATTGTGTTATGAAACCCTAAAATAGGATTTGATGTGACTATCACTAGCTGAGAATGGATAAAATTTGGTTTCAAGCTCCATAAAAAATTTAAAATGACGGTAATGCCTCATTTAGGTCTTTTTTTTCCAACATAATTTCTTCATTCATTGTATCCATTCTTGGATGAAATTATAGTTTAATGTACATGTGTTCTATGTTGACTGTGTATTGATACACAGTTGTCTATAGGCCTGGATACTTGTTTATGAACCTATGTGTATTAATTACAAGAGTACATGCTTAGTCCTCTTCACATCACTCAAGCAACATAGGGTTTATGTCTAGTCTCTTTCAAAATTATTTACCAAAAAAACTAAGGAAAATGCCTTAAATATAGTTAATAATTATTATATCCACTTCTCAAGCATCATTACATTTCAAATCTCCACCAATAGAATCTTCCCATGAAAAACATACTTTATCTCATTCTCCTAAACACAAAATGTAGGGTATTTACACAATCTTTACAAGTTAAATCTTTACACATGACTTGTAGACAATAAATGAAATATTTTTAAACATTAATAAGAATTTATTTAACATTATAACCTCACACTAAATTAAAAAATCAAATCCTAATTATACCTTTCTCTATTACTCAGTCCTACACAACCAATGTCTTTGTATATGCATAGGAAGTTGGTCTACAACTGTTAGATTTCAAAAATAAGAATACTTATATTCATTACTTGGGGTTCAAAAAAATTACCCCTTTGAATGTAACCCAAAAAATTGAATTATAATAAAAACATTTCTAATTTATTTTATATTCCATAACTAATATAACAATTTGTAACCTCCCAATAGTCACTAGCAAGTAATTTTAAACCTTGGAACATATGCCAAGATTGATATTCCATACAAGTATATATTAGACCCATGTATAGACACATGGTGTCTTTAATAATTCATATCAACCCTTATACACTTTATGTTTTCTTCAAATTATTCTACAACACCTTAATTGGACAAAAACATTCAAAAATTTGAACTAACTAGCTTTGGCGAGAAAAGGCCAATTTGAATTTCTTGGCTTCTTAAGCACACCTAGTCACTTGGAAAAGGTTTTCAAGTGTGTATTAAGACTAAAAAAACCTATTAAACTCAAAAAACATGATATATGATTCCTAAACACTTGATCAATCCAAAATTTGAACAAATAATCATAGTAATTCATCCTTTGGAGGATGCTCCTGCATCATATTACTGAGAAGCAAAAGAAACTTTCCTCTGAAAGTTATAACTAATCCATCTTTTATGTTCTTTTCATCATCCATATTTTCAACTTTATATCCTCCTAGACCCAAAGCCTATTTAAATCACGTATACCTTCTTATTATTTTATCAATACCACCTTGCTTTCTCCTTTGAGGTTAACTCCCTACATATTGATCTCCCACTTGATCATCTCTAGCATCTTGTTGTTCTGTTGCAACCAACATACCCATGGAACACACAATTTAATCATAAACAACTCCTTTTTTTCTTCTCTGAAGTCACTCTTTTTCACTTTCATGGTTATACTTGTTATGCTTATATTTACTACTTATTATTCTATCTTCTTACCTCTACCATTATCATCCTCTTCAACTTTATTCATATTCTTTAGTTGATGTTCACTCTTCACTTGATTAGTTTCTTTACTTCCCATATCCAACTCTCTCAACATGTTAATTTCATTATCAAAGTCTTCTAGATATTTTGTGCTCCTTATCAAATACAAATTAAAAGACAAGTTTTCAAACATCCCTTCCAAGTGTTCATTTGATAACAATTGATCTTGTTGGGCTAACTATAACATCTCTTTATTACTTGTAATGACCACCTCAGAATTATTGTTAATTATTGTACCTTCTTCTCCTATTGCTTTGGTAACTTTTACTACATTGACTTCACTTTGGATCTTGTTCTCAACTATCATACTCTTATCCTTAATGTTACAACTGATTATTTTTGATTCTTTACTCTCTTCTAAACTTTCTTAGCTCAAATATTCTTCTTCCATGCTTACCATGAGGGATTGTGTTATTGCAAAGTCACTCTCACCTTCTTCTTCATCAAGTGGTTCACCTTGTTTTGGGCATCATATGATTGTGTCCCCATAATCAGTTGTCTAATTAACATGTTCTTTAACCTTATAATGTTGCACATGCTTCTAATTTTCTTCATCTTCATTCAACTCTTTACCTATATACACACATTCCAAGAATTCATTAGTCATAATATTTTAAGACTTGTTTCCACCTTTGATTCTTCTTTTAGTCTTCCTTGTCATCAATTTCTCCATTTGGCTTCTTATATTTTCCATCATCTACTTGAGATTCCATCTCACCTTCCTCTTGATGTGTACAATGAATATTTGTCTCATTTATTCTAAGGCTTTCTCTAGCCTTTCCATAACCATCTTCATCTCAATAATACCATTTTCTCTCTCTATTTATCTTTACTTCACTTCCATCTTCTTGTGGAATTATTCATACTTTAATCCCTTCCTCCTCTTTCTCTCTTCACTCTTCATTTTCTCTCTAGGTCTCACCTTGACCTATGTCTTCTTATTAACAAGATTACTTTCCTCCTTTACCTCACTTGAATCTCTCTCTTAGATTATATCTCTTTCTTCTCCTCACTTAGGACTTCTCTCTCTATCTTAAGATCTTCTTGATATTCCTTCTTAGAGATCTCACTATCTCTCCTCTTTCTAAACCTCTTGGCTTAAGGGCTTCAACCAAAATTGGTCACCTTTCCACCTCTCTATAATATTCATGTATCCTCATTAACAATCTCACAATAATCATCTCAAAATAACCTTCCAAACAATCTTTCAACCCTACTCAATAAAATATTTATGCAAATGTAACTAACAATTTCAAAACACCAAACATACCTAATCTACTGAATGTTCCTACTCTGATGACAAATTATGTATATGTCTTTAACAAATTATATATTATGGATATAAACATATTTATGTACACTCACCTTTACCAATAACTCCTAGCTTTGACCCTATCTTATCATTATTTATTATTAACCTTTTGGTTTTAAAACTCTATGTCTCTCTTCAGTCTCTTGATAATCTTAGTTCACTATACATTTTGGACATCACACTTCACTTAGACACCTTTATCTCAATCCATGATTATTCACTTACCCTTTCTCTCTATATAATTCTAGTCTTCATATTATGTACTTAGTTTTAACTCACCTTTCTTTGACTCAAATACATAGCAACTTAGCTCAAAACTTGTTTATAGTTTCCTATGACTCCATGTGGTTTATATTCATCTATATCATCATAAAAAAAATTCTTATTTTTCCTCCAATTTAATCCACAAACTTTTCAAACTACCCTTATTACATACCTTACTTCTTGTCCTCTATCACAGGCTCTCTAGTAGCCTTTTTTTGGCTTTTTCTCATTATACAAATGGGTACAATGTCATTTTGGACAAATAAAATTATTTTTAGATACCCTCTATCCTATAATTACCTTTAAAAAATATTCTTGGCTCAAATCCACTATTACATCACATTTATAAGCCCTTTAAAGACTCTATTAGGCATATTAGGTCTTTTTTATACTATCTTACATACAGTTAATTATATATGTACAATTTTGTACTTGATAGAATTAAAAAATTAAAAATATCATTTTAGGAATTCCATACTATATAATTACCAAATTTTATAACATTCCAATGGTTAAAACTCTTATAAATCAAAAAATTGTTTTGAAACCCTAAAATAGGGTTTGTAGTGACTATCACTAGTCGAGAAGGGTTAAAATTAGGTTTTGAGATTCCTCAAAAATTTCAAATGAATATAATGACTCATTTAAGTTTTTTTTGGTCCAACATACTTTTTTAATTCATTGGATCCATCCTTTGGTTCGACCATAATTTAATGTACACGTGTTCGATGTTGATTGTGCCTTGATACAAAGTTATCTACAGGCTTGGATACTTGTTTATGAACCTATTTATATTTAAAAACTTTAATTATAATTAATAACCTTAATAATATTATAAAAATAACTTACCAATATATATATATATATGTATGTATATATATGTATGTATGTATGTATGTATGTATTTATGTTTGAACTTTATTTTCAAATAATCCTTCTTACAAGAGTGCATGCTCAGTCCTTCTCTTCACATCACACAAGCAACATAGGGTTTGTATTAGGTCTATTTAAAAATTATTTACCAAAAAAAATAAGGAAAATGCCTTATAAATAATTAAGAATTATTATATATAATTAATAAGCATCATTACATTTCAAACTTCCACCAACATAATCTTCTCATGAAACCCATACTTTATCTCAATTTCTTAAACATAGAATGCAGGGTATTTACATAGGACTTGTAGACAATAAAAAAAATATTTATCAACCTTAATAAGCATTTATTTAAACTTATAACCTCATAATAACTTAAAACTCAAATCATAATTATACCTTTCTCTACTAATTAGTCCTACACAGTGAATGTATTTGCATATGCACAAGAAGCTAGTCTGCAATTGTTAGTTTTCAAAAACAAGAATCCTTCTATTAATTTATTAGGGTTAAATAACATTCCTCATAAAAATAAAACCCAAAAAATTGACTGATAAAAAATATATTTAAAATTTATTTTATATTCCATAACTGATCTAACTAATTTGTAACCTCCCAATGGTCACTAACAAGTAATTTTTAACCTTGGAACATATGCCAAGATTGATATTCTATACAAGAATGTATTAGACCCATGTAGAGACACATGGTGTCTTTAATAATTCATATCAACCTTATACACTTTATTTTTTCTTCAAATTAATCTACAATACCTGAATTTGATAAAAACATTCAAAAATTCAAACTAACGAGATTTGGTGGGAAAATGCCAATTTAAATTTCTAGGCTTCGTAAGCACCCCTAGTCACTTATAAAAGGTCTTGAAGTGTGTCCTAAGACTACAAAAACTATTTAAACATCCAAAACATTATATATGACTCCTAAACACTTGATCAATCTAAGATTTGAATAAATAATCATGATAATTCATCCTTTGGAGGATGATCCTACATCAATCACCTCCCCTTCCTCCTAATAGAGAAAGACCGAGTATTATAGGTAAATAATGTATTTAATTACCCTAATATTTCTTCTAAAATCATCCCTTGAGTTTATTTTAACCCCCTAACTCTGGGTCATGTCTACCTCCAACCTTACAGGCCCCTCACCAGACCTATAATCATACATGTAACCATGTCATTTCCCATTGTCATCCCTTTCACCATATCATCCATTTTTAGTGTCTAAATGATGGCCAATTTTCCCCCATTCATTCATAGGCCTATGTATAGATTGATCCGATAAATTTCTTAATAATAGTCCTCTTGCCATCCTTCCACCAGTTCTCCTATTTTCTACTAATATTCAACTAGTACTAGTCTTCTTCATCCCCTAGCTCTACATTCATATTGGTCATAACCATTGATACCTCTCAGATGTCTTCCTTCCAAGGGTTGACTCCAACTCAACCATTACCTCCCTCATCATATCCCCCAAGTGTATCTTCAAATAAATCATGGATTAAGTAGATGCAACTAGTTAATACATAAAACCTAGATCAAATCATAATGGACCCTCCTCAGGTTGCACTAAAATTCAATAAAGAGTCTGGGTAAATGAAGAGGGTGACTAAGAGGAAGATCACCCACCCTAACCAAACAATCTTGTATAAATAAAAAAAACCTTATTTGAGTTGACAAATATAAATAAGGATAAGCAAATCTATCATCAATAATATGAGAAGGACCCCCTCTTATATCTCCAAGTAATTATGGATATGGCTACTAAATTGGTTAAGGGAGTATAAAAAATAAAGACTAACTTGGAATAGTAGCACAAGGCCACCTTACTAGAGTAAACCATAGCAAGATTGAAATATGCCATGGAATAAATGTTTTATATGTTGAATACCTTAGCTTAGTATAAGGTAAAGGGATATGAAATATAGAATAAATTCCTCAAGGTAGAATTGTGTATGGGGGATATGATAATAAGATAATCAACCTAATGAGGTTCATTAAAATAAATAAATTTGAGGACCTAAACCTAATTCCCTTGGAGGATTTAAGCATTAATCAGTCCTATGTAATTGGTAGGATATAGAACTTAAACTAGTGGATTAAAGATATGATTTCCCTGAGGATATCCCTTATGCAACAAGGTTATAAATTATGCACTTGGATACAAAATATGGCTCCATCATTAACAAGTATGCCTTAAGGGATCAACTATATAACTTCATGGAAAACTTTTGAAATCAATCCATGGCTAGACGTATGACTTTTATACAAGCTATGGTATATTTATAAGCCTCTACCAAATAAATAATAGATAATGTTGAGGCCATTAATGAAGTTATAATACCTCTCTTAAGTAGGCATGATGTAATGGTTGGGCTAGTAGCGAAGCTACTAAAGGAGCCTATCATCAATATAAGATTAATCGATAGTGACTATAAGAAATACTCCCAATTATGAAAAGGGTAGGTTGAGGTCAAAAAACAAACTTCCACCTTAGGATATACCACCTCATCAACTCCTCCTATAATGTCTTCTTCCTCAACCAACACTAGCAATCCATCTTATTCTACAGTAGGAGCTTCATCATCAATAATACTAGTGGGATCCCAACCATCTCTTCAAGAATAGAATAGCCACATATTGGGTTCTTTATTAATATGAAACATGTATCATATTCCCTTAAATTCATTGTCAAATATTCCCATATTTTGAATAGGTAATATTCTTTAAATTTAGGATATAAGAGACCTTGTCTGCTAATAGGTGTCATGTTACCTAGTTCCTTTTATAACTGACTAAGGCATTTGAATGGACTATATATAGTGGTTATCCTCTTCATTATAAATTAAAGGTAGAATTTTTTGAATTAATGCAAAGATAAATTAAATTCTATGAATTAACTATTGTTCCCTTCATTGTAAATTAGAGATAGAATTTTATGAATTAATGTAAAGAGAAAGTAAATTCAAATAATTAACTCACTGTTTCCATTATTCTCATGCATTCATGTTTCTCAACCTTTGTTAATAATATTTTATTTAATTTATTTAATAATTAAAATATGGTATTAGTGTTTCAAATACATATTGTTAGTTTGTGCTTTCAGCTATGCTAACAAAGCCTATTATGTATGCTATGCTTTCATCTTGCTCTGCTAGTGAATGTGTTTAAGTTAATTTACTATAGGTAGTATTTTTAAGCATCCTTTTAAGATATGTGCATTATATTCACCTTAATCCTCATTTCACTTATGATATTATAGGTCTAAACACTAATATTTCATAGTTGTTAGTTTCATTTGCATTATTTTTAAAATAAATTAAATGAGATATGTTGGTCATTGTTGTTGCAAGGGAACTTTATTTTATACCCTACCTTACTCCCTCCTTTTAAATTTTTTTAAAATGAATCACTTTAGATTAATTTAAATTATCTATATTCATTTTTTTCTAAGATTTTGGATTTATATTAACAAATATAAAGCAAGTTACATCATAACAAATTTAGGTAGATTGTCTCACTACCATATTCCTATTATTTCTTGGGGATGAATTTGAATATTCTCAACCTAATATTTCTTATCATGCACTTTTAATTATTAGTAATCCTCTAAATATTAAGGTGGTGTGTTTCCTCAAGAAATAGAAGTTGACTATATTTAATTACTCTGGGAGTACACATAAATTCATCAATAATAAGTTGGATACTCAATTGAACTATTTTATTTACCTAGCTCCAAATTTTCAAATCCTAATTATAGGTGGGGCTATAGTCAATTGTTATGGTAAATTCCATAGTATAAATCTATAAGAGACTACCTATTATATTATATTATGTCTTCTATTATCATGGATATGGGTTAAAAAAATTGGATTATAATGGCTCACCACTTTATGCATAATTGAGATGAATTTTAAGTAACTATTTATGCTCATTCATTTAAAAGGAATGACATTTAAACTATATGGTTTATTAGCTAAATATATGTAATTATTTAGTTCTCATCAGATGATTAAGATGATCAGAAAAGGTGCAAATTAATTATTATGTGACTATTTTCCATAGAATTTAAACCAAATAATGAGTCTACCCATATTGAATGACAACTGATGAAGTATGCACATTTTTCTCTCATACACACACTTGACTCCTATGAACTCTTTTCCTTTTGAAATGTCAAATAAATACCAATTCTGATTTCTCTCTATGGTAGAAAAAATATAATGTGCAAGCCTAGGTGGGTAGCAACCAACAAGACTAAGTAAAATAAAAGGCTAAGACTACGGGGATAGTCTAGACCAAATAATAGTGTTTTAAATGCTCTAAATAAACATGTAAGAAGAGCTGAAATAGGGGAGGGTAAATTTATAGAAATAAAACATATAATTTGCATATATTAAATTCACCTAAAATACTATTACAACTTGTTAACTATGCATAAACATGTACATCTACAACTATTCAAAAGACTAGTAGAATTTCCATTTTCCATGATTAAAATTTTTGATGTCGAGCTTCAATTTTTCCATGTTAGGCTTCAAAATCTGATTTTTATCATCAAAAATTTTAGCATCTAATATTACAATAGTAAAATTGTACATCTACAACTATTCACAAGACTCACAATAATAGAATTTTCATTTTCCATGTTTCAAATTTTCCATGCTAGGATGAAAATTTTCCATATTGGGATTCAAAATCTTATTTTCATTATCAAAGTTTTTATCATACAATTTTACAATAGTATAATCTCTAGCTCCACAATGATGTCATGACTGTTATCATAATTTCCTTAAAATTAAGACTCTTTTCTTTGTGAAAAAATATACTTACTGAAAGAGTAATTACTGAATATAAAATACAATCCCTCAAAAGAATAAACTCACCATTAATCCTATGGGGTAGAATTTAATTACATATACAATAACCCTACCATTATGGTAGGGAAATCTTCATGTGTATTTTGATATCGATCCTCCAATAAGCTAGATTTAATTCAAAGTTGATTGTAATTTCATTTGATGTTTTGGCCTTTACAATTGGATAATAAAACTAATGTCAAAACATGTCAAATAGTCTATAGTCTATTTACATGTAGAAAATAGGTAACATTTTCACTCCTGAATGCCAGTCAAAAAATGAACCCTTTATTAAATTCTAAATCATACCATCATTGACAACTTGGCACAATATGAATCATTCAAATGTCACCATTTTAATCTCTATCACATTAATTTAATATGAACTTGATATTCTACATTAATATTAGCACAAGATTAATTTCTCAAATAACACCATATTAATTTAACATGCTTGGAGAGTATTTAAACAAATATTTATTTCTTATGATGTGATTATTGGGGATCGTTTCCACCAATGAGGCTACTCAAATAGGATTTTGACATCAAATGGGAACATAAACTATATTAATTATCCTAAAGTACTAATTTATATGAACGTGTAATTGATGTCAAGTGAATCTCATCATATATAATTTAATATCACAAATTAAACATATATATGTAGTTACTAATCAATGGTATGATTACTCTATTTAAATTAGATGTTCCTTAAACTCACCATATTCCAAGTGGAAAGAGCATTTAGACATCAATGGGTCTTTGTCAAGTTATAAGATAGTCCTTTTGGTTGGTCTAGGTGATTATCTATAATTTTTTAAATTTGAAACTATTAATTATATTGGTTACTAAAATTATTTGATTATAGTTATTAAAACATGTCATCTTGAATCACCCTAACATTCATCATTTTGGTCCCTATTAGTTTTCCACACATAAGGAAATAAATAATAAACAATACTAGTAAGTGCTAAACAACCCTAATCTCCACCATTTCATTACTTTAGTATTTCATAGCAATAATCTAGGTAGACTATCTAAATATTAATGATTTCATAACATAAAGTGATAAACAATGAATAAAAGGGCCAAGTCAACACAAATAAATCACACATTTTAGATAGAGTAAATAAATATTTTAAACACTATTAAGATTAAATCCATAAAATAAGGATGTGCATAAATGATAGTAACAAATATGGTCAATGATTTGGATAATCTATGACCTACTTTATTCTAATATGTCAGTGCTTTACAGTGTATGTTTTTAAAAAACTAGGAATATTTAAGAATAAGAATATATCTAATCACACATGTTCAGTGGTTTTTGTTGCTCTTAAAAATGTGTTGAAATTATATGGACCCCATTTTTCAAAGTAAATTTGAATTTCAAATTCGTTGAGGACTTTCACCTATTCTTGAACATAAATGCACCTTAGGAGTAGTCAAGTAAAATTTAAGATAAGTGATATATTTAATATATTAAAATGATATTTATATATATTATATTAAAATATATAATATTTATTTAAAATATATACTAAAAATATATATTATATAATGTGATATAATATTACAATATTATATATTATATAATATATTTTAATATTATTATTATTATATATTATATAATTTATAATATAGTTTATAAATTAAATTATAATTATATATTATATATTTCAATATAATATAATTAAATTTATATTCTATAAAATATATAATTTTTATATAATATTATTCAATTTAATATATAAAAATATTATGATATTAACACACACACACACACCATCATCACATATAATTTTTGTATATATGTATTGGTAAGAGGGGTTATGTAAAGCGAAAGAGTGTAAATAATTGATAGTTAAACCTAGTAATTTCAAACCTTTAACAATGTCAAAATAAGTTCATCTAACGTAATTATGAGTGTAGACTGATTGGGATCTAAATCACCATAAAATGATTTAGTCAATGATGGCTTGCATTATTTATGTAAAGATATAGCCTCTTATCATGTAATCTCTACATCAAAATTTTAACTCCCTTGGTTTTGATTAAGGTGCATCTATATTCACTGGATAAGGAGCTTAATAGTAGTTAATCATGTTTTGTCTTGGTGACTAGAATGAAGAAATTGTTTTTGTTACAATGGCACTAAAAAATTAAAAGTAACCAAGAGGAATTTTGGGTTTATAAATTTTATAAAAATTTGAAGTGCATGTATATGTTCCAAAGACACCATCTATTCCATGTATGCCTACTATACGAGGTGATGATGCATTCTCAAGTATACCACCACCACTTATTTCTCCTAGAGATATTATTAATGTTATACCTTCAAAAAATATGGATGAAAATCCACTTAATATTATTCAAGAGACTATTTATACATCATTACCATTGGTTCCAAAGTTCTATGATGATAATTTTACTTATATTTCCATATTTAAACTTTTGTAATTTTCATTGCATGGTCTTGTAGTGGATTATTTAACATTTTCTAATTTTTATGATCCCCTAGATGTGATCCAAAACCCATGGTAGGAGGCCCATCATGTATAATTTTTTGGGACTTGTATAAGTCCTAAAGCTTATATCTTAAGGGAAAGCATCTATTAGTATAATGTGTATGGCCTTTGCAAAAATCATAATATTCATTCTCATCATATCCTCATGGAAGAGGTTTACTCATATCAACCTTTATACCTTTGTAGGAAGATATATGAGTTGAAACTCGACCAACTTCTTGATAAGAATCACTAAAGAGTTTATGAAATTATTAATTTTTTTGCATGGTGCATTCTATAATATAACATGATGTGGCACTACCATGCTCATTATTTGATTTGTATCACATTTTGGTTCATTTAGATTAAATTTGTAAGATGGCTTGATCTTAAATTTTGTATTGGATGAGGCCAATGTAGTGGCCCCATACTTTAATAGCTTGCTTAATTTAAGAACTTTTATTTCTTGGTCATGATCAGGGTCACCCTCCATACTTCTCATAAGTAGGAAATTTTAGTGCCACAAAGTGTGGTGGCAAGGTTTGAAATGATACCTTTAATGCAAGAGGGTTATGTAAGACATATTGTAAATCAAGCACATATTTGGATGCTTTTTAGGTTTTATTCTCAATGAAAGAATTATATTTCTCCAATACTTTAATCATTTACAATGAGGATTATGAAAAATACCCACCTTGGTTTAAATTATTCATTGAATTTGACATCAAGTGGGATGAATACGTATTCCCACGTGATGTACACTCAATGTTTTATGTGATTAATGGACTTGAAAGAGGAACATCCTCTATATTAGTCACTATCATATTTTATATCTACCCATGTTAGATATCTATCATGTTATACGTGTTTAAATTAATTGATAGAGTTATAAGTGTAAATTCAAGAAATGTGACTCGCTATCAGAGGTATTTGAATTGATGAATTTTATCTCAAAGGTATTAGAAGGGGCTAAAAATAAAGAAGTCAAATATCTATTAGACAATTTAATCATGTAAAGTAACAAATATAAATAAACTTACTTAATAATAATTATTATAATAAATGATAAAAATTTGTAATTATTTTTATATTTAAAAACTATGTTTATTATTTATTTTTATTTATCACAAAAAATATTTAAATATTTTTACTAAATAAGTTATGTTTAAATGTTTTCTAGAGTGGTTAGTTATTGCCTCCTCATAAAATGAAACATTATTTAATGGAATGTTATTTTACTAAATTCCTTATTCATATTTAAGTGGTGATAAATATAAGAAGTAAATCTATACTAATAAAAAGATTTAAACACTATCACAATTCCATTGCAAATATTTTGACTATTTTCTACAAGTCTAAATCTCTTTGAATCTAGATAAGGATCTATCCACGAACCATATGAATAACACGAATCCATCTGCCATTTAGTTAAATGAAGCATGCCAATTTTTATATACAAGGCCACCTATAAATCAATTTTAATAACTTGGTCTTCATGTTCAAAGTTGTTTATATATTTCACTTAAACTACAATCAAATGTTTAGAAACACATTTCATACGTAATATAATTTTGACTACTTCATGTTCCCCTAATATTGAATTAAACAACCACAAACCATTGACATTGGTAGTTATCTAGGTTTTATCCAATAAAGCTTGAAAGTGTAGATCTCTAATTATGACCTATAAAAATGAGTAGTTTGACTAAGACTCAAAATAACAACTTTTAGATGGTTTTATAGCATTGACTAATTATTTTTTTTAATTAAACCTCATCCATATGCATATTATAATACAATGAACTAATACATCACATAATATAATTATCATAGTGTGACTCCATAGTATATCCATCCAATTTTTATGCCTCTCCATAAATGTGAATACAAGAAATTAACATACCTTTATGTATATGAAGTATAACATCACTAGTTATTTTAAATTATGATAAGAAGCCATTATTTGGGCATTGAAAATATTACTATAGTTATAAAATACTACCAAAATAAGATGTAGTGGACATATTGTGAATCTAGTATTTTTTTTTGTAGTGCATTCTATAATATAGTTTGGTGTGGCACTACTTGGTCATTATTTGATTGGTATCAAATTTTGGTTTATTTATATTAACTTTGTAAGATGGATTGATTTTAAATTATGTATTGGATGAACCCAATGTAGTGGACCCATACTTTATCTTGTTTAATGCAAGAAGTTTCATTTCTCATCCATGCTCAAGGTCACCCTTCATGTTTCGCATAGGTAGGAAATTTTAATGCCATAAAGTGTGGTGGCAAGGGTTGAAATGATACCTCTAATGTAAGAGGGTTATGTAAGACATATTGTGAATCAAGCCCATATTTGGATGCATTTTAAGTGTTATTCTCAATGAGATATTTTTTTTCCTCTAATGCTTTAATCATTTCGAATGAGGATTGTGAAAAATCCCCACCTTGGTTCAAAGTATTCATTGAAGTTGACATCAAGGGGGATGAATATATATTCCCACTCAATGTTTGAAGTGATTAATAGACTTGAAAGAGGACCATCCTTCATATTGGTCTTTATCATATTTGATATTTGACCATGTCAAATGTCTATGGTGTTATAAGTGTTTAAATTAACTGATAGAGTCACAATTGTAAGTTCAAGAAAGGAGACTCACTATCATAGGTATTTTAATTGATGAATTTTATCTTAAAGATATTTTGGGGGGATAAAAATTAAGGATTCAAATCCCTATTAGATAATTTAATCGTGTAAATTAACAAATATAAATAAAATTATCTAATAAGAATAATTATAATAAATAATAAAAAAATTAATTATTTTTATATTTAAAATCTATGTTTATTATTTATTTTTATTTATCATGTTTAAATCTTTAAATATTTTTCCTAAATAATTTATGTTTAAATGTTTTTCGAGAGTGGTTAGTTTTTTCCTCCTCATAAAATGAAACATTTTTTAGTGGAATGTTATTTTACTAAATTTCTTATTCATATTCAAGTGGTGATAAGTAAAAGTAAATCCATACTGATAAAAATATTTAAACACTGTCACAATTCCATTTCAAATATTTTGACTATTTTCTACAAGTCTAAATCTCTATAAATCTAGATAAGTTTCTATCCTCATTTAACATGGCCTGTAAATATGAGTTGCTTCATCTGAATAAGACTCAAAATAGCAACAACTATTAGATGGTTGTGTAGCATTAACTAATTAATGTTTTTAGTAAACCACATCCATATGCATATAATATAATGAACTAATACATCACATAAAATAATTATCATAGTGTCACTCTAGGTGCATCCATCCAATTTCCATACATCTCCAAAAATGCAAATACAAGAAATTAACACAGCTTTATGTATGTGAAGTACAACATCACCTATTATTTAAAATAATGATAGGAAGCCATTAGTTGGGCATTGAAAATCTTACTGTAGATACTCAATACTACCACAAGAAGATATGGTGGACATATGTGACCCATAAAAATTATCCATAATCAACTAAAGGCCAACCATATTCTATGTGATTAGTGACATAGTGAGATAGAAATATTGAAGTATGTGATTGGATTATTTTGATGACATATCCCTTATAATAAAATATTTTGAGGCTATGATTATATCTATGTGTAGAGTTTCAATAAAATAATGAAATTTAAATAATAATATGTAAAAAATAATTACAACAAGGTCAAATGTATGTATGTATGTAGTATATAATTCTTAAAGGAATATAAAATGTGGGTAGGGGGATTATTATGTTAGGAAATTTATTAAAACATATCCATATTTACACTTAAACACACTTTACAAGTTTGACTCAAATCTCAGTATGTTGTTGCATAAATGAAATCACATTAGCAATATTTATGTCTGCTCCTACCTATATAAATGGAGTCTCAAATGACGTCAATAAAGAAACAAACAAAATATCATCATTAGTTGAGAATATATATAAATTTACATGAATATACATAAGTGGAAACTTATAACATTTAAAATTACCTCTGTATATATAAACATCAACCAAGTAGTTGTATCAATATATGAGCTACAAGATGGTTCACAATCTGGATAAGAAAAAGATGGTATTGTCTCCTATTACAACCTAAAATATTACATATATATTATTAAAATTTATATGTAAAATAATTATTATATTTTAAAAACTATTTATAATTGTAGACACCAAAAATCCACACATGATGGTTCCAAATGTTACAATTCCATTGGACCACCTCAGGACCCCCTTGGGCCTAACCTAGACCATTCGACCCCAAACCTACTTAATGTTAGTTAGTTTGACCTAATGAATTAACCCACATTTTAAACCAATTTTATATTAAACCTTGACCATCGATGGTTACCTTGACCATTAATGTTTAGGTTCTACCATCTAAACCAACTTAACTGACCCTTCACCTCGACTTGATTTTTTATAATTAGCCCATCTAATTCATGTGTGATCCAATGCATGTGTGAGTTATATTTAGACAGTAAGTTGGACCCCTTGTTAACATATTGTTACACCTCTCCTTCCTTACCTATAAGAAGAGAGGATAAAGAGGTGAAAAAGGATGGGATTTAGGACTTTAAGAGATTTTGCATCTAGAGTTTATTTACAGGTCACATCTTCCAGCAATCTAGTGATCCAAACATCACGATAGAGAGCCAAATTACCACCAATTTTTGGTGAACAACAAAGTATATTTACTCTACACAAATCATGCTAGACTCCACCAATGAACCAACCACCTTAACCATTCATCTGATCAATCTTTGGTAAGCTAAATATTTATTTTCAATCTATCAATTACTTTGTTTCCATTTTGTAATCAGCCCAGTACAAACCAATATCCCAAAATTATCATTCATGATCCCATTAATCTAACCTTTTTATTATCTAGACCCATCATATAGTATTCATTGATGGTCATTTTGACTACCAAAATTCTATCCAACTACCGATGGTTTCCTCAACCATCGATGGTCACCTTAATTGTTGATGGTCACACCAACCACTGATGATCATTGTGGTAGAAAATAACAAGATATTTTCACCCACCTACCCTCAACCAAATCCAACTTTCTTTTCTTTTGTCCATTAATAAACCCCCAACCTATTTTATGAAGCACACCTAACCTATTTAGCATTATTATTAATCCAATTATTGGTATATTAGTCACTCTTAATCTATTCCTTTAGCAATAATTTCTTGTATTCAATTTCAATAGCTTTTGATTATTGATGCAAGTACTTTATCTTCTATTTTCTAAACTTAATTATTTAAAACATGTGGATTGATAGCCTCCAAGTAATCTCTTTCTTCTAAGATCTAGATAGCACTAATAAATCCACCTAGCTATCTATCTAATCAACCATTTGCTTTAGTGTTATCTTATTTTCAGGTCATTCCTCCCTAGTAAAATAAGAGCTCTTCATAATCATCTAATTCAATGTGCACATAAAAAAAATAGGTTTTTCAACCATACTTGTATCTAGTTTTTTTTTTCTTCCTTTTTTAAATATAAGATTAAATTCAATGAAACATTATGTCATGCATGCTGGGACCCTTGAGTGTCTACTAGGGTTTCATTTGTTTGCATATATATGATCTTCTCCCTATTCTATGCTCATAAATGAAATTATAATTTTTTTTGGGCTTAAAATCAATTGCATACATTTTTTTCTTATAAGTTTAGCTCACTTAGTTAAAATAAATCAAAGTAATTCAATCATAACATCACTTCTATCACACACATAAACTAAACCATCTACATAAATCAAACATCAAAATAACTTGACATAAGGCCCAACTAGGATTTCATCACCTAGAAAATCACCTTACCCTTTCCTGGTGATCCTACTTGGAGGTCATTACTAATGGGAGAACCAACTCATCTCTCTGGTTGAGTATAAATTTTATAAATCAATAAATATTAGCTAAGCACCTAAAACCCTTATCGTTATGGTGTGTGAAGTGAGGGGGTAGGCCCCAATACCAATATACATAATGATTTCCAATACATATCCTTTTGAGAGCCTAAACATAACCTTAAACCAACCATATACTTCTTTTCTAGTACTCACTCTACAATACAAGTTCAATCACATGATTCCTAAAGCTTAAGGCATAAAAGAAAAAAAGAGACTAAAAATAACTTTAGGATTTAATGTACTTTTTAGTGTGTTTTTGATTTCCTTTCTCATTTCTTGTCTCCTCTCTATTTGAGTGGTGAGATTGTTTTTGTATTCTCTCTCCCTTATCTTGTATGGCTCTAACTCATCAACAACAAAATAATCTAATAAAATAGAACCCATCACCAAACCAATCAACCTATTCTACCTCCTCATCTATGGAGTATATCTCTAAACTAGAATATTCTCCTCACCCTTCAAGAAGTCATTTCTCTTAGGTAGTTCCCCAAGGAGATACAGACTTTTCCACCTTCTTAGATAAAAATCCTATGGCCCTTAAATATTATCTTAGCACCTTGCCTCACCATACCACTACTTTAGTTTTAAATATGGACCCACCTTATGGCATGCCTTCCCACCTTATGAGAAACCCTTTTATTTCCACAGTCACTACCTAAACATTGACTACCCAAGCCTCTTCATCTACCAATAATCTCTTTAATACTACTGTTAAAAACTAACCTATCCAATAAACCAACACCCTTACACTTTCCACCCACACTAATAACTCTTCTACCCTAGGAGCAACCTAGTCATTAACCATATATACTCCCCTCACCATGGGAACATTTTTTACTAGCATTTCCAACCTCCCCTCAGCTACCCCTAATCTATTAGTCACTACTCCACTTTAGAATCTTGTGGTGTCTATACCTTCTACCTTACCACCAATCAGTACAAAGGTCACCACCTTTCCTTTAATTACAAACCCAACTATAGCTCCTACCCAACTAACCTTAACCTCTCAATAGGCACCCATCACACCCAACCTAGGTTATATACCTAACCCATAAGGATATGCACCTCTACCCACTATCCAACCACCTACATATACCTACCCCTACATAGCATCCACCCAACCACCTATGTCCACTTATCAATATGTAGCAACTTCTCAACCCCCTACTAGTTACCAGTATGTCACCCAACCACCACAATAATATGTACCTTACAACCTTTTAGGTGTACAAACCCAAGTATATCTAATGAAAATTCTCATGGATAAAATGACAAACTTAAAGTCATCCATCTCTAGTTCTCACAACATATTATCATATGACTAGATCTACAACAAACCCATTCATCCATTTGTCCCTATCAGACCATATACTCTTCAGTGGGAGCTTCCCAAGTTTTCCAAGTTTTAGAGTAGTAAGTATCCCCAACATTACATCAGTTCATTTAGGAATTCATGTTATTTTATTGCCTATGATGATGTTATCCTTCTTCATACCTTCCCTATGTCCCTATCTGATCAAGCATTAGACTAGTATAGTGCAATAACCAAACACTCTGTATTCTCTTTTACCCAATTGGCCCAAAGTTTTTTGGATCACTTTTCAATAAATATCTCAAAGAATGTTTCCATCACTAACCTTTACTCTATCTGATAATTTGATGATGAATCTATTGCTAATTTTATAGCTCATTGGAGAAGCCTAATCAATCAACTTTCCTTCTCTTTACCCCAACCTAAACTGATAAAACTTTTCACTTGGGAATGTGCTAAGCACATCTCTTCTATGTTTCATGTTTAGAGATTTATAACCTTTGACGAATCTTTTACCATGGTTAATAATCTATAAAATACATCCATTGGTGATGGAAAGTGAAAGTTGAAAAACAAAAACTTTACCTAAAAAACTAGTGAGGCCTCCTCCTCCAAATGAAACAACTAAACTAATACCAATGCTAAAAGAAAGGGAACTATGAATGTGGTTTTATTTAAAATTTCTCCTCCACCATCTATCAATTAACCAAACTCTTTCAACTCCTCAAAACTAAACACGAGGAACCAAAACTGAAATAGTTAAAAGTAATTTACTCTACTTGGGGAATCTTATGTTTGAGTCCTAGAGAAGTTGTTGAAAATTAATATCATATAGCTTCCTCTTATAAAACCCCCTCAATAATTTGATTCCTCTCATCTTTCACCTATATTGTATAATGGTAATGACCTATATTATTTCCATTGAATAGTTGAACATGACATTAGTAGGTGTAATACCTTTAAAAGCATTATCTAAATCCCCATTCATAAGGGGGAGCTTGTGTTGGATAACCTCAATGCACCTCTGAACCAAGCCCTTGACATTTTTAACTAACCTTTCCCCAATCATGCACCTACCAAAAATAATAACAATAAATTTGAGTGTTCTCATGATGCCCACACCATCAATATGGTTCTTGACATGTTCACTATTGAAGAACCTACCACCCAATCCACCTATTCTTTGCCCTCTCCACTTATTGAGATAGTGGAGTTACCCTCTCTTATTTTGGATACCTAAATAGAGGAATTAAAATTTTCCCCTCCTCCACTTATTGAGGTATTGGATTCATTAACCCCTCCTTCAACTGACATATGTGAGCAAGCAACCATCACCACTTTACCTTCTCCCTCAATTATCAAACAATTCACCTCCTCTTTGGAGATAATTCCCAAAGAGGAAACCACCACACCTACACCCCCATAGATAAACCACCCATCCAAACCTTACATCATTTGATTGAGGTAATAAATTAGGTCATCATTCCCATTTCTCAACCTATGGGATTATCCTTCAAGTCCACTACCTAGGGGACAAGACTAGTCTATAAACCATTCTCTAAACTAGTTTAGAGGTTGGAATTTATCTCCAAACCTGATGTGGATCAAGCCACCTTTTGAAAACAACTGGGGCTCCCTTACATCACTAAATAATAACCTTAAATCACACCTTTGGTAGACCAACCCACCACTTTTATTATCCAAACCCCTATCTTATCAACTAGACCAATAAAAACCTCTACTAACCTAGCTATTTCTCAACCATCCAAAGTAGCCAAAGCCTTAATAACTAAATCATCCTATATAATTTCAACCAAACCAAACAAAAACCTTGGCATCTTCCCTATGCATATCCTTAATCACCCATATTTGAAATTAGAGCTTACATCACCAAAACCATCATCTAAACACCAAACCAAATCAACTAAGGAGGCTAAACCACTAAAAGCCCAGAAGTCTAAACTTTTACCTCCCTCAACCTTGCCCTTGATTTAACTATTTTAGTAATATTAGAGTATTATTCCTAATTTAGTTAAGATTTTGAGTTGATTAAATTAGTAAATAAATATTTCAATAAATAGATTACTAATTTGTATAATTTATTTGACCTTCATAGCTTTTTAAAAATAGTAATAAAATAAAATAAATACAACTTAGCTTAAATAGGACTGAGATGAGTGAGACAAAAGATGGTTCTAGTTATGTAAGATTAAGACATTATCATAAATCAAGATCTAGCTTTCATTTAATGAAAGGATAGGAGTGCCAAAAATAAGACACTTCAAAGTCCACCACTATAGTCCAAGTCTTGCCACTATTATCTAAACTAGTCATAGAGATATAAGTCTTTTATATTTTGTCCATTGTCCTTGTATCATTTTACCTATGAAATTTTGAGTATTTATTGATTGAGCTCCTTATATATTTGATTTAATCTCTAACCCTAGATCTTCCTTATTCTATAACTTGATTGAAAAACATTGAGAAAGAGAGGGGGTTAATGTGTGTAAGATGCACTGAATGTGTATCCACACCCCTTGTGTGGGCACACTACATACATAAAAGTATTCTAAATATGTATCAAGCCATATGTAGTACTCCCACTTGATGTGCTTTGTGAAATAGTGTTATGGAAATTTAAAAATGCTAAAATGGGTGTACTTGAGGTGGCTAGGGACTGGTGTGAGGGCTTGAATAGGCTGATAGTTATATTAGATGGTTGTATGTAGAGAATAGGTAAATTTACTTTAGTGTTCTTGGTTATATTCTTGCTTGATTTTGTAATATTTTCCAACCCCTTCTAAATGAACTTTGAATGTTATTTTATAGAGATCTATTGATCATGGATTAAATAAATTCAAGCTACGTTGACATAATGAGGAAGAGGAATTGGGAGAAAATAGTCACCTAGGCTTGAAATTTGATTGGATAAGAGTAATTGAAATAGGACACCCTAGGGTCTAGTGTTATAGTCCAAGTTAGGTGCTATTGTCCTATAGGTATAGAACCTAAGGGGATGGAATAAGAATGGAAAATGGGGCCTGATTGAGCTAGAATGAGATTTTGAAAGTCTATGGATGACTGGGAATCAGTGAAAAGGTGTATAGAAGGGTCATGAGAGCATGAAAGAGGGACCTATGGGTTGGGTGTCATAATTCACACTCAAGCTACCAATTTTAACATTTTATATGACTACAGTTCTCTATTTTGAGGCCTCATACCTCTACTTCGATTGGGAAGCCCACTATCTTAACCAAAACCCGACCTCCACTTTTGGTTAATCCATCACTCTTTCTTTTTGACATACCCACCTTTCCCAAACCATTAATAACCAAAAAAGACACCTTGACACCTTCTACCTCCTCAACATCCTTACTTAAACCAAAATCATCAATTAATAACATCACCTTACCAAAAACTTCTATCACCAAACCCATTTCCAAAAAGACTTCCCTTTCACCAACTAAGGCCAAAACCTCTAAAGCCTCTCCACATTTATTTGAATCTTACTTTAATATTTTCCAAAGGTTATTGTAAGCTTCTTGCTTGACCCTACCCCCTATCAGGACATTTGACCCTCTTGGCCCAAAACTTGTTTGGTATAATGACTACCAAGTATGCTCCTATCATATAACACTTGGACATGACATAGAGAACTACAAAGCTCTCCAAACCATGATACATTAACTTTATGATGAGGAGGATATATTAATAAATGAACCTCCTATGATCCCACTACCAATCCAATAAAAAACATCCAATACCCAATGCCTACCTACTCCCCCACCCTCACCTTAGAGTGACAAGGAACCAAACCAATCTCCTACCCTAATTATTCCCTTTATCCATATTATCCATATGGTCACATGATCACACACTAAAAAAAATAATAAGGGGAAGGCTAAAGTGTCCATCCTATGGACATGCCCATCTTCCACCTCCTAACCAAGTCAAAATTAATCACCTTCACCTTTAGCCAAACCCAAGGTATCTATCTTGGGTACCTCCCAATCCAACCCCTCTAAATTAATCAAAAGAGTGGTTCTCAAATAAATTCACTAGATCCTAGCAAAGATGAGCATATATGAGTTGATTTCTACCTCACTTCATCATTGTAAAGAAATTATAGAGGCATTTTAAACAATAAAGGTCCTACCTAAAGACCCTCAACCTCTAACAACCTTTGGTCACACTCTCTAACTTTTCAACCTTGTCACCTTCATAGATTTGAAAATACCTTTGATCCATCTTGATGACCCAGATTTCCCTCTTTTCATTACTACCTACATTAACCAAACCTATATCAAAAGGGTCATGATTGATGGGAGACCTAGTATTAAAATCATCTCCTCTCATGCTTCTGATCCTTCAATGACACCATAGACACTACTCTGGTAATTGTTGTCCTTCATATCTATTTAGGACCTCACACACTCCTAGAGCTCTTTTATATAGTGAAAGGTTAATTCTAGTTTAATATTTTATTGGGATGACCTTGGATCTGCTCCATGGGTTGTGTACCCTCTACCCTTCATTATTTCATCAAATATGAACATGAAGGCTAGGTTATCACTATAAAAACTAACCCACAACCCTTTTCATTGTGTAACATGACTTATCAACCTAATGATGTCATCTTACCTCCATTTAGCATGCCCTCATTAGCCAAAGATAATCCCTCAACCATGAAGGATGAATCTATATCTTATTCTACCAATGAGGCATCTACTATCTCATCAATCCCCTTAGACAAAATTCCCACCACAAACCACTTGGAATTAAAATTCCAACATCTTTTAATTGGATAACATTACTGCCAAACCCTTGATGCTTTCCCTACTCCCCAAGTATATAGGAAACTTGACCACCAACCTAGTTGTGACCCTAATATCAGAGCTATTATTCCCCTCAAACCTTCATAATGTAAAACCCATTTCATCTATGGGGGACTTAACAAACCATTTAATGCCTCAGCCACCTCCTTTTCACCATGACCTTGTACCTCTAGTTTCTCCTATCTAGACAACCTAGACTTTACCAAGGCATACCTCCACAAGTGTGCTTGGAAGGGATTTGGTCTTGGATGATATGAGCATGGTCCACATGAGTTGATTTCAATTGAGATAAATAAAACTCATGAGAAACATGGCCTCAATTTCATTCTACCCAATAAAAGGAAAACCAAACCTCCTACCACCACCATTATTGAGGAACACATCCCTTCCTCACCAACCTCTTCTCTGCCTAAGTGTGAGGATGATGACATCATCCCACCTAACTTATTTTCATCAACATGATCATCTTTGGACCCATGACTTATCAACAAGAGGGGGCAACTGTAACCATCCCTTTGACACATCTTGAGATGATAGGAGATAACTCTCCTACCATTAATATCATTTAGTGTCAAGATGATGATTCCATTCTCACCTATCTTGGTGCACTAGATTCTTCCATCCACAAATCTCTTCCTCCTAAGACTTTGACCATGTTAAACAAATCCACCATGGACATCAACTTGGGCACTCTAAACAACCCCCATATTGTTAAAATTGGCCAATAATTGAATTCTAAGGAACTTTAGGACTTCCCTTCTTTCCTACAAGACCACAACTTAGCCTTATCTTAGTCATATGCTAACATGCCTAGAATTGACCCCTATATTTCCACCCATAACAGCATCACCAAACATGATGCCAAGCCCATTAAGCAAAAAATTTGACAAACGCACCCTTGCATAGCCTTTCACATCAAAGAAGAGCTTCAACATCTCCTATGACTCAATTTTATTCAGCCCATTAACTATCCCTAATGAGTCTTTAACATTGTGCCTATCACCAAAGCCATAAGAGCACTATGCATCTATGTGGACTTTCATGACCTCAACCTTGCATACCCCAAAGATTAATTCCCTCTACCAAACATTGACCAGCTATTTTATCTTATAGCCATCCATGAAATTATATCTCTCATGGATGTATTTTTGGGTTACAATCATATCCTATTTGCCCCCAAATATCAACACAAAATTACCTTTATCACCCCATGTGGGACCTTCTACTATAGGGTCATGCCTTTCAAACTAAAGAATGTTAGTACAACCTACCAATGCGTTATGACCTACATATTCCATGACCTTATCCATAAAATTATCAAGGACTATGTAGATGAACTTATTGGGAAATCTAAATATCATAAGGATCATTTAGCCATCCTCAAGATCATCCTTGAGAGCTTCATCCATTACCATGTCTACCTTAACCCTAAAAAGTGCATTTTTTGGGTCTTGTCAAGAAATCTCCTTGGATTTAATATCTCCCTTTAAGGAAACAAAGTCAATCTTACTAAAATAAAAGTCATCCTCAACATGCTTCCTCTAATCAACCTCAATCAACTCCATAGTTTTCAAAGAAAGCTCCAATCCATCTGTCACTTTATCTTTTAGCTCTTGGACTGATGTCAACCATTCCATCACCTTCTGAAGAAGGACGTATATTTTAAGTGGAATAATTACTATCAAAAGGCCTTTGATTCATTCAAAAATTAAATTTTGTCTCCACCTATCCTCACCCCTCTCAAGGATGATCAACCTTTCTACCTTTATATCTTTGCCATCGATCACTCCCTAGGGGCAATGCATGCTCATTGGGATGAACAACATAAAGATCAAGTTATCTATTAAATTAGCTACAAGCTTATAGAATATGAGACTTAGTATACCCATATCAATAAACTTTACTTAGCCTTAGTCTTCATGGCCACTAAACTTCACCACTACCTTCTTAACCATAAAACCTATGTCATAACCAATACCAACCCACTCAAGTATATGCACTCCAAGACATACAAAAATCAATGTATGGCCAAGTGACTCATTATTTTATGAAAGTTTAACCTTAAATTTATTTATCAAAATTTAATTAAAGGGCAAGTCATTTTTGACCAATTGGCTAAAGTACCACTAGTAGACAACCAACATCCTCTTCTTGAGTTCCCCGATGAGTCCATTACAACCTTTTCTTAGGTAGACTTCACCTATCAAGTGACCATGTTACTTGATGTATTAAAGTTTCAATGTGGTGGAGGAGCTGGCATCATCCTTATTCCCCTTCATGGATATCCCATATCTTTATTATTCAATCTATATTTTGAATATACCAATAATATGGTTGAGTATGAAGGCCTAATCATAGGCCTTCAAATTGCTTTAGCCTTGGGAGTCAAAATGTTTAATATCTTTGGTGACTCCCAACTTGTGGTCAATCAAATAAATGGCTCTTACCAATGTAATAATGTTGTTTTACAATAGTACAAACAACTAGTTGATGAACTTATAACATCATTTGAATACTACCATATCCAATCCACCCCATGATCTATGAAAAAGTTTAATAATATGATGGCTACCCTTGCCTCTTAGATCCTATGTTCACCCTCTAAATATAAGATATCAATTGTTATCTATAGACTTACATATCCTTCTTATTTCAAGCTAAACTCTCCCACCATATTCAATGTGGAGGAGACCTAACCTAAATTTTAGTATCAATAGACCTTCAACTATTTTAACCTGGCCATCATTCCTTTTGGTCTTGATATGAGTGGTAAAAGAGTATTTTTATATATTACCTCACATTACACCATTATGGGTGGATTTTTTTATAAACATGGCTTTGATGGTCTCCTCTTTCATTTCCTATAAATTCATGAAGCTTCTCATGATATCAAGGAAATACATGATGGAATCTATGGAGGACACTTGAGTGGCCTCATCATCTCTAAACACATCCTTTGTCTTGTCTATTATTGGCCTACCCTTAATCATGTTTATTTTTATTATGTGAAAAAGTGTGTTAAGTGTCAATAGCATGCCAATTTACATCACGCACCGAGCCATAGTCTTTGCATATCCACTAATTTTTTGCCCTTCTCATAATAGGGTCTAGACCTTATTGATGAAATTAACCACTATTATTCATAGAGACACCATTATATCATCATACCAACACCATTATATCATCATTGTGATCAATTTTTTTACCAAATGGGTAGAGGTTATTCCTTTAGTCTTGACCATAGCCAAAAAGATTATCAACTTCATCAATCATCACATCATCTACCATTTTAGTGTTCCTCATAAAATCATCACCAACAATGGTAAATATTTTAAAAATAAACAAGCCTAAGGTATTTACGATGCATTTTTAATCAATCTCAATTTATCATACCCTATCATACTCAAGCTAATGGATAAGCAGAAGCCTCTAACAAAAATATTATCAACATGCTCTCTAAGATGGTCAATGTTTCTTATCAAGTTTGGAATTTTCATATCCCTTTCACCTTATGGTCATATCATATTATCATTTAAACCCCTATGGGTGATACCCCATTCTCCCTTGTGTTTGGAGTGGAAGTTGTCTTACTTCTTGAAGTCTATATCCCATCTCTTTGTATACCTTTTCAGAATCACATTTCTAAAGATGATTATCATCAGTACTATTTAACCCAACTTAAACTACTTGATGAGCATAATTTATCCACCCTTACCCATATTCATGTATATTAATATCAAATAAAATTTGCCTATAAAAAACACCTTAAGGTGAAAGAATTCAACATTTGGGGACCTCATCTTAAAGGAAAACCAACATGTCACCAATATGGAGAAAAGAAAGCATGGAAAGTTTGCTTTCAATTATCTTTGACATTATATCATAACCCACAAGTATGGCTCAAGAGCTTACAAATTGTCCTCTATTGAAGGAAACCCAAATCACATAATTTTAGGCCACTCCTAGAAGGATATCTGATTAAAATAAATATCAAACGCATTTAGCAAAGCACACTAGTTTAGGTCACTCCCTAGAAGGATATTTGAGTAAAGAATTTGTCAAAATATAGCAATTTTTTGGAAGCTTATTATATCTATTAGCTTCCCTAACCCTCCAAAGCAATGAAAAAATAAGAAAAAGACCCATTATTAAGAAAAATCAAAAGCAAAATAATTTTGAAATCCATAGTTGGCTCTCATAAGAAAAATTATTTTGAAATCCATAATCAGCGCTCATAAGTAGACTTATTGCATCGATCAATATATACTTTATATGGTATAGACTTATTTATACTGACTCTTTGGTAACCTCCAGAAGAGGCATGCTAGTCTCACAAGAAGGTTCCATTTTCATCTATCTCCCCTTTATACACTATAAGCAATAGATTTTGAGCTCACTTGACATTACGTGATTAAGACACCCTTTAACCAACTAACAAATGCTAATGTGAATCATTCAAAGGGTTTATGTTCCTTAAACTAATCCAAATTTGGGTTTTGTATTATTCCTTTCCAAAGAAGGATCATCATTCCCTCTTCTTATCCTCTCATGACTGGTTGATATATCCACCAAGATGTTCATCTCTTGATTATATTATTTTTCTCACATCTAGTGTTATTATTCAACTTTATATGTTTTACCTTAAGTAATAATAACCACAATCATAACTATTGTCACTTGGATTTCACCCTTTGAAGAGATTAAAATCTCTCCTCATCCAAGTGGCATAATGGAATCACCTCTAGTATTATGGACAACCTAAGGAATGAGGTGAGTCTCTAGATAGGGCTAGCTCTCTTGATGTATCACTTAGGATTGAACCTACTACTAATTTTAGGGGGTGAAACGAGAGAGATATAACTAAAATAAAATATAAAATAAGGGGTGATATACTAAATCAATTTGATTAATTCCAACCAATTTTATTCTACACTTGAGACCAAGAAACAAACTAAAAATGCACTCCTTCAATCTTCATCTTCTCACATTAATGCTACATTGTGAGGTCATGGATGAAAGTGAAAAGATAGGACTAGACAAGAGGCCTTAAATGGAACTAATGAAAAGAATAACTCACTCAAAATTTCACATCCCCTAAAACATTTTACATGCCCTATAAGAAGAAATTTTCCAACTACAAACAAGGTGAAAGAATGAGACCACATGTTAGGAATCCATAGTCTTCACTAAAAAAGATTCATAATTTAAGTGGAACACACTTATAAATATTCATGAAGAGGTAATAATTATTCATTTTATTTATCAAAATTCATATAAATGAGTAGGCCTTTTCCATAATCAGGTGGAGAATAGAATACAATGGCCAACTCTTATAGAGTTTGAGAAAGAGAGAGAACTCTTATATAGTCATGAAGAGGGTCATAAGGATACTGGTAAAGCTGATTCAAGGAGATAATTGTGCATGTAATAAGTATGTGTGATGAACCATTTAAGATCTGAAAGTATAAGTGTCTATACAAGTCATCAAAGTTTTGTAACGTAGCACAAAAATCCTCCTTTTGCATAGAAATATTGCCTTCATGATTGGACCTATTTGAATGTCATATAACTGATAAATAGAATTCCAAATGATTTTAATGGAAGGGGACACTCTCATACATTCAGTGGTTACATGTTTGGTCCTTTGGAAACCTCTGAAAGTAAGTCATCATCCTCTGTTATCCAAAAAACTACCCTCTCATACGCCCTACACACTTGGCCTAAAAATTGGCATCAATATCTCATTAAAATATATGAGAGAGGTTTAATTACAAGTTTAAATACCTTTTATGGATTTGGAATCATGCTTTAAAATTAATTCAAGTGAAGCCTATCACCCTTCTCACTAGCTTGTGCTTTATTCCAGATTTGAATGGCCAAGATTAATTACCTATATGGGGAACTTAGAATTTTTTTAGGGTACATAATGAATATTTCGATTTATCTTAATTCTTAAGCTTCCACCCAAACTTGGTTTCATTTCTTGACTTTTCCTGTAGCCTACACAATGCACAAAAAAGTGATACAAGCCTATTTCTACCCTCATCCATACAAATATATACAACTAAAAATCATGTGTATTATCTTAAGACAATCCTCTCAAATTTCCAAAAGTATTCATGAGAAAACTATTCCATTTGATCAACTATTCAACTCCATTTTTGCAAACTAGTCCTTAGAAAGGGTTTATGAGGGTTTTAGAGTAGTTTTAGGTCTTAAGGATTGTTCATAAAATTTGGGGGTCCAACCTGAAAAAAATTATAAAAAATTAGTCATATGGGACCCTAATAACATCCATTAACTCATTTTTCACCCATTAAATTCCTCATGAAATATATGAGCATTGAAACTTCTCCTATCGAACTTGTTTTAACTATTTTACATAAGTTTGAGTAGTTTTGGGTTCAAAAAAGGATATATTGATGTTTTTTATTCATTCCAAAATATTTTATGCCTATTTATTGTCCCAAAAAACATGTTTCAACATGTTACCAAGCTTCTCTCTTGATATAAGTATGGAAGACTCCCCATTTGGACATTAGGTCTTAGTGTGCCTAGTATGCCTATTTGTACTTCAAGATCCACAAATGAACTCCTAAATATTTCATTTCTTATTATTAGTTAAAAAACATATTTATTAGCCTAATTAACATAATCAAATTATTTTAAAATCTTATCTAGGGTTATAATTTCATATGACTCCTCATTTGGGCATTAGACCTATTCTTTACTTACTAGGTCTATTTGTAAACCTAGGAGTATGGAGTACCTTGTTTGGTTTCACATATTATTATTTAGGTTACATGTTTATATGGGTGTGATTAATATGTAAACACCTTATTTAAAGGTTCCCTTAAGTTCTAGCCACTATTTTTCACCTACTTCCCCAAGACTGTCAGTTTCAAGTGTGAGGGAAGTACCCTATGTCTAAGACAAAATAGAGGACACTACCCTAATTAATTAGATAAAAATTAATTCTTGAGTATGTTATAAAAAAATTTATGTTACTTCATACAAAATTTTATCCTCTAACTCCAATAATATACCCTTTAATTGATCAAAACTTCCAAACAGACTAGTAAAAGCACTATCTGCAGGTTTTAAGTAGATGGACTAATCTTTGTTTACTTGGGATTCTTTCCTAGCATTATTATATTATTATGATAGAATATTTAATCATTATTTATTTATATTCAATCCATTTACCATCTTAAACCCTCATATACCCCTTTTTGACCTTACACTCTCAAGACTGCTTGTACAACTGATTGTGTTTCCTATTTCCTACTAGACCCTATTGTAAGCGAGTATTGGCCTATTTGGACACTAATAAAAAATTTTAGAGACCATAATTATAACCCTTTGAATATATTTTATATAATTTATGTTTATCTTATCCATACTTTAAGTTCTCTTGATACGGCCAGTACCATCTCATGCTCACTACCTGTCAAAGTCAAACATAGTCCTCTCTAGCTGACTAATATGAGAATCTCAATGCCTATAGGTGTTTTATTATATGAATTAGGAATTTTAAATAGTAAATAATATATCTCTTCATCTTCTATAATAATTTATCCATTATTTTTAATCATTTTTTGCTTCTTTAAATACTTCCAATGCTCCTATTCACTAAAATTGCTCACTATCAACCACCTTTAATGCCAACTATAGGTGCTTATCAGGACCTATGTAAGTTGTTTCACATTTAAAATGATATACTGGAGGTGATAATTATATTCATGTAGTTTTTCTTGGTTCATTCATTAGTCCAACTTGCTTATACTCCTCATATGAACTCTAGGCTCATAAATTGAGCCCCCTATCCCTTAATTGAGACACCCACTTTAGTGACCCCTGTAGGTGCATACCTATATGATTTAGGTTGAAAAAAATATTTAAATACTATTATTTATTATTTATTAACCATTTCAAAAAAAATTTTTCCCATTTTTTACTTTGGTTAGTCTAGACCATTACCTAGGTACCCTATATCAGTCACTGCCAACACACAGTCAAACACTAACTGTAGATGCTTATGAGACATCATTGAGATTATTCATGATGTTGAGGATCATTATTGAATATTTATATTCAATTAATATTTATAATCTATTAATTCACCATTTTATAGGCCAAAACACTACTAATGTACCAAATTCACTCCACTATTGTTCTTAGTCATTCTCAATGGATATAAATACACATTAATGACGTATGTACGGACTATTTATACCTTAGATGAATGAAAAAATACATTCCTATGATCTTCCTTTATTTTTTACAAGGTAATAATGTGTTTATTAATTCAATTATACAATCCAACATATCTTAATATGCATTGAACTCATTCATTGATTTGGGAGATCAACCTAGTCCACATGATTGTAGATATCACGGCTTGTTTTCAGCCATAAACTTGCAAGTTTAAATTTCCAAGAAATTAATATTCACTAAAATTATACCTTTAAAAATTGGTAAGATATTTTCCTATCTAAATACGATTATATTATTCCATAACAATGTATCATAGGCTCTTGCACCTTATGAAATCTCCACAAAACCTTGAGGAACATTGTTTTGTCATTTTAGGGAAAGGATCCCTGAATACAATATTGATCTTAAAACATGAATTCCAACCTCCATTTGTAAATACATATTATTTTTATAGGTATATCATTTTCCATGTATCATATTATAATTCCCAATAAGGTTTCATTATTACTCAATATTCCCATATAACACCTCGGCTATCTCCTAAGCCACATGTAGGTGGATGCTTTGGTGCATAATAGTGAGCTAGATATGAGTAGGATGTAACTTCTTATGAATTTTAATTTTTTATGTTTCCATAAATCATTCCAATGTACCTATATAAATTTTAATAAGTTTTAAAACCTATTTTTCCTTTCACATCTTAGGATGACATCGACAAAGCTCTTGTATGTGTGTATGAGCTATGAGTGGATAGTGAGTGTGAAAAATAAAAACAAGGGTTGATGAATGGAATTAAAACAATTAAAATCAGTGTAAATCCTTTAAAATACATTATTTACATCAATTAAAACTTTTAAAAAAAATCAAAACTTCTCCTTCAATGTGGGAACCATCCTTGCAACCCACCTGTAAGTACATACCTGCATGTGTAGGTAGATTTGAGGAATGTGAGAATTATGATTGAAAATTATGTAAATACCCATATAAATGGATTAAATTTTATTATTTTATCAATATTATCTTTTAATCATCTTAATGGCATCAACACAACTCCCTAAAATTGATGATAAAGCATGAGAACTCCTAAACATGTGAAAATTGCCCATAACACCAAATGGTGCATCCTCCTACAAAGTGATATCATTATACCATAAAAAAACATTGAAATTTGAAACCAAAAATTTTAATAATAATATTACATATCCAAAATCCTTTGTAAATAGTCTCAAAAACTAGTTTGTATAGACTTGCTCAGAATGAAGCAAAACTTGCATGGTTCATAGATTTGTAAGCAGATTTGAATAATCCACTTCAAATGGATGGTTCATGAATAAAAATTTTCCATTTATAAAAATTATTATATATATTTTAAGGTATATTATTTTATAATCATCTCTCAAAATAATTTTTCTTGAAACTCCCTGTGTCAATCGTACCGATCAAAAACTTGCAAGTCACTTCAATCTGCCAAGAAGAGCAAGAAGGGAGTTGAATGGTTTTAGATTGAAAATGGAACTTTTAACTCAAACCAAGAACTAATATGAGTTTTATTTAAATGGAGAGGTGTTGCATGGACTCCTCACATGTGGCACACTTCCTAAGGATCCATACATGTGTCATTTTATTCCTTTTCTTTAGGAAAATTAACTTTCTTCTAATGAACCTACAACTTTTCAATTTTGTCAGTTACTTAAGACCTTTTCGGAAACATGAGGCATGACATCACATTTTTACACTTTCACATTTCCTAATAAACTCATACAAAACATTAACTACACCGTTTTGACCCCTCAAATGATCCAAAAATGATAAATGGACCTAAAAACTAATTGACCAAAACTAGTACAACATTAATTAACATCAAATAGCCTATAATTCACCTCATGAAAAGATATTATACCCCCTTATATACCTAAAAAGTCAATTTTTTTAATAGAGGTGCCCCAATTTGACTAAAAAGTCAAATTTGGCCAATAATAACCACAACACATCAACATGTGTCACGAAAGAAAACATACATCATTAGCATATCCATCATCATGTCAAAAACAAACATCCATGAAAAATAAATCCATAAACCATTTCAATTCACATGTCTCACTATAAATGAGGAAGCATGTACTTATTCACTTTTATCATGAACATTATCATCATATTGACATCATCATATCATGTGAACATAAAACAAAATACATCTCATCATATGCCTAGCTCAATGAGTCTACATCAGCACCCATATCCACATCACAACCATAATATATAGCATCATCAATGATCAACATAACTATAAATCATCACATCATAAACATCAAATCAAACCATAAACCATGAGTAATATACATAGAGCATATCTATAAATCATGAATTTATCATCAATAACATCATAATGTATACAAAAATATACATGTATCTCTCTCAAAATGTACATCTCACCACATCAGCTTGTAGACTGATATCAAAATTATATACAACATATAAATCATAACTATGCCCCTGGGGCACCACAATCTCCTAGAGCACCGTTACCTCTTAGTGCATATCTTCCTAAGTTCCCTATCTATCTACCTATAGAAGTAGCCAACTGACCTAGTATCACCATGCTAGCACCACCCACCAAAATATCTCTATACTCACGCCATCGAGGCTCATCTATAAAATGCCTTAGGACTATGTCCTAATAGTAGTGTAACTCCTCCATTGTGTCCAAATATCAAGACATGGGGATAGTGCTTGATGGTCCTAAAGGTGTTGTGTCTCCTCTTTTCATCTATCTAAAGGAGTCTCTCTCCTAGGTAACCAAGGATAGTGAAGCCCTATCCTAGTCCCTCTCAATTGTAAGTAAAGCCACTTGACCCTATAAAGCTGCCAATTGAGGCTATAATGCTACAACCTATGCATGTGTAGTGGATAACACAATTCCTACCTCTGCATCTAAGGAAACCCCCTAAACCTATGCCTACTATCCTTTACTAGATAGTTCTACATCCATCAGCCACTTACCACCATCATCCCCACCAAATTTTACCACCATATAAAGAGCCTGGTACCATATAGGGTAACCATCTATAAAACTTACATCATCTATCATTGGTTGTGTGGGAAACTCCTCATGATCCACTGAAGTTTGTACTATATGTGGCTCACATAGTAATATCTCTACATCTTCCTACTTATATCTAGGAAATAGGCCTGGGATACCCTGTACCAAGCCAAAATGTCTTTGCACCCTCTCAAATGGGATGAGCTCTACCTCCCCATCCCTTTTACCAAAAATCCATATATAACTCCATAAGGATAAGGTGTGTCTCTTATATCTATCCCACTCTAAAAACCTGGCATAAAACCTCTAGTTTACATCACCTATAACCAAGGCCTCTAGAGCCCCCTCTCAACCAATCTATGTCATGCACCCCTCCTCCTACACCTGTGACATTAAAGTCAGCTCTCCACCTCATAAAATCAATCATGAAATCTATCTGAGCATACCTCACCCATGGTAACCCAATCGGCCATAATAGTCAGATGTGCTCATAGGCCCAATAGTGTAGACTAAACCCCATATTGATGTCATACCTCCTATTAACTCTAAAGCCCCATAGCTCCCTGTATATCTACACAAGTAGAATAGGCACCCAACCAAACACTATGAAACTAAGTAGCAAATTGACTAATACCCTTAATAGCAAGTATAGGAACCTCCCACTACTTAAGTCAAGAACAATAAAACATGAGATTTACATCATCATCATGGTCATCAACCTCTTATTGTCTATCTCCCATTGATATAACATAGTGTAGCTAAAGCCTCCATCATGCCACCTGAATTGATCATGATCATCTCCATATAGCAGCTCTAAGAGCTCATCCTACTATATGTGATAAACCATGTCACCCTGTATGGGTAACCAAGTGATTTTGTGAACATCCTCTGGTAAGATCATCATCTCACCAGTGGATAGTAGGAAGGTGTTCATGTTTAGATCCCATCTCTTGATGAGGGCCATGATCATTACTACATTTCATGGAACATGTTGATAATGCCTCATCTCTCTAAGGCCCACCTCCTTCATGTGAGCCTAGTATGTAGTAGTCATACCTTGGTAGATCTCTACAAATATGTTTAGTCCCTGATCATACATCTAAATTTGCTCCCATGCCTATAAATTTTTAATAACAAATAACTTAGTTCCATTTAATATTTAGCCTACAAACTTAGCCTTTTAAACCTATCTTAACTACCCTTAACACTTAAACCATGATCTATTACCTTATACCCTCATCATCAACTATTTCCCCCTTACCCCTTATCTAGAAACCATAACCATCCCCTTGACCTTCACCATCATTTTAACCTTAAAAACTACTACCTAAGGTTTTATACTTGACACCCCATTCACCAAACTTTATAACATCCAAACCTACAAATATTTTATAAAAAAACTTAGCCACTTGGTAGACCATCAATGGTCACTATGACCATCGATGATCAGGTGACACTTTTTACTGATGATCATTGATCATCGATGGTTCAAATGACCTTTGATGGTCACTTTTTGTGACTATTGGTAGAAATCCCCCAAACCTTACCCACCTAAAACTTCCTGACACATACAAATTTGATAACCAACTAATCTACCTTTGAGCTCAACCCTACCCCCCACTTACCTACCCTACCAATTTCAATTTTTGCCCACCAATTTTAACTAGACACATCAAAATCCTAGAACTATGTCAAACTAACTATACCCTCCCATATAAATAATCAACCAAGCACATACCCAATTTAAATGTAATATAAATCAATCTATTTTAGCAATTTAATGCAATCCCTACCTCATTCCTTGACCATCATCGGGAGGAATTTAGGGACCCACTTCTCATCTTCATCTATCTCTATGCCTACCTTGCATCCTCTCTAGTCCACTTGGTCAACATAACTTAGTAAATCACCCACTAACACTCACTATCACACACCTCTCATAAAATGCCAAAGATATCATTGTCAAAATCTAATGGTTCACCAAAGCAAAATAAGTCAAAATGAATAACTATTAATTTATTTTGACCTTTGAAATTTTAGGGTTTGAACGCTAACCATAGATGATTAGGGTAACCACCGATAGTCAACCCTAGGCCCTATGACCATTGATGGTTAGGATGTTGGGAAATGTTTTCACTTACCACCAACAAGCATTTTTACCCATACCATTTTGGCATACCTTACCTAGCAACCACCCATGGAGACTACCTCATTCACCCACCTCAACCACCTCCTCATCTTTCTTTTGGTCCATTTCAGCCTAAACTCATACACATTTTACAATGATCTTTCTTGGTCCTTTTGACTATAATGATAATAATTATCATGTTGACCTATTTTTTTTAACTAGCACTACCTTTCACATACCTAACCAATTAGTGTCTTCTTGAGAGCACTTCCTACCTTAGATACCCATGACTTTACCTGACCAATTCATGTTTTCCTTGATATCCCTTCCTACCTTAGATACCCATAAAAATATAGACCTTACCTAGGAGACTTGATTTTATGAGTATTCCCATCCACCATGCCTAAATGTAGTCATGTGGTCCACTTGTCACTTATCATTATAGCACTAACCTTAATTTTTACCAACTAGGTAACCTAGCCAATATGAGATCTTAGATATCACACTTTTATTACAATTTGTACATGTGTTTGTGCTATAGTTCCCAACCTCTGACATTCACCTTTTATCACCACCTTATCAATTCATCAAACCTATACATGATTCTATTTTACCTCATCACTTCCTAGTTTGAGGGGGAATACCTCCTCCCATATTCGAGGTAACTAAACCTTTGACTAACAATATATTTTTATTTTTCAACTTATTGATACAAATTTCATAATAAAAAATGAAAAAATGTAGATACTAAAAATATGCACATGATGGTTCCAAATGTCATAATTCCCCCAGACCTCCTTAGGCCCAACCTAGACTGTTCAACCCCAAACCTACCTAATGCTAGTCAGTTTGACCTAATGACTTAACCCACCTTTTAAACCAACAAAACTTGATCCTCAATAGTTAATGATTACCTTAACCATCGACAATCACCTTGACCATTGAAAGTAAGGTTCTACCATCTAAATTGACTTAACTGACCCTTCACTTCAACTTAATTTTTTATAATTAGCCTATCTAATTCATGTGTGATCTAATACATGTGTAAGTTATACTTAGATATCAAGTTATAACCCTTATCAATGTCTTATTGTAACTCTCCATCCTTTCCTATAAAAAGAGAGGATTAGGAGGTGATAAAGGATGGGATCAAGGACTTCAAGATCTTTTTCTTCTAAATTTTCTTTATAGGTGACTTCTATAAATCTATCGATCCAAGTATCATGATAGAGATCCAACTTACCATTCCCTCTTGATCAATAGCCAAGTACTGTTACTCTACTAAAATCATACCAGACTTTACCAATGAACCAACCACATCAACCATTCATCCAGTCATTCTCTAGTAAGATAAGTATTTGTTTTCAATCTATTAATTACTTTGTTTCCATTTCATAACCAGCCTAGTACAAACTAATCTCAAAAAATTACCTTTCATGATCCCATCAATTTGACCTTTTATTATCTAGACCCAGCATACAGTAACTGCTAATGGTCATCCTAATTGTCGATGGTATGTTTAACAATTGACAGTCACTGTTGTATAAAATAATAATAAGTTATTTTCACCCACCTACCCTAAACCAAATCCAACATTTTTTTCATTTTTATGTTCATATATCCCCAACCTATTTAGCATTAGTATTGACCCACTTATTATTATATTAGTCATTTTTAATCTATTCATTTAGCAAGCATTTCTTGTATTCCATTTCAATAGATTTTGATTATTGATGCAAGTACTTTATCTATTATTTTTTAAATTTAATTGTTTAAAACTTGTAGATTAATAGCCTCTAAAGAAGCTCTTCCTTTTGGGATCTAGCTAGTGTTATTCAATCTACCTAGATATCTATCTAATCAACCATTTTTTTAGTGTTGTCTTATTTTTAGGTCATTACTCCCTAATAAAAGAGGATCTCTTCATAATCATCTCATTTAACATAAGCACAACTAAACATGGTTTTCAACCATACCAGGTATCTAGTTTCTTTCTTTTTCCTTTCTCAAAATATATGCTAAAATTCTATGAAATAATAATTTAATAGGTTTAACAAAAAAATTGCATGTCAAATTTAAAATATACTTGTAAAGGTATAGGAAATATTTCCATACCAAATGTACATTTCAAAAAATCTTTAATCAAAACCATATCATCTATCCAATTAGAAACACCACCATAATTATTTTACATCAAATCTTTCTCCTCATTTAATCTAAGTTCCAGTGAATACAACACCATAGGATCTACATTAGTGTGGTTGAGTAGTATTTTTAGTTGGACCATCTCCACGTCCACTCTCATAAGCATCAGTATGGGAAAATTGTCTCATATGTTACATGAGGGTGTCAGTAAGTGTATTAAGTGCATGTAAACTGTCAATCTCTATAACATCTTTCACTATAGAAAGGATTATCTCAGACTAAAGTGGTTATTTGATAGAGACTCTCATAGGTTTATTAGGCACATGATATGCATCCAACCTATCCTATCTAAGGCCTTTTTATTGGCCCTAAAACTCTTAATAATAAAATTAATAAAAAAATACTCAGGATATTAAAATTGTAATAAATTTTCCTCAAAAATTATGAAGGAACATCATTGTTTTTAGAAGGTGGGACATCATAAAGTATCCACTATTAGTCCCAAAAATTCTATCTCATCAATTTATGGTGGATGTATTGCATTGGGAAATGTTTGAATTACATTAGAAGTGGCACATTGGTTTTCAAATTAGTGAATAATGAGCAATTTTTTATTTTTTCCTTTTTTATCTCTCAAACAAACCATTAACAATTTATTATCATAGTAGGAATTACATCTCTATATATAATATTCCCATATGTCAATTTGACATGTTACCATTTAATGAAATTCACCTATAGTAATGACTAATATATTTTCCAAATAAGTATCGTAGGGGTTGGTTGAATTAGGATACATCATTGGCCTAGTTAATTCCTCAATCTCTACTTTTTCGATTATATGTGTGACCAAAGCCTCTTGATTGCATGTGGGTTCTTATGTAATTATAGGAGGGTTAGAAGGTTTTATGCTTTTTTATCTTCATCTTCACTTCCCACATTTTATTATACATTTTAGTCAATGATACATAATTATCTAGTAATTGTTGTTATTTTGAGTCTTAGTCAAACAAAACAATTCATATTTAAAAGTCATAGTTAGAGATCTACACTTTCAAGAATTCTTAGATGAAATTAAGATACTCATGAAAATAAAATAATATATTATTTTTTTCTCAAAAATGAGTGAACAACAAAGAAAGAAAATAAATTTCCCTAAAATTAAAATTGGATGTTCATCCCATACTAAAATAGTGAATTGATAATATGAAACAAAGAGTTTATAACATCTATAAGAAGATAAAATTGTAACTAAATGCAGGTATGAATTACAAAAAACTATCAACAAGGCCACGATATACATGAGTCAACAAAGAACCAATCTTGTCCATGAAAACTAATGAACTATTCTCTAGCTCACTTTGTGATACCTTCATCCTTCAAAAAGTTCTTCCAAAACACACATCTCATAGTCAGACTTCAAAATTAAAGTTAGTAAGCAATCATTCTAGTCTTAAATTATAAAACTTCTAAATTATTTTGTTTCCAAATGAACCAAAGGATTTGAGTGGAGAAATAAAATCATTGTTAATAACTAGAATAGAGATCCATTGGTGGAAAATAAATTTTAACTTGACTTTAATTAATATAATAGAAAATTTGTACATGATTAGTTCGAATTACAACTCTAAACACCTTATGGTTAACTAAATTTTGATTATCATTTTGTAAAGTAGAATAGAGATTCATTTATATAATTTGTATGTAATTTAATATTTTGTAGAATATTAATAATCGATTTCAAAGGGATAAAAAATTAACCACTCACATTACTTGAAATTTGATTGTCCATCTACTTTACTATGCACTATCATGTGCTAAGTGTCATTTGTAACACTAAATTTAACATTTTGTGATATGTAATTTCAAATTCATGATACGTAATTATAAATTTTAATTTAATGCCTGCCAAAAATTAATGTTTGATATATTTGGTCTTCGAAGTAATTTACCTCATATGTTATACATATGGTAAAGTGCCATAGAGTTTTAAATCCGTACCTATGAATGATTTTTTGACCCACTCCCACACATGGATTTTAAATGAAACATAAAATCATCCCATTTTCATGTTACATGGCATTATATAATACATTAAAGGCATAAAAATCATTTAATTTTGTTAAAAAATTAATATTATTTCTATACTATTAACAATATATAGATGTATTGAAATACATTATACTAAAATATATAATATATAATATTGATTTATAACCTATATTAACATACTAAAAATATTAGGGAAAAGGCTGGTAAGGAGGAGGTCTCTGGTAATGGGGAAAAAGCTATCCTAGATGAAAATAACAAGAAGGTCTTGAACAGTGATAGTCAAAAGGTTAAAATAGACACAATTCACTCTTTGGATCAATAGACCAATATGTCTGAGGAAGGAGAAATATGTGCCCAACTGATAGATGGGGATAATGCAAAATGCAAAGTGTTAAGAGATAGTCAGGTGAAACTAACTCTAGAAATAGTAGATATTAAGGGAGAAGCAACCTTACATTTAAACACAGATATTTTCCATGCTCTGGAAGTTGGTGACCAAGCAGGTAATTATTCAGTAACAGGTGAAACATGACAAAATGGTAGTAGCAATGAACAAGAAGAATGGGTTACCCCAAAGAAAAAGAACTACAAAGGTAAAAAACTTGCAGATTTTGGCACTGGTCCCAAACAAGGGAGACCAACCCTAAGAGAGACAAGACAGAGAGAGATTGTCAGTGGTAAACAGAGAACACTGGAGTCCCATCCCCTCAAATCCTCTAAATGAGGATTTTATCTTGAAACCTAAGGAGCTTTAACAGTCCTTCAAAATAGTTTGAGGTTAAAAACTACATTCTAGATAATAAATTAGATATTTTATTACTCCAAGAAGTCAAGATGAATGAGGAGAGTTTTAAGAAAATAGCTGACTACATATGGCCTAAGGCTACTTTTTGTATTAGTCCTGTTAAAGGGGATTCAAGTGGGATTATAACTATGTGGAATAGTGTTAAACTTTAGGGATCTCTTATTGATTATAATAAACATTTCTTGATTATCAACTTCTCTTTGTCCTCATTGAACTAGTTGTTGATCAATGTCTACGATCTGAATAACAGAGCATTGAGGCAAAATTTATGGATAGATTTGAGCAGCTTCAAGATTAACTCCCAGAACACTAGATGAATGCTAACTGGAGACTTTAACACTCTGTTATACCCTTCTAAAAAATAGGGTGGGATTATTGATTACTCTGACAGTATGTTCGACTTTGCTAAATTTATAAATGATTGGGGACTATTGGATATTGAATTGTAAAATCAAAATTTCACCTAGTCTAATATAAGAAGAAGAGATTAAATGATTCAAGTCAAGTTAGACAGATTTATTATCTCAAGCAACTAGAATGATTATCATAATATGCACATGCAGGCTTTTCCTAGAACCATGTCTAATCATTGCCCAATCTTCCTCAGTTGGAGAGATCAGGGACAACATGGTCCTTTCCCCTTCCATTTTGAATCTATGTGGACCAAACATAAATACTTTAGACAATTGGTGACCTAATGGTGGCAAATTCTTATCCAGGGCATTCCTATGTTTAGATTAGTCAAAAAACTCTAGCATATCAAACAAGAAGTTTATGGATGGAATAGACACAGCTTTGGTCAGGTCTTTCATCAGATGAAAAACTTAGCTAGAAAACTTACAGATATTCAGTAGTAGATGGTTCAAAGTGATGATTTAGAAGACACTTCTAAATAAGAGAATGTCCTGACTTCTGAATGGAAGAATCTTATAGATAGAGAAGAGGTTTTTTGGAAAAAAAATCTCGAGTTCAATGGCTTAAAGAGGGGGATAGGAACACAACCTTCTTTCATCTCTCAGCCATGAAACATAGGAAGGCTAACTCCATAATGAAGATATGTATGGATAATGGCAACATTATAATTGAAGATAATGAGATAGGGGAAAAAGCTATGGTATTATTTCATAATTTGCTCATTGAACAAAATAATGATGATGGGAATGATGGAACTATGAACCAATTCATTGATAAAATCCCCTTTTTGATAACTAAGGAAGATAATCTGGAGATGTTAAGGCCTATATTCAAGGAGGAAGTCCATGCTATTTTATTTTCTATGGGTGCATTCAAAGCTCCAAGTCCTAATGGCTTCCCTCCTATATTATTCCAAAAACATTGGGATATAGTGGGAATGGATCTTACTGCTATTGTACATGACTTCTTCAAATCAGGTAAAATTTTGAAACAAGCTAATAATACTTTCATAGTACTTGTTCCTAAAAATTCATAGCCCACACACCTTATAGATTTTAGACCTATTAGTCTATGTAACACTATTTATAAGCTCTACACTAAAGTGTTGGTTATGAGGATCCAACCTTTTTTAGACAAAATTATTTTCCCTACCCAAAAAGGCTTTGTCTTGGACCGGTAGATTCTTGATGCTGTGATCACCACTCATGAGACTATTCATTCCATGGACAAGAGTAGAATCCCTAGTATGGATCTTAAGCTAGACATTTCTAAAGCATATGATAGGGTCTCATGGAATTTTCTATTCCAAGTCATCAGGAAATTTGGGTTTAATGATAAAATGTCTCACCCAATATGGAATGTTGTCTTTTCTACAAAATTTTTAGTTCTGGTCAATGGGGTCCCTAGAGGGTTCTTCTCTTCTTTGAGAGGAATCCGCTAGGGGGACCTCATCTCCCCTTACTTATTCATCATAATGTCATAGGCACTAGAAAGATACATACAAGTTGATATAGTCTCTAAACATTTAGTGGGTATCAAACCTACTTCCTCCCTTTCTCCTATGGTGGTGCAGCAATTTGTGGATAATACCATTCTTTTTGGCATCTCCTCAGTGATTAAAGATAGGAGATGGAAGAATATTATAAATAACTATGCCATAGAGTCTGGGCAAATCATAAATCTCTGAAAAAGTAATGTGTACTTCTTCAATACTCTTAATGACCTGAGACAAATAATTATTGACATACTTAAATGTGCTGAAGTTGTCCTACCAGCTACCTATTTGGGTCTTCCCCTCAGGGTCAAAGAGGTATCTCCTAGTTTTTGGAATGGAATTTTGGAAAGAACTCAGAAGAAACTTCTTGGTTGGAAAGGGAAACTTCTCAGCAGTGTTGAAAAACTATAGCTTCCTCGGGCCTCTCTTCAAGGGATTCCTACTTACTTCCTGTCTCTCTTTAAAATTCCTACATATTTTGCTGATAAATTGGAACAAATTTAAATAAAAAATTTATGGATGGGACTGGAAGATAAAAATAGAATTTCTTTAGTCAGATGGGAAAAAGTGTGTCTTTTGAAATCACATGGTGGCCTCAATATTAGGTCTATCAGGAACATGAACAAACCCCTTCTCTCCAAAATTAACTTGAACCTTATTCATAAAAATAATGATTGGGTGGAAATAATGTATGCCAAATATATGCATAGCACTAATGGTTCCAACTTTCTTCAACATATGGGGTTACCCAAGAGATCTGTGATATTGAATAAAATGCTAAAAAGTAGAAGCCTTCTTAAGGAAATAGATGGAAACTAAGAAATGGATGGCATATTAAATTTTGGAATTACATTTGGGTAAAGGATAAGGCTCTCATCACACTAGAAAACTATGGAGAGACTGCTGACATTACTACTCAATTTTTTGGAGATAAAGTCAGTGATTATATGGATAATAACAATGGCATAAGGAGCTAGAAAAATCTATCGGATTGATGTGTTCATTGGCCTGAGATCTTACCTAGAGTTCTGGAGATTCAACAGTTGATTTAGGGGATCAAAATCCCTCTCTTCCCATGTGAAGACAAATAGTACTAGTGGCCAAATAAGAATGGATGGTTCTCTATCAAGTCTGCTTATCAATTGCTAATTTTTTAGGCTCAAAATAAAGAGTTATGGAATAAGGTTTGGAATTATAAACTTATACCAAAAATTAACATGTTTTGGTGGGCTGCTACTCATAACAAAATATTAACACAAGACAACCTTCAAAAGAGAAGGTTTACCATGGTTAATAGATGTTATTTGTGCTATTCAAAAGAGGAAATAGTTTCTCACCTTTTCATACACTGTGATTTTGCCCAAGAACTTTGGGGCATAATCATAAATAACTTTGGTATTGAGTGGGTCTATAACTCTAACCTTAAAGAAGTTATTATCAGTTGGAATCCTACCTTTACCCATCCCTGGCTCATGGAATTATGGAATCAAACTCTACCCTGTTTGAGTTGGATTTTATGGAAAGAGTGCAACCACAAAATTTTTAGGGACACTGCTAGAAATGCCTCTCAGGTGTTTCATTCTTTTGTTAAGACTCTTTTGGAAAGTGTCACCACTGCTCATATTCATTCTACAAACAAACCCCTAACTCAAGAAGAAGATCAAATTGTAGTTAAAAGGAAGGTTCTAAATCATATTCCTGCTTATAATAATTCCAAAATTCTACAGAGACTTAATATTAAATGGATTCCCCCAAAGCCTAATTGGATGAAACTTAACTTTGATGGGGCATCTAAGTCTGATGGTAAAGCCAGTGGAGGAGGGATTATAAGAAATGAAAAAGGATGGATGATTGTTGTCTATGTTGGTGAATTAGGCTACTAGAGTAATAACTATGCTAAAGCAATGGCTTTCCTATGGGGATAAAATTGCCTATATCCCTAAGTATAAGGAACCTGAGTATATAGGGGGACTCTAAAATGGTCATCAATGTAGTTAATAAAGCATAAAATGTGGGAATTAAGTTAAAAGATATAATTAGGGATATCTAATTTCTTTTGTAGAAGTTTTCTAGAGTGGATATTTCACATATTTACAGAGAGGGAAATAGTGTTGCTGATGCCTATGCTAATCTCAGCTAACAATTTTCAAATTGGAGTGTTTGGCACCAAGTATTTCGTATCCCTTTAAACATTAGGGATATTATCCAAAAGGAAATGACTTGTTGAGGATGAGTTAGACTTATGAGAAGGATAGCTCTTTTAGATGGTCCATTTGGAGGGTATCGACGTGGAGCTCAGAGTTTGATGCCTATTGTACTCTTTTGATAATCATTCCCAATTTATTGTACCAATGTATTAAAGTGCATGGACTTCATTATGGAGATCATTGGGAAATGATTTTTAAGCATGGGATGAGTAAATGTCATCTCTACATGATATTCTAAATTATGTGCTAGCACATTATCATTATGCATAATCGGGAGCAAGGGCTTGTAAACACTCCAACTATGAAGGTGAAAATTGGGAATTCTCTAGGTCTGGTCTATAAATCAAAAATGGGGGGAGACAAAATTCAAATGAAACCAGTCTCTTACTATGAGTTCAAATATAATCCATTGGTTTGGCACTACTACAAAGAGGGGGGATTAGTTCCTACCTGGAGAGGCTTAATGGGTTTGACAAAAACCTATCTAAGCAATTTATGAGGTCTTGGTTAAACAGGTGGGTCACTATTACAGGAACTAGCTTTGAGATTTTTGAAAAGGTGATAGCTATGGATATAGGCATGTCCACGTAGGGGATGAAGCTACAAAGGAAAACAAAAATCATGGACCTCTCCAGCCATAAACTATTTTTGGGAGAAGGCAAAGAACTTATTCCTTACCAAGGAGGATTCGATTAAGCTAAATTACCTGAGCCACGGGATGGAGTGTAATGCTAGATTAGAAGGATGATTTACCAGGTTCTATAATTACCATCTCCCCCTTTTAAATCACTTCAGGTGTAATGCTCTCATCAATTTTCCCTTTTATCTGCTCTCCTCCCTAAAACATTATGTCCTTAGGACGAGAGCAAAAATGGCAAAAAACCTGATATGAATCCTATCCCCCTCCATCAGGGCCTCATTTTCTATTTGTATAATTTCCACCATGCCCTTGAGCCATCCAAGACTATCAAAATTGATAGCAGGGATATTTCTTCTAATTCTATGGCTAGTGATGATGTCGATGAGCCCTATCTTTCCCCTATTTCTACCAAAACTAAAGAAGTCTCCTTCTCTATTCCTGAGGAAACCCCCGTTGACACCCCTGGCTCCTTTGTGAGCATGAAGGGCAAGAAGAGGAATATTTATGCTGGGGAAGAGAGTATTGGGGGGACCACTATGGGGACCCATAAAAATCATGGTAGGACCACTGGGGGTCAAGGTGGTAAATCCTATATGTCCACTAAGGTTAGTAAGGAGGGCTTATCCTCTAGAGTTTGATGGTCAGGGCAGATTACTAGAAACCCCACTCCTAAGGCTAAGTTTATTGACTATTCAAAGAGCACCTCAGAGGAAGCCACCTAGGAGGAAGATTATAAAGAATTGGAAGTTCAATAAATCTCTGAGGATACTGAAGGTAAGCAAGAGACAAGGAAATTTGAGGTTACTACAGAGGATGGCGCTGACATTGCAAAAATAATTAACAAAGAGGGAAAGATGTATGTGGAGGAAGTTGATGAGGAAACTAATACTGAGATTGGTTTGAAAGCTAAAATTGCTACCCTGAAGGGTCGCATACAGAAATTGGAGCAGAACTTCACCACTGGGCTCTAGAATTCTATTCTCCAAAACATGTCTATGCTGAAGGAATTGGGTATTATTGTGTCTATTATCAATGTGGAGAACACTGAGAAATTGAATGACCTCATCAAATCCATGGTTATGTAAGGAGAGATTTCTCTGTCTCTCATTTTTCTATTTCATGTTTTATCTTAGTTTGTTGTGTCTGTTGGTACACTGATCATGTTGTTTCTTGTCAGAAGGCATCTTTTAGTTTGATTGCCTTCTTGGTTCTCTATTTCTGTAAGGGTTTGGCCCTTGGTTTTCTGCCTTGTCTAATCAAAAACATATATATTATTTTATATAATAATATTTATTGATATTAAACTATATTTTATAAAATATATAATTTATATATAATTAATTAATTTAATGTATAAAAATATTGTGATATATATATATATATGTCAAATTATATATATATATATATATATATATATATATGTCAAATTTTATATAATAACTAATATTATTTGTATTTGAGTGTGTATTAGTAAGAGGGGTTATGTGAAGAAAAAGAGTGTAAATCGATAGTTAAACCTACTAGTTACTCCAAACCCATAACAATGTCAAAATAAGTTAATCTAAGTTTTTGTGGCCATAAACTTATTGGGATCTAAATCACCATGCAATGTTTTAGTCTACGATGGCTTACATTTCTCGTGTCAAGAGATAACCTCTTAGCACAATTTTTACATCAAAATTGTAACTCCCTTGGTATTGATCAGAGGGTATTTATATTCACTGGATAAGAAGCTCAGTTGTGGGTGATTTGGTTTTGTCTTGGTGATTGTAATGGATAAATTGCTTTTGTTATAATGGCACTAAAAAAATTAAAATTGACCAAGAGGAATTTTGGGTTTAGAAATATGATAAAAATTATAAGTGGACATATAAGTTCAAAAAGACACCATATATTCTAATGTGTATGCCTACTATTACACCACCACCACTTGTTTCTCCTTAAGTTATTAATAATGTTACATCTTCAAAAAATGTGGATGAAACTCCACTTATTATGCAAGAGCCTATTATTTCTAAATAATTACCATTGGTTCCAAAGTTCCATGATGATAATTTTACTTCAATTTCCATATTTGAACTTCTATAATTTTCATTGTATGGTCTTATAGTGGATCATTGAACATTTTATAAATTTGATGATCCCTTAGATGTAATCCAAAACCCATGGTAGGAGACCCATCATGTGTAATTTGCTGTGATGAGTTTATTTTTATTTTATTAAAATTAAATTCCCCAAATTATACAAATCTACATTTATATACAATTTATAAATGGAAAGTCTATATATAGAAATACTATATATAAAGTGTTCTAACATGGCTGAAAATGGTCTTGATCATCTTGGGATGTACTAGTTAATTATCAAAATACCCTTGAAACATTCCTAAGAAAAATAATTAAATCTTGTATTTCATCTATAATTTCTATAATCTTGATAAATAAATTTTTTGTGATTCTTGTATTGATATATTTTTTCAAGAGGATTAAATTTTTTGGGCTTACTTTCCTATTTAAATTTAATTAATTTTACATGGATGTGATTTGGCCACATATTTTCAACCCATTATTGGGTTTCAAAGTTGAAGTATTTATTTTTTGGCCAAAATGTTTAACCTTGACTCTACATTGAGATATCACACCTTGTTATCATTAATGAAAAGTTAATTTTTATAGATTAGTATTCTATAGACTACTTATGCCCTCACATAGCCATAATTTAGATAAGTACACAAAATTCTTTTCCAAGAGGTCTTTGAGTTACTCGGTATGATTTTGTGTCACTTATTTTAATTGCCTTTTTGGGGTCAAATTCATCTCTAAATATTAGTTTATAAATTTAATAAAGGTGACTTGCCCTCATAGGTATTTGAATTGGTGAATTAAATTATCTCAAAAGTATTCCAAGGGCCTAAAAATTAAGGATTCAAATACCTATTAGACAATTTGTTTATGTTACATCTTCAAAAAACATGGATGAAACTCCACTTATTATGCAAGAACCTATTATTTCTAAATCATTACCATTGGTTCCAAAGTTCTATGATGATAATTTCACTTCTATTTTCATATTTTAACTTCTATAATTTTCATTCTATGTCTTGTAATAGATTATTAAATATTTTCTAATTCTGATGATCCCCTAGATGTGAACCAAAACCCATGGTAAGAGACCCATCAAGTGTAATTTGTTGCAATGAGTTTGTTAGTATTTTATTAGAATGAAATTCCCTAAATTATAAAAATCTACATTTAGATATAATCTATAAATAGAAAGTCTATATATAGAAATACTATATATAGTAAGTGTTCAAAGGTAGATGAAAATGGCATTAATCATCTTGGGATGTACCGGTTAATTATCAAAATACCCTTGAAAATCTTATCAAGAGATATAATTAAATCTTGTGTTTCATATATAATTTATATAATCTTAATAAATGAAGTTTTTGTGATTCTTGTATTGAAATATTTTTTTCAAGAGGAGTAAAGTTGCTTGGCTTACTTTCATGTTTAAATTTAATTGATTTTACATGGTTTTGATTTGGTGATGTATTTTTGACCTCATTATTAGGTTTTGAAGTTGAAGTACTTATTTGTTGGCTAAAATGTTTAACCTTAACTCTGCATTGAGATATCACACCTTGTTATCATGATAAAAAGTTAATGTTTATAGATTGGTATGGTTTAGACTGCTTATACCCTGAGATAACCATAATTTAGATAAGCACACAAAATCCTTTCCTAAGAGGTCTTTGAGTTACTATGTACGATTTTATGTCACTTATTTTAATTACCATTTTGGGGCTAAATTCATCTCCAAATATTAGTTTGTAAATTCAAGAAGGGCAACTTTCCCTAACAAGTATTTGAATTAATAAATTAAATTATCTCAAATTTATTCCAAGGGGATAAAAACTAAGGATTCAAATCCCTATTAGACAATTTTATTTTGTACATCTTCAAAAAATGTGGATGAAACTCCACTTATTATGCAAGATCCTATTATTTATAAATCATTACCATTGATTCCAAAGTTCCATGATGATAATTTTAGTTATATTTCCATAGTTAAACCTATATAATTTTCATTGTATGTCTTATATTGGATTATTGAACATTTTTTAATTTTGATGATCCCTTAGATGTGATTCAAAACCCATGGTAGGAGACCCATCAAGTTTAATTTGTTGGGACTCATAGAAGTCCTGAAGCTTATATCTTAAAGAAAAAAATCTATTAGTAGAATGCCTATGGCCCTTGTAGAAATCATAATATGCATTCTCATCATAATATCCCCATGGAAGAGGTTTACTCATATCAACCTCTATAGGTGTAGGGAGAGATATGTGTTGACACTGATCTAGCTTCATAATAAGAAGCACTAAATTCTTTATGAATCTAGTAATTTTTTTGCATGGTACATTTGTAATATAGCTTGTTGTGTCACCACCATGTTCACTATTTGATTGGTATCACATTTTAGTTCATTTAGATTAACTTTGTAAGATGGCTTGATCTTAAATTTTCATGTATTAGATGATGCCAATGTAGTGGCCCCAAACATTATATTTTTTAATGCAAGGAGTTTCATTTCTCAATCATGCTCAAGGTCACCCAATTTTTTTTCTTAAGTAGGAAATTTTAGTGCCATAAAGTGTAGTGGTAAGGGATGAAATGATACCTCTATTGTAGGAGGGTTATGAAAGACATATTGTGAATAAAGCACATAATTTGGATGCCTTTTAGGTGTTCTTATCAATGAGAGAATTTTTTTATTCCAATGCTTTAATCATTTGTAATGAGGATTGTGAAAAATCCCCACCTTGGTTCCTTTACCTTGATTTACAAGATTTTGTCTCAAATACAAATCTATATCTAAATACATCTATAAAATGAAAGTCTATATATTAATATATGTAAATATATTTATAGACATACTATATAAATATAAAGTGTTCTTCTGATAACTAGAAATGATCATGGTCATCATTGAATTGACCAATTAGTTATTAGAATGCCTTAGAAATGCTTTCCAAATGAGTTTGTAGCTGAAAATGGAATTGATCATCTTGGGATGTACCATTTAATCATCAAAATGCATTTTAAAATATTCCCAAATGAGTTTGTTGCTATTTTATTGGAATTAAATTCCATAATTATATAAATCTACATTTACATACAATCTATAAATAGAAATACTATATATAGTAAGTGTTCTGAGGTAGCTGAAAATGGTGTTGATCATCTTCGAATGTACTAGTTAATTATCAAAATGTCCTTGAAAATCATCCCAAGAGATATAATCAAATCTTGTGTTTCATCAATAATATAATTTCTATAATCTTGATAAATGAAGTTTTTTTGATTCTTGTATTGAAATATATTTTTCTAGAGGAGTAAAGTTGTTTGGCTTACTTCCCTATTTAAATTTAATTGATTTTTCACGGATGTGATTTGGTAATGTATTTTTGACTCTAATAGTGAGATTCAAATTTGAATTAATTGTTCATTGGTTGAAATTTTTAACCCTGACTCTGCATTGAGATATCACACCTTGTTGTCATGAATGAAAAGTTAATGTTTATAGATTAGTATGTGTGGACTGTTTATGCCCTCACATAACCATAACTTAGATAACCATACAAAATCCTTTCCCAAGAGGTATTTGAATTACTAGGTATAATTTTTTGTCACTTATTTTAATTGCCATTTTGGGGTCAAATTTGTCTCTAAATATTAGTTTGTAAATTCAAGAAAGGTGACTCACTCTCACAGGTATTTGAATTGGTGAATTAAATTATCTCAAAGGTATTACATTGGGGTTAAAAATTAAGGATTAAAATCCCTATTATACAATTTAATCATGTAATTTAATTAGCAAATATAAATAATTTTTTTTTAATAAGAATAATTATAATAAATGATAAAAATTTGTAAATATTTTTCTATTTAAAAACTATATGAGTTTATTATTTATTTCTATTTATGTTCAAATCTTTAAATATTTTTATTAAATAATGTCTGTTCAAATGTTTAATATGTTTAAATATATAAAAAAAATTAAATAATTTTATATGTTACAAATTTTTATATAAACTTTTAAATTATTATATAATTAAAAATTCTTGCACACTTTGAAATTAGGGTTAAGTTTATCTTTTTCTCTTTCCATTAACTATACTTTCAATTTTTTTCTTCATTTATAAGGACAATAAATTTATTTTATTGACTGTTAGGTTTACTATGGTGTTGGTGGTGGAAGCATTGACCCTATTTTTCATTATCATTTCTATAGGCCCTTCTTATCAGGTATTTAATCTATTTAATATATTGTTTTATTGTATTTGAAATATATGTTTTGTTTGGCTTGGCATGGCCCTTTTATTCATTATTTACAACTTTAAGTTATTTAATCAATGAGATTCAGATAGACCTAGATTTTTGTTATGAAATGGTCGAGATAATGAAATGGTGAAGATTAGGATTGTTTAGTACTTACTTATATTCAATAGGAACCCAAATGATGAATATGAGGGCAAAGCAAACATTTTTTATTAATTGTAATCAAATAATAATAGTAAACAAGTGTCATTATGTGAGAGGGTTTTAATGGTTCCACCCTATCTCTATCTCCTCATATCATTCATCTGTTGGCTCTGTTTGGGATGCTACAAATTGTTTCCATTTTAGAATGAGTTGAAAAGTCATTTTTTGGCTTGTTCTACGTTATTATTTTTCTAGGTCAAAAACTTTTCCCTCATGTTGTGTCATAAACTTTAATGAATAAATGATTGAATAATACCTAACATTATTATTTGGGGTGGCAAACATTTCCCTCATGATTCTATATTCTTGGTTAGAGGGGTCCCATGCATCATTATATATTAAAAATTACTTATAAAATATATGCACCTTAAAAATAGGAGCAACTACTATTTAGGGAGAAGTTTTTGAGGGGTAGGAAGCAACAAGTAGTTGAAGATTTGTATGGTTTCTACTTTTTTTTAGTTGTCAATTATCATTTACATCTAATCAAAAAAAAATTCAAACAAAATTTTTTTAGTAAAATGCTCCTAATTTATCTTAGCAGCATGTATTGCATAAAATTTAAAAAATCATGAGACCACTAATAAGGAAACATACTCCTATAATTTCTCAAAAATTCCCCCTTTAAAAAAATTAGCTAGCCCCCATCATGGGACCCCCCTCTAATCCCTCATGGCATGTATTTTGAGCATTTTAAATTAGTCATGTCACATGTATGACCTTTTAGGATATTTACGTCACTCATCTAATGTTTATGCAAATCACCCTTGACCCTTATGTTCACCATGTGATCAGACCCTTTATTTCCTTCCTTATACATATAGTAAATAGTGAATCCATTGCATGTGAGGAGGAGAGTCTAAAATTAGTGAATCCTTAAATAACACCTGACATCAAGATTTTTCCCTCATGGGATGGATTTTGAGAATTATAAATTAGTCATATCACACATGTGAGAGGGGTTTTTCATTTTGTATAATAAGAGTGAACCCTTTTGGGAGATCCACATCACTCATACAATGTTTATGTGAATCACCCTTGATCCCTATGTTTTCCATATGATTAGTCCCTTTATTTCCTTCCCTATACATGTGAGAAATAGTGAATCCTTTGAATATGAGGAAGAGGTAGTGAATCCTTTGAATGTAAATTAATTCAATTTTTTTGGAACGATTGTGTGGCTACCACCTTTAGTTTTTAAGTAGACCCTAAAGTAGGGTCAGTAAGAACTCATTAGTAACACAATCTATCTAAAATTTCTTCATTTTTATGATGTAAATTGTTTTGTATTTTACCAATTTACTGCCCAAACTCTAAACAAATAAGTGAGTATTATAATGAACATTAATCTAAAGTGATTCATGTTTTAAAAAATTAAAAAAGGGAAGCAGGGTAGAGAAAAAAGAGGGTTTGCCTTGCAACAACAAATGACTAATAGATTTACTTTAGTTCTTCCTGATAATAGTGTAAATAAAGCTAGCATTCATGAGATCCTAGTGCTAGACTCAAAATATCATAAATACAGTGAGGATTCTAGTGTAAATATAATGCATATATCTAAAAAAAATGATTAAAAATAGCTACTACAATAAATTATTTTTAAACACATTTATTTTTAGGGTATAAGTAAATAAAGCATACATAGACATACTTGGTTAGAATATTAGGTAGCACAAACTAACAGGATGCATTAAAGACACAACTATAAAACTTAACTATTACAAAAATGAAATTATCTGTCATTAGAAAATCTTGAGAAATAAGAAAATATTAAAGTAATGAAATAGTGAACAAATTACATGAATTATTCTCTCTATTTCCATTAATTTCACAAAATTTATATTTTAAATATAATTGAGTGGAAAACCCCTATATATAGGCTTTTTTCATGCCTAAAATGGTTACATTGGTTGTAAGAGAACCAAATACATTACATATATCGATTAACAAAGTCCCTCATGTTTTAAAATATAAAGAATATTTCCTATTCAAATAGGGTAATATTTTACAATATATTGAGGGGAATTAAAACATGGCATTCATCAAAAGAAAGACTAATAAGTGGTTATCTCGCTCTTGAAGTGCCAGTCTGGGATCCTACTGGTGTGGATGATGATGAAGATACTAATTTAAAGTGTGTATACTGGAAGACCTTAGGGTTTAATTTAGTCCTATTGGAATGATTATGTGTCCACCACCTTTAGCCTACAAGCAGGCCTTATTGTAGGGATAGTAGGAACTCAATAGTGACACAATTTATCTTAAATTTATTTGTATTGTTATGATGTAAAATTATTTTTTTATTTTTCTAATATATGCCCAAAATGTAAATGAACAAGTTTATATTTATATTTATCACTAATCTAAAGTGATTCATGTTTAAAATTCCAAAAGGGAAAGTAGGGTAGATCATAAAAGAAATTTTTTTTCACAACAACAAAGACCACCATATCTCTTTTAGTTCCTTATGACTATAGTTCAACTAAAAATAACATCTATGAGATCTAAGTGTTAGACTCAGAATATCATAAATATAGTATAGATTCTATTGTAGATATAAAGCATATATCTAGAAAGTATGTTGTAAAATAGTTACCTACAAAAAATTGCTTTAAGCACATTCATTAGAAAAATAGAAGGAAAACAAATCATACAGAAAAGACTTTGTTAAAATAGTTAAAAGAATAAAATAACAAGATACATTGAATAATTACTATCAAATTTAGCCATTGAAGAAATGAAATCATGTATTATTAGAAAATCTTGAGAAATAGGAACATATGAAAATAATTAAATAGTGATCAAATTGCAATAATTATTCCTCCTCTTGACATTACTTCTAAAAAATTACATTCTAAGGTACAATAAAGGGGGAGGGTCCCTATATATAGGCCTTCGTATACCTAAGATGGTTACAATAGAACCAAATATATGACAAATGTTAGTGGACAAGGTCCCTAGTATCCTAAAACTTGGAGAATATTCTCTACACACCTGGCTTGAAGAAACATTTGGTAGACTAAGTCCAGATAGGGGAGTAACTCTAGGTTAGATATAGCCTTGTGTAATCATATAGACTTGAGTGACAATATATTCAACCTATCTTCTACATCATCATAGCCTTCCTCATCATCATTATCTCTATCTCTATCTACAGTCTTTTCCACGTGGTAGAATAGACCATTATAATGTTTTTCTTTGGTGGCAAGTGAAACAAAATTGAATAACCATATATATATGGTGTTTTTAATTTATGTATATATGGTGCTTATTTATGTATATGTATGTGTGTGTGTGTGTGTGTGTGTAAGTATAAATCACCTTATATATATAAATCACCTAATTTATTACAAAAGCCTTATATATATATATATATAAGGCTTTTGTAATAAATTAGGTGATTTATATCTTTGACATAGATATACATCAACATATTTAACACCTTATATATATATATAACCTTACATATATAGTTTTTTTTATTTATGTATATATGGTGCTTATATATATATATATATATATATATATATATATATATATATATATATATATATATATATATAAGCACCATATATACATAAATAGAAAACACCATATATGTAAGGTTATTTATTTATATATATAAGGTGTTAAATATGTTGATGTCTATCTATATCAATGATATAATATAAATAATAGAATAATATTCCTCTTTAGTTCCTCTGGTAATAATGAAAATAAACTAACTATGACATCCTAATGCTTAGACTTATAATATCATAAATGCAGTGAGGATTCTAGGGTGAATATAATGCACATATCTAAAAAGGATTATTTAAAATGTTACCTACAGTAAATCACCTTAAACACATTCACTAGTAGAGTAGAAGAAAACAAAGCATGCATAACAAAATTTGTTAGCCTAGCTGAAATCACAAACTAACAAGATACATTGGAAACACTAATGCCAGATTAAAACCATTGAAGAAATTAGAACATATATCACTAACAATGATTGAGAAATAAGAATTCATGAAAATAATGAAAAAGGTAGTGAGTGAATTATAATAATTTCCTTTCTCTTGGCACTAATCTCACAAAATTGTATCTTTGAATTATAATGAAAGGGGAGACCCCATATATATGGGTTATATGAATGCCTCATTTAAAAAAATAGCTAGAAAATACAACACCTATCATTAGACAAGGTCTCCCATATCCTAAGTTAAAGAATATTCCCCATTCAAAATAGGGGAATATTTTACAATGCAATTCAAAGGACCTTGGGACTTGATTCCTATTTATAAGGAACCCAATATATGGCTATTTTAGTCATAAAGAGATAGGTTGGGATCCCACTAGTGTAGTTGATGATGAATCTCCTCCTATAGAAGAAGATGGATTATTAGTGCCTATTAAGGAAGAATATGTTCCAAGAGGGGATGATGAGGTGGTGGCTCTTATGATGGTAGTTTATTTTTGAACCTCAACTTGCCTTTTCTAGGCTTTAGAGTATTTTCTATATTTGTTATCGATCAATCTCATATCGATGATAGGCTCCTTCAATATCTTCATTATGAGTCTAGCCATTGCATCATGTTTTCTTAGGAGAGGTCTTATAGTATCATTGATGGTTATATCCTTCTTGATCCTCTGATTGGTAGAGGCCACCAAATCTACAATCTCTTTTTCGAAGGTCAACCCTCTAGCCATGGATTATTTTCATAAGTTCACCCCAAATTTATGTAGTTGGGCCTTTAAGTCATCTTTGTTGATAATAGGGCCATCCTTATTATCAATGTGTGTAATTTCAACATCTTTGAATAAGGTGATGACTTTGTCACCTTATTGTGTGAAAGACTTGCCCAATGACCTCATTTCATCAATCCACTAGTTTAGTGATTTCCTCCTACCAATCACATAAGATTTAGTAATGCTCAAGTCCTCTAAGGGAATTAGATTTAGGTCCTCAAATTTCTTAATTCTGATTAACCTTACCAAGTTGATTATTTTACTATCATATCCACCATATGCAGCTTCTAACTTGAGGTCCCTATTATATATTTTATCTCCCTTTACCTTGTACTGAGCCAAGGTATTTAGCACGTCAAACATCTCTTCATGGCCCATTTCACTTTTATTATGGTCTTATTTGGTAAGGTGGACTTATGTTACTACTCAAAGTTATTTGTTCTTTGTTACACTCCCTTAACCAATTTAGTAGCCACATCCATATTTGCTTGGAGAGATGAGAGAGGGTCCTCTTCATACCACTATTATTGGACCTGCTTGGCATTTTTTGTATTTATCAACTCAAATAGGGTTTTCTATGACTCATACATGATTATCTAGTCTAGGTAGATGACCTTACTCTTGGTCATCATATTCATTTCCCTAGTCTCCTTGTTAAATTTCAAAATGACCTATGGGGGGTCAACTATGACCAAATTTGGGTTCCTCTTTATAGCCAATTGCATCTTCTTAATCCATGTATTTTTTGAAGAACCACTTGGGGGATTTATTGATAGAGGCAATGTTTGAGATGGATTTATCCCTTGAAAGGTAGATGTCTGGGAGGAATCAGCGATCATGACCAATATAAAAGTAGAGCTAGGGGACAATAAAGAACTAGTGCTAGTTGAATAACTAATATATAATAGGGGAACTTGTGGGATGATGATAGTGGGTCTCTTCTTAGGAAATTGTGGACCAGGTATAGGCACATGTTTTTGCATTATTGGGGGAAAATTGTCCATTACCAAAACTATGAAGGTGGATGATATGTTGAAAGGGGTGACAGTGGGCAATGGCATGGTCACAAACCTAATTATAGTTCTGGTGAGAGCCTTATAAAGTAGGATATTGACATGGCTTGGAGTTGGGGGTTGACCAAATATTCACAAGGGTTGATTATAGAGGAAATAGGGAGGTAAATAAATATGTTCCTAACCTATAATACTCAACCTTTCTCTAGTAAGAGGAAGGAGAGGCAATGGTTAACTTAAAGTTATTGGTTTAGGAGTTATTATTGCCTCCACTGAAGGTGTTATCTATGTATAAGTGGCACCTTGTATTTGGGATAGGCTACTAAATGAGACCCCTAAGATGGAATCCTACTAAACGTGTTCCCATAAACTATCTCCTCCCTTATCCAAAATGGGAGATAATTCCTATATTATTCTTTAACTGAGTTTTAGGTCCATCAAGCCTTCTTCTCTAATACTAGTAGTATGGACTAGAGATGTTGATGATTCAGCCTAAGTATCTTATTATTTAGACACTAAAAATAACTTTGCACCTTTTATTATTCCTTTCACCCATATGATATTAACATCCCTCAACCTCTTCTTGACTTCTGCATCATTAGTTATATTGAGGTAGAATTGATCTCGCTCTTTGGGCTCATGATGGTATGTAATATCGAGAGTTTCCCTATGTCTGATGCAATGATTGATTTTCAAGTGCATAAGGTCCCATTACATGTCAATGTCATTTTATAGACTAAAGGTAGGCCTATGTTTGGTAGCATCCATGATAAAGTACCAAGTCTCAACTTGAAATTAGTTGATGTTGGTTAATTAGGGATGGACTAGTCCCTTCTTATTTTTGCATAGTTCATCTACTCTTATGAGTATTTAGAAGGCAATCTCCTAATCATCCATCTTGTTTGGCACTGTGATGGGCAACCTAAATGGGGATGTTATTATCCCCTCAACTCTTATTATGGTTCAATTGGGGTAGTATCATTATGCTCCTAATATGTTAAGTGTTGCCCTGATCTCTTCTAATAACCTGGGCATAGTCCTTTCGTGGATGGCCCTATATACAATTGGTTGGAACTACTCAATAATGATCCACATCTCCTACCTATACCTAAAAATTATACATGAAGACATGGGGCATGTTCCATTTAAATTTTAGATACTAATTGGTAAAATTAGGGAACTTTAGAGTGGAACAGATGGAATCAACCAAATAGGACATCATATATAAATGATTTCCTTAGTTTTCCATGGTATTCCTAATTTAGGCATCTAAATTATAGGAAATGATTTCCCCAAGAGGAGGAGTGGTGTAGTCATGTATGATCATGGATAGGAGTGAAACCCACTTCTCATCCATGTGGCTAGTGTCTTCTACTCCATATAACCTATTCATCATGGCCATCCCCATCCTCATCCCCTTCCTAAACTGGGTGATGGGTATCTGAATGATTTTGGACTTGCAAACAAACTTCCCTAGGTTGTCCACCCAACTTCTCAATACTTATCTAATTTTATTCAAGATGAGCCATTAGGTTATAGTTTCTTGATTATAAACAATTTTAAGCTTAGGTAAATCATAGAAGGCCTAGAAGGCTAACCCAGCTATAAAGGTGATATTATTACCTAAATTGATAGATTTGATCATGTTATCTATACACCAAGAATGGACAAATATTTGGTGGACTAAATCCAAATAGGGGAATACCTTTGAATTGGTTGTACCTTTGTGTAATCCCAGACTTGAGTGCCAAGATGTTAGACCTTTCTTCTACAACACTAACATCTTCCTCATTATCATTGTCTTGGTCCACCATCCTCTCCACAAGGTAGAATAAGTCATTGTAGTGTTTTTAATCTATAACCAATGTAATGGTACTAAAATTGGTTTCTTGGAAGACTATATTTATCCCATATGAATAAAGAAATGAGACATGTTCTAACTTGGTAGTTCTAGATGTTCTTGCTTTAGCCATGGCTTTTTAATTTTGATTCATCAGCTCATATATTATATTAATGTTGTATGAATGAACATAAGTCCTATTAGTGCTCAAAATTTCAATGAAGTAATTGATCCCTTGTCAAGTTTAAATTCCCAAGTCCTAGTTTTAAATGTTCATTTTATGTCAAGTTTTGTGTTAAATTGGCTAAGTTTTAATTTGGTCTTTATATAGTACATATAAAGCCTTAGGGTATTCCAGTGTTTTATCAATATATTTTACTTGATGAAAATAAATCTTTGAGATTTTTGTTCAACAAAAATTTTGAAGACTTATTTCCATCAAGAAAATTGTCCACAACAAAAAATTTGATGAAATTGCCTTATTCTGAGGAAACTTTAAAGTCCTTATTTATTTTGAAAATTTTGCCTGCACAAAATAGTCTAAAGGGTCATTTCTTTCAGGAATTTTGCATTCACAAAATGTCTGAAGGGTCATTTATTTCAGGCATTTTTCCTACATAAAAATTCTGAAGGGTCATTTATTTTGGGCATTTTACCCACGTAAAAAGTCACTCCAAGAAATTTCCAAGTAGGTGATCTGGTTCTACTTTGGGATAGCAGGAATGAGGAGAAAGGAAAGCATGGAAAATTTGATGCCTTGTGTATGGGTCCCTATTCCATTTATTATCATATTATGGAACACACTTTCTTCCTAGGAGACCTAGATGGTGAAATACTAGAACTACCAGTTAATGGCAAACATCTAAAACACTTCCTTGATTGAGTCCATAACATACAATTATGTATAAATTTTATAGTGTTTTATCATTTATTTTTTCATTTATTTGTAGCCCCTCTAATTAAGGCCTTGTTTGTAAATTTTCCTTTTGTGTTTTGGTGTGTGTTCATTTCCAGATCCTCCTGATCTATTTTTGTCAAGCTTACCATTATTTTATTAAGCTTTAAAGAATGTTTGCTAAAAATTGTTAAGTCTTGACTCTATGACACAATGGACTGGCACTTGGTCTTATGTTTTGGGGTTCTTTGCACACCTGTAGGGGGTATGCATCCCCAGGCAAGAGCCAGTGTTAGTACTCAAAATTATATTAAATTAATTTAGCCCTTGTCAGGTTTAAATGCCCAAATCCTATTTTGAATGTTCATTATATGTCAATTTTCATGTTAAATTGGATGAGGCTTAATTTTTTCTTTACTTAGTGCATATAAAGCCTTAGGGTCTTTAGGTTTTTTGTCGGGACATTTTGCTTGATGAAAATAAGTCTTCAGGATTTTTGCTTAGTAAAATTTTTGAAGACTTATTTCTATCAGGAAAATTATACATGACAAAAACCTCAATGAAATTATATTATTATGAGGAAAATGTAAAGTCCTTGTTTATTTTGAACATTTTACCCACATAAAAAAGTTCAAAGGGTCATTTATTTTGGGCATTTTTACCACACAAAAAGTCTGAAGGGTTATTTCTTTTGAACATTTTACCTATGCAAAAAGTCCAAAGGGTCATTTATTTTTGGCATTTTTCACATGAAAAATGTTTAAAGGGAACTTACCCTTTGGTCATTTTTCCCACACAAAATCCTTGATAAAATTCAAATATTTTAGCCAAAAAATTTAGGTTCAATTTTTTGATAAAAGTGCAAAGCTCAGTTTCTTTAGGGAAATTGTTTCAAATAAAATGTCTAAAATGATTATCTCAACAGAAGGTCTATGGAAAAAAGGCTTGAAAAATATTGATTCTTTGGGGAAATTATATCAAAAAAATGTCTGAAACAATTTTCCCGATGAAGACAAAAATGTTGAAGACCAAATTGTTATGGGAGAAGTGTTTGAGAGAATTCAATACTTTAGGAAAATTGTCCTAGATAAAATTTTCAAAATAATTATCCCAAAAATAATCTTGAGACAAAAATGTCGAAGATAGGAATGCCAAAAATAAGATTCCTGAAGATAGGAATACCAAAGATAGAAATCCTGTAGACCAAATTCTTCCAGAATAAAAGGCTCGATAAGTAAAGCTCTGAAGAAATTTTATTGAATAGCATAAGTGTGATGGTCTCATACATGTAATTTACATGTGAACTAACATCAATTTTAAGCCATAAAAAGTAGTTTTTGGGGTTCAAATATTTTGAGATGGTTGCACAAGCATCAAATTTAGGCCCCATGAAGTAGCTATTTGATTCCAAAAGGAGGTAGATCTTTGGATCATGTTTGTTCAAGAAACAATGATTTAATGATGAATGAGGATTCAAAGTAGTTAAATACCTTATGAGATAATTCAATATTTATAAGTGTCAAGATCTTGGGAAAGTAGCAACAGATCCAATAGTGAGTAAAATAGGTCAAAAGGTGAAGAAGCCTAAGGTGTTACCATGTGGCTCGATAGCACTCAAGTAATTGGAACTATTTATATAAAACCCCAAAAATATTATGAGACTATTAGGTGACACATACTCAAGGCCAAGTATAGGTAGTATCCAATAATGCTCCACCCCTTAGATCATGATCTAATGGAGTGTGATTTCTTGTCCAAGCCAGATCTGAAGGTGTAAAATATAAAATATGAAAAGGCAAGTTGGAACCAAAAGGGTAAAAATTTGAAAGTGACATAATTCTCTTTCATTTTTTCATTGTTGTGCTTGTCCAAGTTCCTCCATGAGACAGAAATTGTAGGTTTGCAAATCTAAGGTGGGCCACTCCAAAGAAGATTAATCGAATAGCCATAGATCTAGAATATTCTTAAGAAATCATTATTGTTAATATCTAGAGGATCTTATCATAGAGATAGAAATATTTAACACAATAATAATATTATGTTATATTAACAACAAAAAAATAAAGGCTATTATATAGCCATGGAGGTAGCACAACAATGTCTTGGCAAATAGAATCTAATAACCCAAAATAGTCATGGGTAACAACAAACCTTGCAGGGATATAGTTCTCGATAATAACAAACAAAATAGCATACAATAATTAATAATTTTACAAACATTAAATCCTAACATTCACGCCCTTAACGTTATTAATCCTATCTACACCCCCTTAATATGAGCAAGGGGAGAATATACATCTTCAAGAATTGGCCCAAATAGAATCATATGCCAACGCATACTTTTAGGTCTGCATACTACCATCTAGATCTTTTTGTCTAGATCTTGTTGCATATAACCACTACTATAAGAATAAATGCATATTACAGTTACTCCATGTGACCACAATAAATGTATCATTGGTTGATCATCTCCATAAATAATTAAGGTAGTCAGAAGGTCTCTACAGTTACAAGATTTTTGCAATTAGCTTCCCTCTTATATAATTTTTGGCCACATTTCATTATATCTACACTATCCCTTTTCTCTAAATATAAGAGTATGTCTAAAAAATTAGAGGAATGAAAATAAAGACAACTCTAAAAAGGAAATATCATGAGGATTATATCCTCATTGTCATCTTATGTAGCCTCTATTATGTCTATTTTCACCCAAATAAAAATATTATAGATGATTTTCATTGCTACTAAAGAACTTTCCTTGGCATTAGTTGTTTTGGTATAAAGCACACCATACTGAAGAAATCAAAAAACACACTACACATGTGAACAAGAATGTCATTATGTTCTTATTCAAACACACACAAGTCACCAAATTATTATGAGCCCTATCATTGGTGACTGATGAGAGGATCTAAAAACACCTTTCCTCCATTTATCCTCTAACCTCTAGTTAGTTACTGCTTACTCAGTTGATATCTCATTGGAGCTCATTTGCATAAATTTTTTGAGGGAAACCCACCTTTCGCACCCCCCGCCCTCCCCCCCCCCCCCGTAATTTGTATGTTGCATAATACATACTTTATACATTTACTTTATTTGGCATACTTGACATTGACTCAATGACAAAATAACTCTTTAAAAAACACAGGTTTTTTGACATATGGACACTAATTAAAAAACTTTTAACTAAATGACTTTTTGATATGACTCTTTTTGACATACAATAAATGAATGACTCAACTATACAATATGACATTAATGATATCAACTAATGACCCATTAAAAAAAATTGATTACGAAGACTTAAAATGAGTTTAATATAAAACATAAATTTTAATGTAAAAAAACCTATTGACTCATAATAAAAGACTAATAAACAAATGAATCTTAAAATTATTTGACGAAACTACCTAAATACACACTAATGACTTAAATAACTAATTAATATAACCCAATGATTCACTCAATAATAAAATGACTTAACACTAAATAAATAAATAAATAAATAAACATACATACATACATACATACATACATACATACATATATATATATATATATATATATATATATATATATATATATATATATATATATTACCAAGACTTAATATGAGTTTAATATAAAACATAAATTTTAATGTAAAAAAGCTATTGACTCATAATAAAAGACTAATAAATAAATGACTCTTAAAATTATTTGACTAAACTACCTAAATACACACTAATGACTTAAATAACTAATTAATATAACCCAATGCTTCACGCAATAATAAAATGACTTAACACTAAATTAAAAAACATTAATACACACACACACACACACACACACATACAAGTTTTATAGATCCAAATAATGACTAGGAAGAATTTATAGTAAATTCCATAAATGTTGAGCACTTCAATACAATAGAAGCATTCAATGCAAACTAATTTTAATTTTGAAGGTTTGTATCACTTGGATAGAAAACCGTAGGCCACATTAATCTTAAATGAAGATGTGTAGGACTGAATCTATTGATATGAAGCAACTTTGAAGTAGAAAATGTAGGCATAGATATTTATAATCAACTAGATGCATATAGAGATATTTTATAGGAAAGAGAAATTTTTGTGAAATCCATGAATGCAACAACATCAATGATATGTTATAAGACAAGATCCAAAAAAATTTAGGGGTTGAGATCTGGTAGCAAATTCACAAGAAGGCCACGTTGGCTATACAAAGTTATTTGATATCTATGCCAATGATTTAATTATTAAAAATGTAGATTTGATGTGTGGTATGAAGTAAATATCACACCATCAAATATTTATGATCCATGATTCAATCTTAAGTCCAAAATTTGATCCTATGTGGAACTGAGTGTAGTTTGATGTGACAACAGAGATGTGAAGAGTATGAGCATAACATTATTGTGTGTAGTGTGTTATATTCTATTAGAAAGATATTTATTTTAGAATAAACACATATAACCAAATTTGTATTTGTATAGGTTGGCACTTTCTCAAAACATGATTGAAAATTGATAGTGAGATGAGCCAATTTTAGAAGATCGTGAATTATTAAAATACTCTCATCTTGAACACAATCTACTCCATAGATTACTAGACCATTTGCCCAATTTGATACCATTGTTAAGATATACAAGAGTTTATTATAGAGATATAAATATTTAACATGATAATAATATTTTTTTATATTAACGAGAATAAAATAAAGGCTATTATATAGCCATAGAGGTAGCACAACAACCTCCTAGAAAATAGAATCTAATAACCCATAATAGTCACAGGTAATAACAAACCTTATGAGAATATAGTTCCCAATAATAAAAAACAAACTAACATACAATAATAAATAATGTTATGAATATTAAATCCTAACAATTGCAAGAGTAGGTTATTCTATGGTATGCATAAAGGGAAGGGAAGTTGTCCAGGAGGTTTCAACTATGCAAGCAAGTAGTCTAGGGCATCTTCAGGTAGTTCTATATAAAGATAAAGTTTATTCAACCCTCTACCATGAATATTCCCCTTCCATCTCATGTGAATGGAATATCGAGTGAAAATATCAAAGATTTTTTGCAAAGCTTCATTATTCCTTGTAGAGGTAGTTGTAATAATGACTTTTTCTTGCAAATAGATGAATATTTTAGGCATGGCAAGGGAATATTTTTTACCTAGAAGAATCTTGGTGAACTTTAAAGTTTATTTTGCAATTTTGAAAATTATGACCCATAGTCCTAGAATTGAAAAGGGATTAAAAATGTATAAATACGGGGCTTCTCATCTATTCAAAGTTGTTGTTGTTCATTATTTTAGGTGTTCATTTTCTCTAAGTTTAGGTTTTGTAAGAATTTATGGGATCAATTATTGTGTGTATATCTTATCTCATTTACTAAGGTGGTTGTACCTATATAGCCATTAGTGAGCTTTGAGAGCATGTTTATGCCTCCCTTGTCAAAAGATCAATCTCACCATGATTTCCCCATGGCAACATTTTAAAATAATGATGTGTGTAATATTTATTTTCAAGTTAATGAAACTGCTTGTTGTTCTTTATTGTTTCCTACTGATGAAGTGCAATGACATGTTTTGCAAGAATTATTGATTAGACATTTGGATTTGTTCTCATTAGTGGTAGTCATTTTGAGCACATATTTAGATTATAAACCCTATTTTGCATTACTTTAGGATATGTTTTTGAATAACTTTTTAGTGTACCCTAGGTTTATGGATTTGATAGGAAATATTTTTTTGAAAGTTTAGTTTTAGTGTATGTTCTATTCTTTCAAGGATCATTTGGTGTTTTTCACTAGTTTGCATTTGAGTTTTTCTACATGTGTGATAAGGAATGATGTCATGAATCTTGCAAGATACACTGTTGTTTGAAGGCCACCAGCATACCACCTTCCTTTTTTATAATTATATAACTTGTCCTTCCCTATCCTACCCTAAAATTAATACACCCTTTGCATACTATAAGTTTTATTTACCTTGTAAATGCATAATATCTTACATATTTGAAATGTGTTTGTAGTTTATGTTTTAAATCCTAGCATTATAGTATTTTATTCAACCCTTGTTGTTGAAGATTCTATAGAATGAAGACTGCAGTCTCTTTCCCATCTATTTTTAGTAGCTTGTATATTACTTAGAGCATTTGTGCATTTCATGTGACAACCCTTCACAGGTGAAGTGTGAAAACTTGGTTATGCCCTGGTCATATTTGTTTCTTGTGACAAAAATCCCCATGAATGTTGACTTATAGAATCTTTCCATGTGAACAAGCTAACCCATAGGTCCTCTCACCTTGGTTCAAGTAGAGCCAGAAGTAGTAAGGAACTGACCATACCCTTTATAGGTTCCTCTCAATCATTTTTTATGTTTAGTCTAGTCTTGATGCAAAACCCTTTCCTGACTACAATGATATATTAGTGGGGTTTTCATCATTATTTGCCATTTTATTTCAAGTGTGTAAGGTTGAGTGTATGAGGTGTATAATTGGGAACCAACAAGTCCTTTATTAAATAACACATACTACTTCAATTTTTTTTAATAGATAGCAATTAAAAGTGAATGCAAAGCCTTAAGATTGTAAGCTTTAAACTCTAGATTTTCTAAAATTTCAAACTACAAGATACAAGACTTAAATGGCAAGTATGTTTTACTTGATTTGACTTAAATCTGAGGTGGCTCTTCAATTTTTTTCTAACAGCTTCAAAATCTATTTTTAGGAACTAAAAAATCACCTCTTGATTTGTCCATGCATCTTCCCATCATAGGCTTAACTTTTCCCTTGAGGTGAGTTGGCTTTACAAAATCCAAAATGAGTCCTATCATCCTTCAATTAGCATCAACAAAATGCATTTAACACTTAGCATTACCTTGTGTTCCTTATCCTTTTATTTTGAGTACCAAGTTACCTAGGTGTGTTGTTCAATATTCTACCAAGTGGCACCCTTTGATTGGCTTGTGATTCAATGGGTTGATCATATTTCTTTGATCATGTATTATCATGAGGTAATGGGTCCATGTGTCATCAGCCTATTGGTCTTAGCTACCTGGTGGTTTCCAAGTAGCATTTAGTTGTTTAAGATTGGGTGACTGAGAGATAAGTGTCACCTTATTATACACTTGTGGTGTTGTCATGATGTGGCTGGATCGCTTTAACATGGAAATTAATTTAATTTAAAGCCTAGATGGATTTTCAATTTTCTTCCAACAGTCAATAACTTTTGAGATAGGATTCCACATGTCCTTAGCCTATTGATTCCAACTGCCAAGTGGTTTCCACATAGTATCTAGCTATCTAAGATTTAAGTGACTAGTTACCATGTGACATTTTATCATGAAATCACAGTATTGAGATATTGAGTATAGAACCTTAGTTTTCGGGGTGTGAAGGGCATGACCAAGTGCCAAGTGGCATAATGCAATTGGATCATTTTGTCATGGGACTTTAGAAAGCAATCAAAGCCTCAAAAGGCTATGAAAAATCACCATGTGGTATGATTTTATTGGGTTATAACTCCTTTGTGCAGTGAAATATAATGATTAAATGACAAATGTCACATTCTTATTGCTTTATTGGGTTATGTACTTTATAACTCTTCCTTGGACTTAAAATACTATAAATGGGTTCCAAGTGGCTTGATGTGATAGGATCATGGGTTTGTGAGACTTTAGAAAATAATAGGATCCTTGAAAGGCCATGACTAGATTTTCATTGGGTCATTGGGTCATGAGAATTTTTAAAGGCTAAAAGATGCATGATAAAGTTCAAAACTTTATGTGTTTGAGTGACTAGTGTATGTGATATGGTCGTATGTCAATTGAGGCTAAATTGGCATCAAGTTCCTTATAAAGGAAAAAATGTGAAAGTAATACCTTCATGAGTAACTTGAAGGTATCTCCTAGGATATACCTTAAAGGAGAAATCCACTCTTATGCCTATTTTAAAGGTATCTCCTAGGAGATACCTTGAAAGAGAAATCCACTCTTGTGCATGTCTGAAATGTATCTCTTCGGAGATACCTTGAAGGTATTTGAAGGGCCTTAAAAATATCACCAATTAGTACCTTCCACATAAGGGAAAATTCCACTCATGCATGTTGAAGGTATCTATTACAAGATACCTTCAATGTTTCCTTCAATGTATTAACATTCCCTTTGAAGTATCTCCTAGGAGATTCTTTCAAGGGCCTTGCAATTCCTTCAAGTTACCCATGATGGTATTACAAGGCCCCTGAATTAATATCATAATATATATCTTGAAGGGAATTCTCATTCATACATGGGGGTGTTAAAGGTATCTACATAATAGTTAATGTATTGATAACTACCTTATTTGATTAAAACACCTATTTACTTATTGAATCCCTTAGACACCTCAATAAGGCTAGGTAAGTTCAACCTCAAGGTATCTACTAGGTGATTCCTTCAAGGGCCTTTTAATATCTTCATGGATAACTTAAAGGTATATCCTAGGAGATACCTTGAAGGAAAAATCCACTCTTTTACATTTTTTAAAGGTATTTCTTACGAGATTGAAACTATTATAATGTCCTTTGAGTTATCACCCATTAGTGCCTTTAGGGTCAAGGAAAATTCCACTCATGTGCATGTTTAAGGTATATCCTAGGAGATACTTTCAACATTCCCTTCAATGTATGACAATTACCTTCAAATTATCTCTTAGGAGATTCTTTTCAAGGGCCTTGTAATTCCTTGAAGGTATGGCAATTCCCTTAAGTGTAATTATTGTTCAATAAAAAATGATGCAATGAAGGATCTACCTTATTCAAGTCTCTCTTGATGATCTCATGAAGTCTGTAACTTTGATGGGTTTCATATTGAATCTTGGAATTAAGACACTTTACCCCTCTATAATATATACAAAAGACCTTATACATAATAATTAATGTATTGATAACTACCTTATTTAATTGAAACACATATTTACTCATTGAATCTTATATATACTATAATAATGGTGGGTAAGTTAAACCTTGAGGTATCTACTAGGAAAATCCTTAAAGGTCCTTTTAATACCTTAATGGGTAATTTTAAATTATATCCTTGAAGGTAACTTGAAGGTATCTTAATGGGTGACTTTAAATAATCTCCTTCAAAAAGTTTCACTCTGGGAAGTTTTTCATCGAGAGCTTTCACATCAAGAATGGGAATGAAAATGGTCTATATGTCATGTTGAATGGGGAGGAAAAAGAGCTACACAAATATGTTAAAAATTCATCCCTAAGTGTGGTCAAAGGCACAAGTGATCAAAACCATACCACCCTCATATTAGTTGGTACTGCAACCAAGGCCCAACCCAGGGTTGCATCTTTATCATAGCATTTTCAAGTATTTCTAACTTTTTTTAAAATGCAAGAAAATTAATTACTATCATGTAATAGGGAAAATTGTTAAAATAATTTGAGGTTAAAAATGCATGTGCATAGAAAGACCTAAAATACACACTCTTATGTTTGGCTTGTCAACATCAATTCACACTCTCCCAATGGTTTGCATCCTTGTGTACATATCATAAGAGTCCTCAGTATTCACCTCTATTATTTATGTACATGTACGTCAAAAAAAATTATCAAGTGCATGGATTTAGCCTATAAAGGAGTGTATAAATGGATATGATAAGATAATATTTAGTCATTTGTTGGTGGTGAGAAAAATTATGGAAAATTACAAGGGAGGAGCGAAGTCTATTGCAAGGAATAATTAAATCCATTTTCTATTGGCCTTGTATTTCAATCCACTATATCTTATTGATATCATCCTGTAACAAGCTAATCCAACCTAAACCAATCCAAACCAATCCAAGCCATGGGAAATATAGGCATGATGAGTTTGGTGTTATTTGAGGTGTTTTTGCTGTGGTCAATTCCATGTCACTGCACCACCCCCATCCCAAAGTTTGTAATAGTTTTACATTAGATGCCTCAATGAGACTAAAAAATAATTGAAATACCCAAACTAATCCCTCTTCACATGGTGGTTTGGGAATAGCATCACATGCTTAATTTATCTATAATTTTTTGGGAATTTAGTGTTGGCATAATGATAAATGGAAAGTGTTGAGCATCAAGCTCCCTGGAATGACTCTAGAAGGAGGTTTCCCCAGTGGCTTAAGGAAATGTAGTAGAATGTCTTACTTGGATGTCTATGGTAATAGTATTTTAGGATAAATCCCAAATGTTTTTTGCAAATGGATTCCCTTTCTTCTATAATTAAATACTTCTAAAAACCAATTCATGTGAGCCATTCCCAACCAACTCGCTAATTGCACCTATCTTAATCTTCTTCATCTAAATAGAAACCAACTTAGTGTCATGATTCCATGGTAATTAACATAGATCAATGCCTTAATGACTTAAATTCTACAAATAATTTGATTATATGGGAAATAACTACTAAGTGGGCCTTTAATAGAACTAACCTTTTTCAAAATAACCTACTAAATAGACCTTATACATAATAATCAATGTGTTGATAACTATCTTCTTTGATTGAAACACCTTTTTACTCATTGAATCCCTTATACACCTTAATAACATTGGGCAAGTTCAACCTTGAGGTATCCACTAGGATATTCCTTCATGGTTAACCTGAATATATCTCCTAGGAGATACCTTTGAAGATATTACAAACCTCAATAACACTGGGCAAGTTTAACCTTGAGGTATCACTAGGAGATTCCTTCAAGGGCCTTATAATACCTTCATGGGTAACTTGAAGGTATCTCCTATGAGATACCTTAAAGATATTATAAGTACCTTCAAGTTAAAGGAAAATTCCACTCATACAACATGGTAATTATTCAGATTTGAAACTATTAAAAAAACCTCATTCCATACAAAATGAAGCATGGGTGATCTACCTTATTCAAATCTCTTCGATTCTTTGTGTTGGAAAGTTTCACTTTGAGAAGTTTCCAATGGGGATATTTCACATCAATAATGGTAATGAGAATGGTCTAGATGCCATGTTGATTAGAGAAGAAAAAGAGGTACACAAATGCATTCAAAATGCATCCATGAGCACACTTGAGGGCATAAGTGATCGTAGCCATACCACCCTCATAGTAATTGGTACTAATTCCAAGGCCTAACCTAAGGTTGTATCTTTATGATAGTACTTTCAAAAAATTCTAACTTTTTTAAAGTGCAAGAAAATTAATTACTTCCACATAATAGGGAAAATTGTTAAACTATTTTGAGGTGGAAAGTGCATATACACAAGAGGACCTAAAATGTGTGTTTTTTAATATGGCCTATCAACATCAATGCATGCCCTCAAAATGGTTTACATCCTCATGTGCATATCATAAGAGTCTTTAATCTTCACCTCTTTTATTTTTCTTTTTTTTTATCAAAAAAAATCAGCAAGTGCATGGATTTGGCATGTGAAGTTACGCATGAAGGGGTCTACTAAGATAATAAGGTATAGTTCTGAACCCTCACATCTCATTGATAATAATCATTCATCTATTGGTGTTGAGAAAAGTCATGCAAAATTTTAGGGGAGGAATGGAGTCTGATGTAGGGAATAAGTAAATCCCTTTTCTATTAGCCTTGTATTTGAATCCATGTATCCTATTGATATCCTCCTATAACATGCCAAGCCAACCTAAACCAAGCTAAACCATGGGCAACATAGGCATGCTAAGTTTAGTTTTATTTGAGTTATTTATAATATGGTCAATTTTATGCCACTATGCCACCCCTACCCAAATTTTGTAATAAGTATACATCATATGCCTCAGTGAGACTAAAAAATAATTGAAAGACCCAAAATAATCCCTCTTCATATGGCAATTTGGTAACAATAACATAAGCTTGCTTCATCAATAACTTTGTAGGAATTCAATGCTATCACAATGATAATGGGGAAGTGTTGAGCATTAAGCTCCCTAAAATTAATCTGGAAGAGGTTTCCCCAGTGGCTTGAGGATTTTGGTAGCATGTTGTACTTGGATGTCTCTGGTAACAATCTTTCAGGGCAAATCCCAAAGGATCTTTATAAATGGATTCCCTTTCTTGTGTAATTAAATATTTTTAAAAACTAGTTTATAGTGCCCATTCCTAACTAGCTTATTAATTTCACCTATATTAATCTCCTTCATCTCAATGGCAACTTAATGTCCTAATTCCATGAGAATTAACATAGCTCGAGCATCTTAATAGCTTTAATTTTACAAATAATCTTCTTACAGGCCAAATACCTGCTAAGTAGGGTTTTAATAACACTAACCTTTTTTAGAATAACCTAGTAAGGATACCTTATAGACAACAATAAATGTGTGGATAACTACCTTCTTTGATTTAAACAAATATTTACTCATTGAATCCCTTATACACCTCAATAACACTGAGCCAGTTCAACCTTGAGGTATTCATTAGGAAATTTCTTCATGGGTAACTTGAAGGTATCTCCTAGGAGATATCTTAAAGATATTATAAATGTCAATAACACTAAGAAAGTTCAACCTCAAGGTATCCACTATGAGATTCCTTCAAGGGCCTTATAACACCTTCATGGGTAACTTGAAGGTATCTCCTAAGAGATACCTTGAAGATATTATAAGGACCTTCAAGTTAAATGAAAATTCCACTCATATAGCATGGTAATTATTCATATTTGAAACTATTAAAATAACCTCATTCCATAAAAAATGAAGAATGGGTGATCTACCTTATTTAACTCTCTTAGATTCTCTGATTTGGAAAGTTTAACTATAATAAGTTTCCTGTGGAGATCTTTCATGTCAAGAATGGGAATGGGAATGGTCTTGATGTTATGTTGACTAGAGAGACAATAAATTTGCATAAATGTGACTAAAATTCATCCTTTAGCATGCTCTAGAGTATAAATGATTACAATTATACCTCCCTCATAGCAGTTGATACTACTGTCGAGGCCTAGTCTAGGGTTACATCCTTATGATATCACTTTCTAAATTTTCTAAATTTTTTTAAAATGAAATAAAATTAATTACTACCACATTTAAACTATTTTGATGTGGAAAGTGAATTTACATAGGAGGACCTAAAATGCATGCTCTTATGTACAGCTTGTCAGTGTCAATGCACACTCTCCTAATGATTTATATTTTCATTTACACAACATAAGAGTCTTCAGTCTTCACATCTCTTATTTTTTTACATATTCATCATAAAAAAATAAAAAATGTCATGGATTTGGCATGTTAAGGTGCACATGAAGTGATCTACATAGATAATAAGGTGTAATTATGAACCCTCACATCTTTCTAATAATAATCATTCATCTACTAGTGGTGATAAAAGCCATAGAAAATTGTAGGGGAGGAGTGGAGTCTAACACAGGGAATAAGTAAATCCCTTTTTTATTGGCCTTGTTTTTGAAGCCTATATAGCTTGTTGATATCTTCATGTAACAAGCCAAGCCAACCTAAACCAAGCCAAACCAATCCAATCCATGGGTAACATGGGCATGTTGAGTTTGGTGTTATTTGAGGTATTTCTAGTGTGGTCAATTTTGTGCCACTGTTCCACCCCCATCTCATTGTTTTAAAAATTTTACATCAGATGCCTTAATGATATTAAAAAAGGATTAAAAGACCCAAACCAATCCCTCTTCACATGGTTTTTTAGGAATATAATCATAGGCTTACTTCATCTACAACATTATGAGAATTTAGTGGTGACATAATGACAATGGGAAAGTGTTGAGCATTAAGCTCCTTAGAATGACTCTAGAAGGAGGTTTCCCCATCAACTTGAGGAACTACATTAGCATGTCTTACTTGGATGTCTATGGTAATAATATTTTAGGAAAAATCTTAAAATATCTTTCCAAATGGCTTCCCTTTCTTGTACAAATAGATCTTTTTAATAATTAGTTTACATGACCCATTCCTAACCAGCTTGTTAATTGCACCTATATTAATCTCCTTCATCTCAATGGTAACCAACTTAGTGTTTTGAGACCATTGGAATTAACATGGCTCGAGTGCCTTAATGACTTAAATTTTGCATATAATTTACTTATAAGGCAAGTACCTACTAAGTGGGCCTTTAATAGCACTAAAGTTTTTTAGAATAATCAACCAAAGAGACCTTATAAACAATAATCAATGTGTTGATAAAAACCTTCTTTGATTGAAATACTTATTTACTCATTGAATCCCTTATACACCTCAATAACAATAGTCAAACTCAACCTCAAGGTATCCACTAGGAGATTATTTCGGGGGTAACTTGAAGGTATTTCCTAGGAGATACCTTAAAGATATTACAAACCTCAATAACACTAGGCAATTTCAACCTCGAGGTATCCACTAGGAGATTCCTTTAATGGCCTTGTAATACCTTCATGAGTAACTTGAAGGTATCTCCTAGGAAATACCTTTAAGATATTATAAGTACATTTAAGGTAAAGGAAAATTCCACTCGTATAATGTGGTAATTATTCAGATCTAAAACTATTAAAATAACCTCATTCCATACAAAATAAATCATGGGTGATCTACCTTATTTAACTCTCTTGGATTCTCTACATCATAAATTTTCACTCTGAGGATTTTCTCATGGGGATCTTTCACTTTAGGAATGGAAATGAAATTGGTCTATATGCCATGTTGATTGGGGAGGAAAAGAGTTACATAGATGCATTCAAAATGCATCCCTGAGTGTTCTTGAGGGTGCAGGTGATCGTAGACATACCAACCTCATATAAGTTGGTACTGATATCAAGGCCTGGCCTAGGGTTTTATCCTTATAATAATGCTTTCAAAAAAATTCAACTTTTTAAAAATATAGCCAAATTAATTACTATCATATAATAAGGAAAAAATTTAAACTATTTTGAGGTGAAAACTACATGTGAATATGAGGACCTAAAATGTGCACTCTTATGTATGGTTTTTTAGCATTAATGCATGCTCTCCTAATGGTTTACATCATCATGTGTGCATCATAAGTGTCTTTAGTCTTCACCTCTCTTATTTTTCTATATGGTCATCAGAAAATAAATTAGCAAGCACATGGATTTGGCATGTGAAGGTGTGCATGAAAGGATTTTCTGAAATAATAAGGTATAGTTATGACCCCTCATATCTCACTAATAATAATCATTCATCTTTTGGTCATGAGAAAATCCATGGAAAATTACATGGGAGGAGCATATTTTGATGTAGGGAATAAGTAAATCCATTTTCTATTGGCCTTATATTTGAATCCACTATAGCCTGTTGATATCTTCTTGTAACAAGCCAAGTCAACCTAAACCAAGCCAAGCCATGGGAAACATAGGCATGCCAAGTTTGGTGTTATTTGAGATATTTTTGTTGTGGTCAATTATATGACACTGCACCACCCCCATCCTAGATTTTGTAATAGTTGTATATCGTATGCCTCAGTGAGACTAAAAAGAAAGACCCAAACCAATACCTCTTCTTATGGTATTTTAGGAACAATAACACAAGCTTACTTCATCTATAAATTTGTGGAAATTCAATGCTGGTATAATGACAACAAGAAAGTGTTGAGAATTAAGCTCCCTGAAATGAATCTATAAGGAGGTTTCCCTAGAGGCTTGAGGAACTACGATAAAATGTCTTACTTTGATGTCTCTAGTAATAGTTTTTCATAGCAAATCCCAAAATATCTTTTCAAATAACTTCCCTTTCTTGTGTAATTATATCTTTATAACAACTAGTTCATAGGACTCATTCCAAACTAGATCAATAATTGCACGTATCTTAATCTCTTTCATCTCAATGGGAACCAACTTAGTGTCTTAATGGCATGGGAATTAACATGTCTTGAGTGCCTTAATGAATTAAATTTTATAGATAATATACTTATAGGGTAAATACCTACTAGGTGGACCTTTAATATCAACAACCTTATTCAAAATAACCCACTAATGAGAACTTATACACAATAATCAATGTGTTGATAACTAATTTATTTGATCAAAACACCTATTTACTCATTGAATCCCTTATGCACTTCAATAACACTGGGTAATTTCAACCTCAAGGTATCCACTAGGAGATTCCTTCATGGGTAACTTGAAGGTATCTCCTAAGAGATACCTTGAAGATATTATAAACCTCAATAACATTGGGCAAGTTCAACCTCGAGGTATCCACTATGAAATTCCTTTAAGGGCCTTATAATAACTTCATGGGTAACTTGAAGGTATCTCCTAGGAGATACCTTGAAGATATTACAAGGACCTTCAAGGTAAAGGAAAATTCCACTCATTTAATGTGGTAAAGTGATCATAACCATACCACCCTCGTAGTAACTAGTACTATTATCAAGGCCCAACCCAGGGTTGCATCCTTATGACATTATTTTCAAAAATTTCTAACTTTTTTAAAATGCAAGTAAATTAATTACTACCACATAATAGGGAAAATTGTTAAACTATTTTGAAGTAGAAAGTGTATGTGTGCAAGAGACCTAAAATGTGCACTCTTATGTACAGTCTACTAGTATCAGTGCATGTTCTCTTAAGTATGATAAGGCCCTTCAAGTTATCAAGTTATCATCTAGTAGTGATTTCAAGGTGAAGTAAAATTATACTCGAGTGCATGTTGAAGTTATCTATTGGGAGATATATTTAATGTCCCTTTGAATGTATGGCACTACCCTTCAAGGTGTCTACCAAGAGATTCCTTCAAGAGCCTTGAAATACACTTTTACTACAATAATGGTTAACTAAAAAGTATATCCCAGGAGATACCTTGTAATAAAAATTCACTCTTGTGCATGTTTGAAAGGTATCTCCTAGGATATACCTTGAAGGTACTTGTTGATGGGCATTTTGACACATATTAGAAACATACTTGCCCCTCATCTTTCTTCTTTAAAACAAATGTTTATGGATTCATTTTCCCATTATATTATATTGGTTGGTACTTCGATATGTTAGAAATATACAATCAACTTTTAGGTCATTCCATGTAAACTATTTTTATATCTCTCTACATATAATTTATTTTCAAATTGGTCATACATTATTTGTTTAAGTGTGAGTTAGTGTATATATTATGAAGATTTAATATGTATTTTTAATTTAGTTTAGAATTCATATTCGTTGATATATAATTAATCACTACTTAATCATAATTAATTTTGTTAACCAATGTAATATGCAACTTGTATTTTATAGAAGATCAATATTTAAATCATTTCAATTACTTTGTAGATTATCTTCAGGTGAGAAAGGAATTCACACACTTAAAATTTGAAAGAAAGCCTCACTCTAAGATAATTTGGATATAGTACCATTTAAAATACCAAAACTAAAATTAAATCCACGTCACCATCTTCCATTTTATAGTGATGATAAAATTCCTCTTACTAATTGGTATTTTGAGTTGTTTAATCCACTAAATATGCATGTAGATATTTAGTTGTTTAGCACTATATCAAGAAAATAATCTTCTTAGATTATAATAATTCTTTCTTGTGATAAGGATAAACTTAAATATGCCCTTGAATTAAAACTTAAAGTATGGAATAGAGAAGAGGGAATTCTCCATTGAGCTACAGCTGATTTCAATAAATTTACATCCAGTAAAATGGAATTGACAAAAAATAACTTTTATCCTTCTTATGAAACATATAGGTTTCATTTGAATAGATATGATAACCTTCAAATGTTTGGGTTCATAGATAGAGATAATTTGGTCATTATAATACAAAATATGGTGAAATAAGAACATGAACAAGGGGAAACAACTTCGTATACTTTCCACCATGTAAACATGTATTTAAGATACCCTACAGTCATGATAAAAAACAATGAAGAAAACAAGACAAGCAAGGGAAATATATTTGTATGAAAATTTTAAAGAGGTTATGTATTTACTCACACCAATGGATAAAAATAAGATCGAACAAAAATTTGATGCACTTTTTTGACATAAACTTATGATCAAACAAAGTGAATTCTCTACATGGTATATTTTATCTATTAATTACACCTTGAACATTCCAATAGAGCTATGTAAATTGGGGGATGCTAATATCAAAATATTAAATCTAAATAAAAGAGGGATGAATGATATAACTCATTTATTTGTAAAACATAATGAAGTTCCAATGAAGGATGCTTTGTTAATACTTTTTTATCCAAATAACCCTCAATGTATTATTGAATCAAAAGAAGTTCTAGAGGATATGATGGAAAAAAAGTTGTAAGGTTCAAAATTGCACATGGTCAACATAATTACAGAACAATAGAGAATTATTTAGATGAGGAATACAATTCACTATCATTGATAAATAATTGTTCTATTAGAAGTGAAATATTTTTGAAAACTTATACTCTATTCCATATTGTGCACAAAATATGTAACCAATATATTGAAGCCAATGAAATAATTTATAAGGCTTAATTGGTAGAAAGAGTTTGATATGCATGTGACCTTATCCAACTAAGAGGTTTGAATAATCTTAAAATAGAGAACAAAAGATGAAAGAAATACATGAATAAAATAGACACTTCTTCACATAAATGAATTATTCAGCACAACAATTGTAGGAGAGAAAATGCTTTCTTTTCATGGAATAGCCTATTTGGGATTGTTTTGATAAGGAATTTGATTTTTTTGAAAGTGTTACTATACCTAGTTCATATAAACAAAATTTACATTTGATTGGTACAATAGTACTTATAAATATTCAAGGATTTCAAACAAATAAAAAATAGAACTAGCAGATTTATTAGAAAAAAGGTCTATTTCCTTATTTCAGCAACCATTATTTAACACTGCCACCAAATAAATCAATCACACCTAAAGAGGTAATGGAACATTATACAATTTCTATGAATAGGTTTGATAATTTATGTGTCCTAAATTAAGGTATTTCAAAAAATAAAAAAAGATGAGAAACATTATCTCTAGATTTAATAAGTATATTGAGAAAATATCTACATAGTGATGGAGGTCAACTTCTTGGGATAGATACATAAATATTCAGCTACTAACTATATGCCCTCATGTCTTTGGCCATCCATTTTAGAAGATTTCATTGAAATGTTCATTATTGGTGTGAATGTTGATTTAATAATTATTGATATTTTAAATCTCATTGAAGTTTTTAAGGAAGAATATCTTCACCTATTTTTTTAGGTATTGATTGATAAATTTATTATTAGGGATTTCAATGTATTCATCATTCACAAACTTGAAATTTTTTTTAGCATTCAGAACTCTCTCAATAATTTGTGTGTTGGTGATTTCTATTACATGCAAAAAATAGGTGTCATACTTTGGGGTCCAAATACTGATGGTTTCAATTGGACTCATATTATAGGTATTAATTTTTCTCTGGATCCCACTAATTTTTAGCTTCAAGATTTCATCCTCCATGCACAAAAAAGTAAAATAGAGGAAGGTTTTGACATCAACAAAGATGTACTAACATTTCAAATAATTGGTTCACAAAAAAAAGGAAATCCATTAAAAAATGAAATAGATAACTTCTTTTGGGAGACACTTATATCTACTTTCAATAATTTAGATATATGTGAAGTGTTAGGGGTATATATAGGAGCTGGATTGGTACGTTCTTATACATAATTGCAAAATAATTGATCTTAAATTATAGAAACTAAATAACAAACAATTTTTAATGTTCAATTTCCAAAAAAATTTGACAAATTCAAAGCAACCAATATAATAACAATCACTTCGATCAGTATCAGGTGCATAACATTTTTAATTTATTTTATAATCATGCTTCATTTTTAAAATATAACATATTAACAATATTTTGGTATATATGTTTTATTTTTCAAACCTAATAGCTTAGAAATATTTTTGTGTGTAGCACTAATGGCATTGCATGCAAGTGAAAAAAACAATAATAACAGAAAATCAAATCAATGAACATGCAAGTTGAATAAGGTAAGATAAGATCATTCATATTTTTATAATTATATAATTTTCTATTTATCAACTATTTATAATAATGAAAAAATATTTCTTTTCATGTTTATGTCTCAATTAAAATAGTTCATAACACAACTCTACAACTTTGTGTCTCCAACATAACAACCCATGGCATAGCTCTGTAGGTTATCACCTCCATGAAAACAACACAAGGTAAAACTCTAAAATTAGACACATTTTTTAAATACAAATATCAAATCAATTGATGATGAGAATTTTTAGTTACTAAATTATATAATACCTTGAAGGGAATAAAGAACCAAAGGTTCAATGAAAGAGTGCACCTATACAAACTACAAAAAAGCAAAAAAAGGTGAAAATCCCTTTAAATGAATATGTAGTTATATGATTTCATATAGTATAATCTATTAATTAGATTTATTTATTTAAAAAAATTATAGTTTAATTTTTCTTCATGGATGGGAGATTGTAGAAGATAATAAAATATACACTTGTTTTAGCTTGGGATTTAGAAGTATGGGTTCATTTTATTGCTGTGTAGACTTGAATGTGATTGTATTTACCCATTCAAATGTTGTTTACATGTTTAATTTACCCAATTTAAAATAACATAATATGTGTTATACCATGTCTTCAATACAATAAATTTTGATGCAAAGTATCCATGTGATATTTATCAATATAAAAATAATAAAGTATGTTGTGTTAGAAATAACTATATTGCTTTTTTTTTTAAATAATTTTTAATTTTATGTGTCTTATGGGAAGTATATGAAGGTGGTTCCTATAGGTGTATATTCATTTCAAATTAGTGATAGTGAAATTTGTCTTAGAATGAGTAAATCCTATTTTGTTTGCTATGATGGGTTGTATAAACATATAAATATGTATTGTTATGCAAAAAAATAGTTGATACTTTCATTACTATAAGATTGTATATGTTTGTTGATCAATGTTAAATTCTTATTAACATCTATGAGAAATGAGTTATGGTAAAACATGATTTCTTCAAAATATGATCAAGTTATGGTCAAGTTATAAGGATTCAATATGAACATGTATATGCATATGTATGTTACAAAACTGGTAATAGAAATGGTACATTTGTGTATAATGAGTATAGTTACATGTGCCTAAGCATGTATTTATTGTTATATGAATATTTACAATATTTAAGGAAATTCAAATAAAAAATGCATCAAATTAAGTGCATTATGTTTATATGTTACAATATGAAATAGAAATCAAAAGCGCATCAATGACCAATCTAGTAACATGCAAAACATTTTCTTAGAAAATTTTCATGTGATATTTCTTATAATATAATATTGTTAATAATTTATTCCTTTCTTTTTTAACAAATTATAGACATTTAAAAAGAGGACCTAAAACCAACTTCTAAAAAACTATTGATTTTTGGGTTGGATGACTTATTATTTGTTGTGCACAAAATAAAATATATGAAAATAAATGATATGGGAAAAAAATATTATAAAATAGAAAATATTTCATACTACATTCAAGATCATTCCAAATAAATTTTGAAAGTGGCACTGCAGTCTTTTTCTCACATTGGCATTTGGTCAATGATAAAGGACAATCATTTGAGGTTACTCATTCAAGCCATGGGTTACACAAGTTCAAATTTCATGGTTTTTTGGGGGAAAATATATTATAATCCCTTCAATATAAACATAAATAAATTAGATGAAGTTATTTTTAAAGGGACCTTTGGAGATGATTTTTCAATTTCCAACATGGTGTTCATTGATTGTAATTCTTGAAATTATTTTATAGATCAAAAATTAAAAATGAGTTATGTTACGTCAAGTAGATATAATGGAAATGGAATTTGAAAATATGAAAATGATTGGAGAATCAAATTGATGTCTATCATCACATTCTTGGGAGAAAGAAAAAAATCCATGCTAGAAGTTGTGAACCATTATTTAGAAGGATGTAACCTCATCATATGATTCTTTCAAGTGTATTTATTGATTATAAACTATAACTATAGTAATAAACATTATCATAAATTTCATACAATTCAATTTTAAATTATTTCAAATGTAGTTCAATTTATTTCAAATTTATCAATTCTAATTTAGTAATACTTTGATCTTGTTAAGTGCAATTTGATTTATAGTTGGCTATACCTTAAAAGTATTGAATCAGGTCCAAGTTTCAAATATAATCCCGTTGCAATTGGATATTTTATCAATTTATCTTGAAATTTCCCATGTTGATCCATTAGTATATTAACATCTTCTGATGAATATCTTCCTAATGAACAACAAACAATTCTCAAGTCTCTCTCTCATTAAATTTGTTTGTCTATGACAAGTTACCTTAGACTCATGCAAACCTAAACAACATAATGATAATGTAGTTGTAGTCCCTATGTTGCCTTGGTTCCAAAATTGAATGGTTATCCATCAAACCTCACACATTATTTATGACTAAGCAACCCTAAGAAACATCAAATGAGATTCTATTAGTAGATGAACTAATTCCTTGTTATGTTTTCATCCATAATTTGGCCAACCAAACAATGTCATGTGTCCCAGTAAAAGAAGCTACTTCAAAGGATCAATGATCAATCTGAAGGCCTAGAAGGGTGACACATGTTTGAAATAGTCCAATCTATTCAAAATGATATGTTCCCAAATGGTTTGAAATAATCCAATTTATTTAGAATATAGAAAACATATTTAACGAGAAAATATTTTCCACTCCACTTTAGTGGCTATAAGTCTAAATTATTCAAAATATCCTAATTTAATCAAAATGATCTATGTCTAAATGGTTTGAAACAGTCCAATTTTTTTGGAATATACAAAATTTATTTTTTGATAAAATCTTCTTCACTTTACTTTAGTGGGTATAAGTCTAAATTATTTTAAATAACCCAATTTATTCAAAATTATCTATACCCAAATGTTTTGAAATAGTCTAATTTATTTGGAATATAAAAAAATTATTTTTGGAGAAAATTCTCTCCACTCCACTTTAGTGGGTACAAATCCACATTATTTGAAATAACCTAATTTATTCAAAATGATCTATTCCTAAATGGTTTGAAACAATCCAATTTATTTGGAATATAGAAAAATTATTTGTGGAGAAAATTTTTTCCACTCCACTTTAGTGGGTATAAGTCTAAATTATTTGAAATAGTCTAATCCATTCAAATGATCTATGCCCAAATGATTTGAAACAGTCCAATTTGTTTGGAATATAAGAAAAATATTTTTGGATAATATTTTATCCACTCCATTTTAGTAAGTATAAGTCCAAATTATTTAAAATAGTCATTAAGGTTCCAAACCCACCAAAATGTAGGCCATGGTAGGACCATGGTCTAATAGAGATGTATTTATATAAAAAATAAGTTATTTGGATTTTGGACCTTTTAACTACCAAGTGATATGAAATTAGATGGGTGAATGGTTAGAAATGATAAAATATGGCAAGGATTTAACTGGTAAAGAGGACTTGTCAAAGTAAAATTATGGTTGTGTTGATAACATATCCCTATTAATTTGTTTGATCATGAGATTAGATCCACTTTGAATATTTGTCCAAGTGTACCAAAATTCATACATAGGATGTCTACTAGTTTTGGGGTCATAAAACCCATATTTATTTTTCATTAGAATATAATCTTCCCTTTCACCATCTGACCATCACATCAATAGTTGGCTAATCTTATTATTAGATTATTCTACCATATTAAAGTCATTGCAAATCACCTAGTGGGAATTTTTTAGTTCATTTTCAATCCACCACCAAATAGTCAGCCTTTCATGGGCATAATTTGAGGCATTTACATTGATGATACCAAAATAATGGTTATTAATGTTCAAAAGGACCTAGATGACACAAAGCAAAGGGAAAAATCCAAAATCCACAAAATGTGGTTGCCTTTTTGGAGAAATAAATTTCATAAAGCCACCATGACTTGGGTCATGATTTATTTTAAAAACTAAAATATCATGACATATCAATTTATTGATAGAATAAAGAATGAAATTGATGTAGAGGTCATCATCTATTTATCATCCACTAATGACAATAAGAAACTCATTCATCTCTACTTACCTTTGCCATAATGCCTCCTAGTTGTAATCTATTTATTTTCTTACATTCATGGTATATATTCTTCTTTGATCTATGTCCTTAATATTTCTTCTATTCTACTTTTATACTATTCACCCTTTTGTTGAGTTGTGGAGCTAAAAGCTTCACCAAATGAGCAAATGCGGAGGTTGTTGGGTTACACAGTAACCGACGTCGGTCAAAACCTACAGACATCGGTCAGGGGTCGACCGACAGATGCCGACATTGGTTATTCATTGGCCGACATCGGTCATCTCTAGACAGACAGAGACCGGCATCGATCATCTATGCATTTCAAAAATTCTATTTTTGGAGAACAGTTAGTTTGCATGTAAAGACTAAAATTAGTCTTGAGTTTGCTTTTCTATTTTTGGTAGGACAGATTTGATCCTTTGATTAAGATGTGAATCTAATGGTGGAGAATGCATGGCTCATGAACCCTGGTACTATATAATAGGGTTAGATCCTCATAGCATGTAGACAATAAGAACAACAACAACAATTGGGTTGATTGTCTCAAGAGGGAATATCAATTCAGTGATTGAATTGGTTGTATTTGAGAGAAAGAGAGAGAACTCTTGAGGGAGAATTACTGTACATCTTTGAGGTGTGAGAAGAAATAGATTTATTCATTGTATTTCCTTTTGGAAGAGTTTAATACAAGATTGGTTGTTTCTTGTATCTCTTATTCTTTGTTATTTCTGATTTCTAGTTACTTTTTACTTCTGGTTTAATTCCATGTTTAGTTGCTTATACAAAAGGAATCAAATGAGCTCTAAGGTACTAACAAGTGGTATCAAAGCTACAGGATCCTAACAAGTGGTATCAGAGCCCAAGTTTCAGAGCGTGTTAGTGTCTATTGATTACAAAATTCACTCACAGGGGTTTCTGATTGAGTGGGAGCTAAGCAATGGCAGAAGAAAGTAAGCTAAGAATGGAGAAATTCAATGGCAAGAATTACCAATTATGGAGGATGTAAATTGAAGATTATCTGTATCAAAAAGATTTGTACTTACCGTTGGATGGGGTTTTAAGCAAGCCCACAGATATGCAAGATGAAAAATGGAATGTTCTTGATAGAAAGGCTCTTGGATCTATAAGGTTAAGCCTAGCATCATCTATGATTTCCAACTTATCACAGGCAAAGACAATGATAGAGTTAATGGATACTTTGGAAAATTTATATTAAAAACCCTCAGCTTTGAATAAGGTATATCTTATGAAGCAATTATTTAATTTCCAAATGCAAGAAGGTGGATCAGTATCTGGTCATCTTAATGATTTCCATGCAATAGTAAATCAGTTAAATTCAGTCAAAATAGTTTTTGATGATGAAATTAAGGCTCTCTTAATCTTATGCTCTTTACCTAAAAGTTGGCATAGTTTGGTAATGGCAGTTAGTAATACTGCATCTGCCTCAAATATCTTGAAAGTTGATGATGTTTTTAGTGTAATATTGAATGAATAAATTCACAGGAAAAGCACAGAGAAAACATCAGGTAATGCTTTAAGTGTTGAAAGCAGGGGAAGGCAAAGAGAGAAGGGCAAGCATGGGAAATCAAGGTCAAAGATGAGAAGGAGATCCAAATCCAGAAATGGAGGAATAACCTGCTGGAATTGTGGAAAGAAAGGGCATGCAAAGAAAGATTGTTGGTTGAAGGATAAAGAAGAAAATCAACATGAAGGTAATAAAGAAGAAAAAGTTGTAGGTATTGTTGCAAAGGATGCTCTTATATTTTCTTTGGATAATAAAATAGAATCTTGGGTTTTAGATTCTAGTGCCTCTTTCCATGCAACCCCAAATAGAGAATTTTTCAATGATTATGTCCATGGAGACTTTGGAAAAGTTTATTTAGGGGATGATGAGCCTTGTCAAATTATTGGCAAAAGAAAAGTGTAGCTGAAATTGTAGAATGGCAACACATGGGTGTTGAAGGATGTCATGCATGTACCCATCTTGAAGAGGAATCTAATTTTTGTAGGAAAGTTGGGTGATGAGGGTTACACAGTAACTCTCATAGCTAAATCTTGGAAAGTTTCCAAGGGTGCACTTGTATTAGCCAGAGGTAAGAGAGTAGGTACACTTTATTTATCTACTTGTATTACTAATTATTCTCCTTCTATTTTATCTACTTTAGATGTAGATGCAAAGTTGTGGCATTGTAGGCTTGGTCACATGAGTGAGAAGGGAATGAATGTTCTTAAGTCAAAAGGTAAGATTTTAGATTTGAAAAGCATAGATCTAGATTTCTGTGAGCATTGTATTTTTGGGAAATAGAAGAAAGTGAGATTTCTTAAAACTGGGTCAACAAAGAATAAGCACAAGTTGGAGCTTGTTCACACAGACGTGTGGGGACCAGCTCAGGTAGCTTCTATTAGAGGATCACAATTTTATGTTTCTTTCATTGATGATGCTACAAGAAAGGTATGGGTTTATTGCATAAAGAGGAAATATGATGTTTTTGACACATTTAAGAAATGGAAAGCTTTGGTTGAGAATGAAATAGGTTTGAGATTGAAGTGCCTTAGATCTGACAATGGTGGTGAGTACTACAACAATAAATTCAACAGTTACTATTCTATGAGTGGAATACGTAGGGAAAGGATGGTTCCAAAGACACTCAGTAAAATGGAGTTACTGAAAGGATGAATAGAACAATAATGGAGCGTACACGGAGTATGAGATTGCATGTTGGTTTGCCCTTATAGTTTTGGGTAGAAGCTGTAGATACTATAGTTTACCTGATTAACAGAGGACCTTCTACTTCACTGGATGGTGGAATTCTAGAAGAGGTGTGGACAGGTTAAAAGGTAGATCTTTCATTTTTTAGATTTTTTTGTTCTAAAGCTTTTGTGCACATTTATAAAGAAAATAGAAAGAAGCTGGATGCTAAATCTATGCGGTGCACATTCATTGGTTATGGTTTTAGAGATTTCAGATTCCAGTTGTGGAATTTAGAAACTAACAAAATTATTAGAAGCTGAGATGTAGTTTTCAATGAGAAGGTGATGTACAGTGATCAGCTCAAGAGGTTGAATAATTTTGAGTAGGGAAATCATGATTTGGATGAGGTTATGATCTAAAATGAGCTCGCAGGTAAAAATCATCACTCACAGGAAAACACAAAAATCAACATCAGTCAGGTAGGAACCGACGTTGGTCATGCAGAGACTAACGTCAGTCAAGAAATCAACATCGGTGGTCAGGTGAAACTGATGTCAGTCAGGTTCAGACTGACATCGACCAGAGATGACTGAGATCAGTCACTGACAGAAAGAAATTTGGGCAGACAACAAGCTATCAATGAGTCTCAAATGCCCATAAGGAGGTTTGAAAGGGTAAGTAAGCCTCCAATTCATTATTATCCTTATTTATCCTACTTATTGCTCACTGATGGTGAAGAACCAGAAAGTTTTGATGAGGCAATGCAGGTAGAATCTAGGAAATAGTGGGAGCATGGCATGAATAAGGAAATTGATTCTTTAGAAGATAAACAAACATGGGATTTAGTAGAGTTTCTAGCTGGAAAGAAAGCACTAAAAAACAAATGAGTTTACAGGTTAAAGGAAGGAGAGAATGGACAAATGAGACATAAGGCCAGGCTAGTAGTAAAGGGATTTGCACATAAACTAGGTATTGACTTTGGTGAAATTTTTTCTCATGTAGTAAAGATGACTTCTATTCAGACTGTATTATCTTTAGTTGCTATTGAGTATTTGCACCTTGATCAGCTTGATGTTAAGACAACATTTCTTCATTGAGATTTGGATGAAGAGATATATATGGATCAGCTAGAAGGTTTTGAGGTCAAAGGTAAGGAGAAACTTGTGTGCAGGTTGACGAAAAGCTTATATGGTCTTAAGCAAGCTCCAAGACAATGGTATTTGAAGTTTGACAGGTTTATGACAGAGCATGGCTTTAGTAAATGTCAATCTGACCATTGTGTTTATTTTAACAGACTGGATAATGGTAATTATATTATCCTGTTACTGTATGTAGATGATATGCTTGTTGTAGGTTCACACATGTAGGAAATTACTGAACTTAAGGTAAAATTAGCTCAAACATTTGCCATGAAGTATTTAGGAGCAGCGAAGAAAATCCTTGGCATGAGTATTAAGAGAGACAGGAAAAATCACAATTTGATTTTGTCTCAAGAGGATTATGTGAATAAGGTGTTGGAGAGGTTTAATAAGTAGGATGTAAAACCGGTAAGCACACCTATGGCTGGACACTTCAAGTTGAGCAAAGAATAGTGTCCTAAATCACATGATGAGGTTGAGTACATGAGTAGAGTTCCATATGCTTCAGCAGTTGGGAGCTTGATGTATGTAATAGTATGTACCAGACCTGATATTGTCCAAGCAGTGGGAGTTGTTATCAAGTTTATGGCCAATCCAGGAAAGGAACACTAAAAAGTAGTTCAGTGGATTCTCAGATATCTAAGAGGGACTAGCAGTAGGCATTTATGCTATGGAGCGTCAAACACTTCTCTACATGGGTATGTAGATTCGGATATGGTAGGTGACTTGGATGGTAGGAGAAGCACCATAGGATATGTGTTCACTGTTGGTGGAATGGTAGTTAGCTAGATTTCAAGCTTGCAGAAGGTTGTTGCCTTGTCTACTATAGAGGTAGAATACATTACAGTCATAGAGGCTAGCAAGGAAATGATTTGGATGACTCGGTTCATGGAAGAGTTGGGAAAGGAGCAAGAGAGTTACAGATTATACAGTGACAGTCAAAGTGCAATTCATTTGGCAAAGAATTTAGCCTTTCATTCAAGAACCAAACATATACAGCTTAGGTACCACTTCATTAGACAGGTATTGGAGGATGGTCAGTTGAAGCTGGAAAAGATCCATATGGATAAGAACCCTGTTGATATGCTAACAATGCCGGTAACAAAGGAGAAGTTGAATCTTCATTCAACTTTTTTTGGTCTTCAAGATTGAACTTGAAGATGGAGAAACAAGCTAGAGGATGTTGTTGTACAGGTACAGATGTAGTTGTTTATCTCGAAGTGGGATATTGTTGAGTTGTGGAGCTAAAAGCTTCACCAAATGAGCAAATGCAGAAGTTACTGGGTTACACAATAACTGATGTCAATTAGAACCTATCGACATTGGTCAGGGGTCGACCAACAGATGCCAACATCGATTATTCATCAGCTGACATCAGTCATCTCCAGATAGATAGAGACTGGCATCAGTTATCTGTGTGTTTCTAGAATTCTATTTTTGGAGAATAGTTAGTTTTCATGTAAAGACTAAAATTAGTCTTGAGTCCACTTTTCTATTTTTGGTAGGACAAATTTGATCCTTTGATTAAGAGGTGCATCTAATGGTGTAAAATGCATGGCTCATGAACCCTAGTACTATATAATAGGGTTAGATCCTCATAGCATGTAGACAATAAGAACAACAACAATTGGGTTAATTGTCTCAAGAGGGAATATCAATTCAGTGATTGAATTGGTTGTAATTGAGAGAGAGAGAGAGAGAGAGAACTCTTGAGGGAGAATTACTATACATCTTCGAGGTGTGAGAAGAAAAATATTTCTTCATTGTATTTCCTTTTGGAAGAGTTTAATACAAGATTGGTTGTTTCTCGTATCTCTTATTCTTTGTTGTTTTTGATTTCTAGTTACTTATTACTTCTGGTTTAATTCCATGTTTAGTTGCTTATACAAAAGTAATCAATTGAGCTCTAAGGTACTAACAAGTGGTATCAAAGCTATAGTATCCTAACACCTTTTAACACAATCTCATTGATAACCTTTCATTACATTCTCATACCTAAAAACCTTTACTTATTCCATGATAACCTGTGTATGCTTGCACAAAAGACAAATTAGTTCTCAAAGTGTGATTCAAGGCCTCACTTTCTCATACATAGTGAAAATGGTATTTAACATGTTCATTTCAGTCTTATGGAACCATTATTACATTCACAAGACTCTTCAATACACTCCTTACACCAACTACCTTTCCTTCTCACTGACAAGTTATCTTAAGTAGCCTTTTCCTAAGGCTTTTCTCTTGGTATGGACTAGTACAATCCTCTATGGAAAAAATAATACCATATTCACTAACCCTATATCCCATTTTTTATATTCATAAATTTTCTTTGGGTCATTCCATCATTTGACCTATTTTCTAAGTTCTTTGTGCTCTTTGTTTAGGTCTTTAGGTCTCTTACAGTCACCATTATTCATAATATTCCATACTAAAACAACTTTTAGACCCATAAATATCTTAGCTAACATCATTATCCAAAAAATATCAAAATCTGGGCCTTTTTCATCAATGGAATCATTTTTAATTCATCTTTTTGTAAAGAACCCATAGAATAGGGTTTAGACTAGTTTTACAGACCTGAGAAGGGTCAAAATTCATTTTTAAGCTTCTTAATGTCTTTCAAACAAATATGAAGGTTGTTTGAGGTTTATATAGATTCAATACTCCTTATCTAACTGTTGGTATCTCATTCATGTACCTCCATTCATGTTTTATCTCAAGAAATTGCTTGATTGAGTATATCTAACAGGACTATATATAGTTGTAAGTAGAAAGAATGGTATTCAAGGGTTTTTGATATATATTTAACCACTCTTAAGGCTTATTAATCTTTATATAAACACTTTATATGTCTTCCAAACATCTAAAACCTCATTGAAAACTTTTTTATGTCCTTCCTTCTTATACATAGTTTGATTATGTGAGATATTCAAAACATCAATAGGTCTGCGTTGATCAACTCAGATATCCTTAGAAAAATAATTGAATATAATGTATAAATGTTCTTAATGGATTGTTATATCAATTTAAAAATTATTCATACACTCCAAACATCTACCAAATATAAACTTCTCTTGAAATCTTACCTTCATTCAGTCTTCAAAATGTAGTGTAACTAATATAGAGCATACAAGGTTTGTATTTATTTTCTTAAACTTACATTTAAAATAATCTGAAATATAATGTAAATATTTTTAAGGAAAACAACTTTAAAAAATCATGAAGATCATTAGAACTTACTTATTTTTCACTTCCCATCATTAATTGTCCTTATACAGTCAACTTTTCATTACACATTACAGAAATACACAAATTTTAGTTATCTTAAAATGATAAAAAAATTATCTTCATTAACTCCTTTGGGGTCATGAGTAGGGGCCCTAACCCAGTTGGCTAAGTATTTCCATTGCGGCTCTACTGGTCATGGGTTCTAGTCTCCCTCCACCCCGTGGTACTGGAGGGTGTGTCACACCAGCGCCACCGGTCATGTTAAAAAGTTAACCAGGCGCACTGCAGGTTATAGGGGGCTTAGCCAAATTCTTGCAACCCAAAAACACAAAAAAAAAAAAAAAAAAAAAAAAAAAAAAACAAACAAACAAACTCCTTTGAGGTTATTTTACATCACTCTTTAAAATCCAACCCTTATATTCTAATTCTCTGACTGTTAACAAAGGCATATACAAGTTTTTTATTCTAAAAATATCCAAAACTATCCTAACTACTAACTCCCTCTTGTACGTTGAGGAAGTACTAACTACCTTAAACTTATAACAAGTACAAAAAACCCTAAACACCCTTTAAAACCCCTAAAACACAATGTCATAATATCTTGACCTTTTACAACATCAAAAACTTGAGAAATAATACAAGCTTTTTTAAATATTTGAATTGACCATTTTGGCAAGAAAATTCCTAAGAGGGTCAAATTCAAATTTAATAAAGTCTTAATACTTATGAATAACTCCTACTAACCTAAAATGACCTTAAAATTTTGATAATGACTCAAAACATGAGAAAATATACCAATATATACAATGAGGTAGTGATGTTCTTGCATCATACTACTGAGGAACAAGAAAAACTTTCCATGAAAGTTATAAATGATTTGACTTTGAGGTTTTTTACAGCATCTTTCTTCCACCTACATCCCAAAGTTTATTTGAGACACTTAGTCTTTATTGATGTTTTCTTAAACTCAATATGACTCCCACTTTGTTTCTCTTCTTCTTGCTTTCTATCTTCCAACCAATCATGGTAAAATATTGTGGATTCCTTTGCCTCCAAAAACCTGCACATGAATCAAACAAGTCAATCAAATCCACTTCCTACTTTCTCTCTTTTAATCCACATTGTTCTCTTTCAATTACTTTCTCTTTGGCTACCAACTATCCTTATTCATCTTGACTCAATATTATCATCAATACAAATTCAGCTGCCATGATGGAGTTCTCATCTCATATGAAACTTAAATCCCCTATTTCTTCCATTATGTGCTACCATATCTGCTACTCCTTTTTTATATACTCATCCATCTCTTATTTTTCTTCCATTGATGCCAAACAAGACATCTCAACCTACTACAATGCAAACTTTTCAAGGACTTTAACTTGTGTTTCTTCTTCTTTCTCTACTATTGCCACCTCATGGATGTCAAACACTTCACTATATGCTCTTGTACCTTCTTATCTTTCCACTAACACATTCATTAGCCTAAATTTACTCTCATTTAACTCATATTCAATAATGTTCATGTCAACACATTCATCATAAACAACATTCAAAAAAATACCTTTTACTTATTTACTTTCCTCAAGGCTTCATTGATTGAGACCTACCTATTTTTCACTTTTCATGAGGTATGGTGCTGCTACAAACTCACTTTCTTCTTCATTCATCCAATGGATCACCTTATTTAGGGTAACATAGTATTGTGTCACTATACTTAGTTGACCAATCACTTTGCTCTTCATCATTAACATGTTGATCATGCTTCCAATATTCATGTAATTCTTCACCTGTATATACATAATTCAAGAATTCATTAGTCATAAATATATGAGGCTCGCTTGCCCCTTTTCATCTTTCTCTAGGCTTCCTTGTTAATTTATTCATCATCTATCTTCTTCTCCTTTCCATCAATTTGATTGAGAGGCCATCTCACTTTCCTCTTTATGCATATATGGAATCTTGGTCTCATCTCTTCCAAGATTTATTATAGACTTGTCAATACATCCTTCATCTTAGTTATTTCCTTCTTTATCTCTAGTTTTCTTTGATTCACTTCCATCTTCTTCTTGTGGCATTATTTAATCTTTAATCCCTTCATCATTCTTTTTCATTCTTTCTTTTCATTATCTCTCTTCTCTCTCTAGGTCTCTCTCTTGGACCTTAATCTCTTCTTGACAAGCCTTCCCACTTTCCTTCTTGAGCATTCACTTGGTCTCTCTCACTTTACTCTCTCTCCCTTAGAGTCTCTTTCTTGTTCTCACCTAGGACTTCACTCTCTATTGTCATTTTCCTAGGACTCTCTTCTCTTTCTTCAAGCTCACTTTGAGCTTCTTTCATGGAGCTCTCATTATCCCTATTCATTATCTAAGCCTTATTGTATTAATGGATTTTCCACATCACTCTTTTCTTTCTTATATTTATTCCTCTCTTTCACATACCTACATCCTCTTCACTCTTTCCTACAATCTGATTAGCAACTCATAACAATCTCTATGCAACCTTCCAAGCAATCTTTCAAACTTACTCAACATAATATTTATACTAGTGAAACTAACAATTTAAAAACACCAAACATAACTTATCCATATAACCTTTCATCTATGATACCAAATGATGCAAATGTCATCATCTATTTGTCATCCACTGATGAAAACAAGAAACTCATTCACCTCTACTTACCTTTACCATAATGCGTCCTAGTTCTGATCTCTTTATTTAATTACCTTCATGGTATATCTTCTTGTTTGATCTATGTCCCTCAAATTATTTATATTCTCATTTTGTACTATTCACCCTTTTAACACAATCTCACTAATAACCTTTCATTACATTCTCATACCTAGCAACCTTTACTTGTTCCATGGTAACATGTGTATGCTTGCACAAAAGACAAATTAGTTATCAAAGTGTGATTCAAGGCCTCACTTTCTCATACACAATGAAAATGGTCTTTAACATGTTCATTAAATTCTTATGAAACCCTTATTACATTCACAAGCCTCCGCAATACAATCCTTACACCAACTTTCCTTCTCACTGATAGACTTTCTCTAGCAGAGCCTTTCTCTAAGGTTTTTCTCTTGATATGGACCATTAAATTCCCCTATGTCAAAACTAAGACCATATTAAATAACCCTCTATCCCCTTATTTCTAATCACAAATTTTATTTGGCTCATTCCACCATTTGACCTCCTTTCTAGGTTCTTTTTACTCTCTATTTAGGTCTTTAGGTCTCTTAATACCCTAACTTACACTCAATCACCTTTTTTCATACTATTTCATTCTAAAAAAACTTTTATACCCTTAAATATCTTAACTAACATAATTATCCAAAAATTAAAAAAAAATGGGCCTTTTTCATCAATGGAATCATTTTTAATTCATCTTTTTGTAAGTAAACCTTAGAACAGGGTTTAGACTAGTTCTACAGACCTGAGAAGGGTTAAAATTTGTTTTTAAGCTTCCTAACATATTTAAAATGATTTTAAAGGTTATTTAAGGTTTATATGACTTAAATAATCCTTCTATAACTACTGGTATCTCATTTCCATACCTTTATTCACATTTTATTTTAATAAATTGCTTGACTGAGTATATCTAATAAGACTATATATAGTTATAAGTAGATAGAATGGTATTTAAGGGTTTTTGATAGATCTTTAACCAATATGAACATTTATTAATATTTATATAAACATTTGAGACATATTATAAACATTTAAAACCTCATTTATAACTTTGTTATGTCCTTCCTCCTTATACATAGTTTGATTGTGTGAGAATTTCAAAACATCTGCAGGTCTGTGTTGATCAACTCAGATATCCTTAGAAAAATAACCAAATACAATTTATAAATGTAATTAAATTATTTTTATATAAATTTACCAATTATTCATATACTCTAAACATATACCAAATAGAAAATTCTCTTGAACTCTTATCTTCACTCAGTCTTCAAAATGTAGTGTAACTAATACAAGGCATATAAGGTCTGTATTGAGTTTCTTAACATTAAATGTAAAATATTCTCAAAAAAATTAAAAAACTTTAATGAAACAACTTACCAAACTCATGAATATCATCAAAACTTACTTCTTCTACACTTCCCATCATTGACTGTCCTTATATAGTCAACTTTTCATTGCACATTACATAAATACACAAAGATTTCTTGTCTTAAAATGAGAATAAATTATCTTCATTCTCTCCTTTGGGGTTATTTTACATCATTATTTCAAATCCAACCCATCCATTATCATTCTCTAACTATTAACAAAGGAATATACAAGTTATTTTATTCTAAAACTATCTAAAATTATCTTAACTACCTGTTAGCTCCCTTTTATATGTTAAGGAATTACTAACTACCTTAAACCTATAACAAGTACAAAATAACCCTAAACACCCTTTAAGACCCCTAAGACATAATGTCATAACATCTTGACCTTTTACAACATCAAAAACTTGAGAAACAATACAATATTTTTTAAATATTTAAATCAACCATTTCGGTGGGAAAATGCCTAAGTGGGTCAAATTTAAATTTGATAAAGTCTTAACACCTATGAATGCTCATACCAACCTAAATTGACATTAAAAATTTGATAATGACTCAAAACATGAGAAACTAAACCAATATTTACAATGAAGTAGGGATGTTCCTACATCATAAATCTATCACCTTGACCTCTTGTAGGTAGAGAATGTCCATATATGCAAAAATATTCCTATAATTTATCACCATGTATTTACAATCTAAGTCTATAAGACCCCAAACATTCCATGAGTAAAAATTCATATATTATGGGTGTTAAGACATATCCTTCGAATCAATCCCCTCTAGGTCTTCATATCAATTTTCCAATAATTTCTCATTGTTGGACTACAAGAATTCCTCTCAATGAACAAATTGAATGGATTCCATCTCTACCATATACTCCTCCTCTATAAATTCTTAAATATAGGGACTATGAGAGTGGTCCAAATATTCATATGAAAAATTATGCTAGCATTTTCTTGTACCTAAATTGGAAAAATGATGTGGAGGGAGAGCAAATCTATTAGGAGATAACTCTAATGAACTTGAAAAGTAGCTAAAACATTAGCAGCCATGGGAGTACTCTAGAATCAGGGATTTATCATTTCAATTTTAGTATGGGCATGCTTCTTTGCATATTGAGTAGAAAGTGAAAATTCCTTATTAGGTTTAACCATGGGCAAAGGTGCATGAGGTGTAGAACTAGAAGATGATTTATTATTAATAGCAGGGTTATAATGAGTTATAACATTATTATAATCTTTTTTTCATCCCCTAATAGTTTTCCACCCATCCTCTTGAGTACTCTTAGGGTTATTATTGTTAAGCACGAAATATATTGAGAGGGGGGGTGAATCAGTATATTATATATCTTATAAAAAAATTCCCTTTATCAAATTCCACTTAATCAAACATTCAAGATATGCAATAAAACTCAAACAATAAACATCACATAAGATAGAGAGAGACACCAGATATAACATGGAAACCCAATGTGGGAAAAACCACAGAGAATCAATCTCAAATATATTCATGAGAATAAACCCATAGGAGCACCATACCCCTTTGCCAAGTACAAACCTCAGCTATAATTTGTGAGCACCAACCCATAGGAGATTCAAACCCCTTTGTTAAGCACCAACCCAGCTACTATTCATGAGCACCAACCCACAGGAGCACTAACCCATTTGTGTATACCACACACCTATCTCTCAATGTTACTATCCCAACAAATGATAGATCAATACAACATCTCCTTCCTCTCTCTCACTTTTGCTCTTCTAAGCTAGATATTACAATATCAAATCAACCTCTCACTACCACACTACAAATGGCTACTCAAGCCTTTATTTATAGCTTTCCAAATGACCTTTGGCCTTCCCCCTTTGTGACCCTTCAATCCTCATGGAAAATGGTGCCAATCTTGGATGACCCTTCATATCCAAGCATTTGAAAAGTCATGTGGTGACCCTTCATGACCAAAAATGTTCTTCCCACTTTTGTCCTTATATTTGGTGACTCTTCGTATTCCTCAAAGTGTCCCTTCATGAGAAATTGTGCCTTTACTCTTTTGTCTTCACTTGGTGACTCTTGGTATTCCCCAAGATGACTCTTCATGGGAAAATGCATCCCATCCTTCTTTTGTCTTTACCCCGTGGCTCTTCGACTTCTCCATGGGCCCTTCTTTTGTCTCATATACAACTAAAAATATATTTGTTAATATTAAATAAATATTAACTCACATTAGCCAAGATAAACAATATTAAAATCAATGGGGCCTTTATCACCAATAATGCTAAACCTTTGACATCAATGACAATATTTACAACAATCTCCCCCTTTGTCATTGATGGTAACCTCAATCTTGAAACTGCCACATCCTATCACCTTCACAACCTATCATCTAAAAACATACAGTAACTCCCCCTTACTGTAGCAACCTGTACTTTTTGCTTGTACCTATTTTTTGCACTTGTACCTATACTTTTTATTCTCCCCCTTTGACATCAATGCCAAAGGGCCTACCTAGAGCTAACACTTAGCTCCCCCTCACTTGATGATGAACATCAATGGAAGGAAGTAATAGAAATTACTCCCAACTCCTCTCACCGATCTTTGAATGTATCCTTTGATCATGGCTTTGAGAAGATATCTGACAATACATATACATTGTTCTCTATCCTTTGAGCATCTGCAATCAACTCATTTAAATCTTTTCTTCTAATCTCACAACCTTCAGCATAAAACCTTAATGTGTATCCTTGATCACAAATTTGACTAACACTCAACAGATTATGCTTAAGACCTTTTACATACAAAACATTTTTAGTCTTAGTTTTACCATAATCCAAACTCAACGTACCTTTTCTAGCTATCTTGGTAGTGTTTTATCTTTGAACTTCATTATACCACCAATGATCTTCTTTAGAGATATGAATTTACTTTTATCTCCTGTCATATGCCTCGAACATCCACTATCAATTAACTATGGTTGATCTTTACCTTTTACATGCAGTGTTGTCTGAACCATCATTGAATCTTCAGATTGTTTCTTCTACCATGAACATGTCTGAACCTTCTTCCTAATGAATGGATCTTTGACACTCTAATTCTTCTTCTTGATGATTGGATCTTTGAAACCCTAATCTTTCTTGACTGACTCAAACACGCTTCTGTAATACCGAGCTATGTGTCTGAAGTTGTTGCACTTGTAGCATACTATGGTCTCTTCATCAAAGCTTGATAGAGGAGCAAAAGAGTTGTGGCTTCTGCTTGACTCTACTTGACTTTCCTTCTCCTTATTTCTAAAATTGTTAGCTCTTTTTCTACATTCTAATTTCTTGTGACCATATCCATTACAATAAAAATAATAGCCATAGAAATAAGACCTGTCTGTATATCTCTGACCTGATTGCCTTTTGTAGCTTTGTTCCTTCCAGCCTTCTCTATTTGGAATGTTCTCTATATTCTTCACTTCTCCCCTTTTTGTTTCCTCTTGTGTAAGAGCTTCCACATAGCTCTTTTGCTTTTCAAAACTGATCCCAGTCTTATCTGAATATGCTTTTTGACTTTCCAATATCTTATTAAGCATGTTAGTGCTATCCCAAAATTTTGAATCACTAACTACTTTATCATTGACTGCTTTCTGAATATCTTCTTTTAAAGAGGCAATTTCAATAACATACCTTTCACAATCTTTTCTTGTTATTTCCAACTGTGATGTGAGACCTTATTCATTCTTCTTGGCTTCTTCAAAGTGTGCTTGTAGATCTTCAATCATTTCATTTGACTCTTGTTCATTTTTCTTGATCTGGCGCTTTAACCTTCGGTTCTTCTGAACAGCTTCTAACTCTTCTAGGGCACAATTGATTTCTCCTTCCATATCTACTTCAACTTCCTCCTCTTCTTCTTCTTGATTATCATGTATGGCCATGAATAGAATCTCTTCTTCTTTTGAATCGTTGACTCCACTATCTTCAACTAAGCTAGGATCCTTAGAATACAGGCTCTTCTTTTCGAATCCCTTCTTGGATTTTCCTTTGAAATTCTTCTTGTATGTAGGCTTTTCTTCTTCATCATCATTAACTTTATCTGGGCATCTACCTAAAAAATGTCCAATATTTCCACAATTAAAACATTTAAAAGGTAATTTTCATTGATATTTACCTATTCCTCTTTTTGGCCTACGAATGAAAAGTGCTTCGTTGTCATCTTCATCATCACTGGAACTATCACTTGATTCTTGAATCTTAGCTTTCTCCTTCTTTGATGTCTTGAAATCTGCTTCTCTGTTTAAGGGTTTATCTTGTTCTATCCACATCTCATATGCCGTGAGAATACCATGAAGCTCATCCATCTTTAGCTTAGCTAAATTCTTCATCTCCTCAATTGTTGAAACCTTTACATCATATCTCATTGGTAGAGATCTCAAAACCTTTTACACCACCGTTGACTCTTCCAATGTTTCTCCAAGACCTTGAATCTAATTTACTATCTGATCAACTTGTAAGAGATAACTTGTTATATCTTCTTCTTCTTCCATCTTCAAACTTTCAAACTGCCTTCTAAAAGTCTGCAGCTTAGCTTGCTAAACCTTTCCATCACCTTTGTAAATATTCTCAAGTTTTACCCAAGTTTCACGATAAAATTTACATTTCATAACTTTAACAAATTTAGATTCACATAAACCACATAAAATAGCATTTAAAGCTTTAGCATTACATTCACTTGCCTTCTTTTCTATTGGAGTAATTGTAGATGTCTGTGGCTCTTCATATTCCTCCACCATTGATTTCCATATGTCAAATCCAAGGGCCATGAAATAAACCTTCATTCTCATGCTCTAGAAAGCATAATTCATCCCATCAAACAAAGGTGCCTTATTTGTAGAAAATCCTTCCTGTGACCTAGCCATCATGCTTTCCCAATCTACCTTCAAGCTGTAAAACTTTTCAAAAAGGAACCTGCTCTGATACCAATTGTTAAGCATGGAATATACTAAGAGGGGGGGTGAATCAGTATATTATATATCTTATAAAACTTTCCCTTTATCAAATTCCACTTAATCAAACATTTAAGATATGCATTAAAACTCAAACAATAAACATCACACAAGATAGAGAGAGACACCAGATATAACGTGGAAACCCAATGTGGAAAAAACCAAGGAGAATCAATCTCAAATATATTTGTGGGAACAAACCCACAGGAGCACCATACCCCTTTTATAAGTATAAACCTCAGCTATAATTCATGAGCACCAACCACAGGAGCTTCAAACCTCTTTGTCGAACACCAACCCAGCTACTATTTGTGAGCAGCAACCCATAGGAGCACGAACCCCTTTGCCGAGCACCAACCCACAGGAGCACTAACCCCTTTGTGTATACCACACACCTATCTCTCAATGTTGCTATCTCAATAATGATAGATCAATACAACATCTCCTTCCTCTCTCTCACTTTTTCTCTTCTAAGCTAGATATAACAAATACAAAACATATTCATCTCTCACAATTGATCTTCTAATCTAGATATTACAATATCAAATCAACGTCTCACTACCACACTCAAAATGGCTACTCAAGCCTTTATTTATAGCTTTCCAAATGACCTTTGGCCTTCCCCCTTTGTGACCCTTCAATCCTCATGGAAAATGGTGCCAATCTTGGATGACCCTTCATATCCAAGCATTTGAAAAGTCATGTGGTGACCCTTCATGACCAAAAACGTCCTTCCCACTTTTGTCCTTATCTTTGGTGACTCTTCATATTCCTCAAAGTGTCCTTTCATGATAAATTGTGCCTTTACTCTTTTGTCTTCACTTGGTGACTCTTGGTATTCCCCAAGATGACTCTTCATGGGAAAATGTGTCCCATCCTTCTTTTGTCTTTACCCCATGGCTCTTAGACTTCTCCATGGGCCCTTCTTTTGTCTCATATGCAACCAAAAATATATTTGTTAATATTAAATAAATATTAACTCACATTATCCAAGATAAATAATATTAAATGCAATGGGGCCTTTATCACCAATAATGCTAAACCTTTGACATCAATGACAATATTTTCAACAATTATAAGTGGGTTCTAAAGCTAACCTATTTTAAGCTAAATAAAAAGGGAAATATTTTATCTTGTGTTTTTGGCTTTATAATGGAATCACATGTTGGGAAAGTTAATATAGATGACCCTATGAAAGTGACGAGAATCAAGAACTTTAGTCTCAACAAACTATTTGAGATCCTTAGATAAATCCACTTTGATGCAAACCCTTTTCTTAGGGTAGGTGAAATAAAATATTTCAATCTCATGACAAAGAACATGTCTAATAGAATTAGTGATTTAATTTATGAAGTACAAACAAGGAAGAGGTATCCCAAGGAACTCCACCCAAATGCATAATTTTGGAGCAGCATGCCCTAAAATAACAAAATTATAGGTCTAGGGTGAGATCACCATCAAATATTAATGAATGTACCAAGTGGTGGAATTATTCAATAGCACACATGCATGGGTATGGTATATGAAACACAACAGGTAAGATCCCTTGGTCATGTTTTTTATTCTTTCTAGCTTAATACCATGAATAGTCTAGGTTAAATGCACCCAATTTTTAAGCATAATTTTAGAGGGGATATAACCCACATAATATCATATTAAGTAGAAATGATTCAACCATTGATAATTATAATTAAATTTAGGCATAGGAAAAAAAACATTAGGTTGAGACTCATTACCTCAAGGTAAACTTTGGGGAAAATTTTCCTTGGTCACTTGAGAGGTGGTGACATAGCTCAGAGCCCCTCCTTCATCCATCATATCTTTAATAGTCAGACGAGAAAGTAGGGAGGTCATTAAATAGGATGAGCTCTCCCAAAGTTTAGGATCTTAAATGATAATAAATGTGACTATAGGCACCAACAAGGACCATGGAATGAACTAAAGGTCGGAGGAAATGACAATGACAATATGCATAACAAAACCCTATCATAGAAAAAAAATGCTCAATCATAGAAGCCAATCTAAGATGAGTATTTTTTGATTCTATTTTAAATTTAGATTTATTTTCCTCTCTTTTTTCACCCTTTGGCCTTCTTATTTATATTTTTATTTCTTAGATCCTTGGATTCCTTTGTTTCTTCTTCTAAAAAATCATAAAATATAATAACATTAAGAAATATAAAAATAAAAAACTGTTCTATTAATGTATAGATATTATGATTATGTACCTATTCTAGAGGTTTTTTACATCAATATTATACACGTGATTCTCATCATAGTATTTATTTAAGTGGGTGAAATTTAGGATATACAATTTAGATAATTATGTATTACCATAAATTACAATGTTACTCTATTTACACCACCCTAGGCGACATGATCACATCGGTAGCATGCCTTACCTAAAGGACATATCTATATAGCATATTTTATGGTGATATATTTATTACTTTCCATTTATCATATATTTAGATATATTATATTGATTATAATTTATTTTTATAATATCTACATCTTTTGTGTTACATGGATATTTACATTGTGATTGTTACATTCATATTTTATGTATGTTCTTATGTTTGTTCAATTACTTGAATTTGTATGTTTATGTGTGTTTGGTGTCTATTGTCTTATTATGTCCATGTCTATAAAATATCCTCTATTTTATATTTCATCATGTTGTGTGATTCATCGATCCTTATGTGATGTTTTCCTATGTAGCTACATACTTGTATATGATTTATGTAATATACCATATGATATTATACAATTATTTCCATGATATATTTCATCTATTTAATATTTGGTTTACCATGATCATTTTATTATTATTATTATTATTATTATTATTATTATTATTATTATTATTATTATTATTATTATTATTATTATTATTATTATTATTTTATAGGTTTGTTACTATTATCATTTTATTGGGACATACTATTTACACCACATTGTCCTATTATAAGCATTGCACAATATCATTTGTATACAAGGGTTAACATGACCTAAAATTATCCTCTTTCTCTCAACAGAGTGGAAATAAAATATGGCCAATCAAATAGATAATGTGTATAAATCAACGAGTAGGTAAGGGCCAATGGTTACCATATATCTTTAAATGAGTAACCCAAAACTCAAATTTCAAGAGGAAAGGGTTCAAAATCTTAAGCTTATGACACAAGGATATAACTCTCACAAGGCCTCAACAAAGGAAAATGTTTGTAATTATGATTTTAAAGATGAAAGTAAAGTAAATGATTTTAAGGGGGTAAAAGTAAATTAAATAATGGGTAAGTGATTATAAATAAATTAAGGTATAATGGTCAACCAAATGGGGGTCTATGCAACATTAGGTGATAAATGGAAAGCCTAAGAAACCATATATATATTAACTTATTTGGTATAAGTAAAATCCTATAAAATGATGCACACATACATCGAAATAATAATTAAAATATATAAGGAAATGAAATTCATAGGGACATACATACTTACCTTGGGGTTGACCCATTGACACTTCAATATCTCCCTTTGGCTCAAGTGGAACTTTGGAAGAGATTGTTGTAGGTTAAAGACCTCAAATTTTTGGATGAATACCTAGATATCCTTAGTTATAAACTCTCAACTATCTCTCCTATTGAGCTTCAATAACACCACAAGACAAGGAATTCAAGATAAGTTTCTAATCCACTAACTCTCCCAAGTACTCCTTAGGGCATAAATGTGAGTGCAAGAAGAGTGTATGGATGTGATACACATTATTAAATATGAAATATGACCCCTATATATAAGGCTTAGATATTGAAAACCAACCATGAAATCTAATATGATGGTATCATCTAGGTGAATAGAGTTATAATATGTTGGTTAGAACATTATGGTGTTGGCCAAACTGATATAATACAAATTTCAAAAGACAAACTTAGAACTATATTAGGCTAGCTCATATAGTATATGAAGGACAAAGGTACGAAACATATGTTATTTTCCAAGTTGATACCATAGGATATGAAAAATATATCAAATTTATACATGAATTAGATAGAGAAGAAAGATAGATAGAGACTCAGATGAATTTAAATTGATAGTAGTGATGGTTTAATAGGATAAAATGCCAAAAATTATCAAAAATTATCATGATTAAATCCCACCCCATTCCTTGTGCACCCTTTAAGGTTTGAAATTATGGGTATTGATGCATTGAAAACCCACTACAAGATAAAGCATCATTAAAGTGAGAAATGTTAAAATATATCTAGTGTATACATTATCTATACTACATGGTTATTTATGAATGTAGAAGTTTTCAAAATATCATGTTAACGCTACATTGGGGCATGTTTCTCCCATATCTTCTCTAATATTTCACCATCATATGAGAAATCACACATTTATATTGACCTTTACTTGATGATATTTTATGATGGCTAAATTTTTCATAGATTTATATAATTATATTATACAATGATTACTTACAATTTTAACACATTTTGGTGCTTCAACTATTTACATTTTATAACACCTAATGCATTTGACTCTTTCTTTTGAGATGAATGATTATAGTGAAGGTTTTTCTAATCCCTCACCTAAAAAATAGGGCATGCATTTAGATATTTTATTTTTCATGATAGAGAAAAGAGTATTGATAAAAAAAAATTGAGTGAACATGAGAGAACTAAGAGCACTAAAAATGAACCATTTTTATACTTACTTGATTGAGAAGTGTAAGGTTTACAATAATTTGCAAAAATTATCATCAAAATTGTGTGTTTTTTTTTGTGTTGCAAAAATTGGTGACATTGGTACTTCTAAGTTATTCATTTAGATGATCCCCCTTCAAATTAAGATTTTCAAATTACTATATTTTTCACATTGATTCAAATTTGAATATTTGTTGTAATTGGCCATTGTTTTCATGTATTCTAATTTATAAATAAATTAAAATCATTATGAATGGAGCTTATCTTGAGCATTTTTCAATTCATATTTCCTTCCCTATGTAATTCAATGTATGCACTCCATTTATTTTTAATAAATTTATGGACATATGCATTCACTCACATATGCACATCAAATTAGGATAATTATCTAGACATTTAAATTTGATACAAGTCCATTTTCATAACATATTTTACCCACTTTTTTACCCATGGTCTACTTGTCTACATTTGGCCATTTTTAGGGAAATTTGTACCCCACATTAGTCTATTTTGAAGATTATACATCCTAGATGCCTTCAATATTCTAACATTTCATATTTTGATCCTTATCAACATATATTTTGAGATGCTAACATGTTTACTGACCATTTGTCTCCCTTGGGACAAAATCATTGGTCATGGATCTACCATAAATTCTTTCCCTTGTAGAATCATTGTTTTTGAATATGTCCCATTTTATTTTGACGATCCCTCTACCTTGGCCTAATTTTTTACAGCTTTGATTTCACAAATTATTCTATTCTATATTATTCTATTACACATGTCATGTCCTAAGTAATTTTATATATATATATATATATATATATATATATATATATATATATATATATATATATATATATATATATATATATATATATATATACATATATATATATATACATACATATATATATATATACATATATATATATATATACATATATATATATACATATATATATACATACATATATATATACATATATATATATATATACATACATACATATATACATACATACATATATATATATACATACATATATATATACATATATATATATATATCATTCCTATTCATTTGATAAATATAATTGAATGATAAATCTGTATCTATAATCCAAGTAGATCCTTCGATTTGCATATCTATTGATACACTTGCATTTTGATACTTAAAATATTATTCAAGATATTATGACATCATCCACTTATACCAAAGGATGGATAGGTGAATGTTCATTTATTTTCATCATCACTTATATGAAAGATGAGTATTAAATCCTTACTTTACATTCCATTTACACTGGATGAGATATATGTGGGGTCCGAATATGGCATGTTGGATACATAGTTGTAACTCCACTTGAGGTTTCCTAACCCAAAAAAAATTAGATTTGTGTCATGTACAATTAAGTCAAGAGAATAAGAAGACACAATTTTAGGAATTTTTACAACTAATTTAGAGAATTACAAATACATTATTGTATGACATCATGAGATGAGCCTACACATAAAAATTCATAATCTATAAATGTGCATAGTACACATTCATCATCCAATAACATATTCATAAATAATAGAGACACAATGTTTCATATTTATTGGGAATACTCATAGTCAATAATTAATCATTGAATCCTCCCTGCAAAGTAAATAATCTATATTTTACATATAACACTTTCATTCCTCCCAAATCAAGGTTGTACTTGTAGAATTTTATAAATATATCAAGGTCTCACTATTCCATCTCTTTTGATTTTCATATTTTCCATTACTTGTCAAATAAAATTAAATTACACATTTTTCACTATTTTCAACCATTAGATTAGATTTGATTTTCTATTTTATACTACTATATCATAGATCTACCTTGTCCACTTTGTTTTACTATTTTGCTTTTGTCATTTTGCCCTAATGTCATAATTTGGTAAAATAAGAGGAAGAATGATTTCATTTTACACTATTATGATGTGATTAATAACTTTCATGAATAGGTAATATGATTACAACATATATTAATTAGTGTACCTATTCATCTTACACTTGCAAAGTATCTTATTATTAAATGAATTAAACATATTTTAGAATAGATTGGAAACACCTTCTTTGATTTTACTTTTGAGTTAGCTTTTTAATTTATTTTTTCATTAATAAATTGATTACATATTATATTAATAATTCAAAGGACATAATCTATTATTTCCTTTGGTTTTATTTAAATAATCTAAGCCTCACTTGACAATTGAATTATCTATTCACTTGAGCTAGTTTTCTAGTACTTGGGGCCCCAACATTTCAACTAGTAAAATTCAAATTTAAATTTTATAATAGGTAAAAATGTTGATTTCATTGATCATCACATTTTTTAGTATAAAAAATTACCTAAGCAATAAGTACATCAAGTTTAAATAAACATGTATGCTAATGAAACAACAACCATTGCATCATTTAGTTCAAAGGCAAATTCAACTCAATCATACACATCCTTGTATTAAAGACACCAATGTTTTTAATTATAGATTACTATATTCACCTCAAGATCATGCCTCTTTTATTTCAAACGTAAAACTTATAATAATTCTATAGGGATCCAAACTATTTACATATGACCATTGATTTCATAGTTGACTCTAAGGACATTATGATGGAATTTTATTTTCATTTTTTATATTTAATTGACTTCTACTTTTTTGGTTGAAAATTTTTAGTTAAACTAATAGATTTTTATGACTTGCCATTTTTCTTTGATTTTTTCCTTCTAATTGTCCTCTAAATAATATTATTATTATTATTATTATTATTATTATTATTATTATTATTATTATTATTATTATTATTATTATTATTATTAGTCTTGTTTGCACACACAATATTGATTTATCTTGTCATGTTTGTTCACCACATGTCCTCAAAACCTTTACTAACCATGTTATATATGGTATAAATCTTCTGCACATTTATAGAATACACATCATACATACATAAGTAGCATAAAGCTTAAATAATTACATTGGAGTATATATTGTCTAATTTTAGTACATATCATTGTGTTCACAATGATAATTTATTTCCCACACAAGGGGCACACTTATAGAAAACTATAAAATAACAAAAAAAAAATTAAAACATAAAAATAATAAAAAATAATTGCATTTATTTTTGTCTATGGATACATACCATGATTATCTATTATACTAGATGTTTACATTTACATGTTATATGTGTTTTTCATCATATGATTTAAGTGATTGAGATTATATATATGTTACATATAATTGTGGAATTATAAATGCTACATGTTTTCATCATGATCTTGTTAGGGGCATTGTCACATTGGTGGTATGCCTTATACTAGAGGAATATTTATATAGTAGATTTACAATAATATCCTTCCTAATTATCATTTATCTTATAGATCTAATCATATTGACTATACATATCTTGCCTTTTCCTACATCCTATGTGTTACATCGATACATTGCATGTTTTCTTGCATGCCATATGATTGGTTAATTTATTTCATGTGTGTATTTTTGATTATGTGTGCATTTGTGTGTTTCATATTTATTTATTTTCCAATGTTTTATATAGAGGATCTTTTACTTTTTATGTCATGGTTTATTATGGGTCATGTGTCTTTGTGATATGTGTGCCTAAATGCCTGCATGTGATTTTTTGTCTATACTATGTGATATATTATGATTGGTTCTAGGATCCATATAATGAATTCTACTACTTACCTTATACAATTATTGTTACATGTGTTTCCATGGTTCTTACCATGCATTTATTGGGGCCTACTACTAGTAGTGTATGTTTACTTCATTTGAAATATATCCCACCAAAGGGTACATTGTTACACTAGGGCATATAATTTTTCACTACTTTATATTTCCACATGGGGAATATTACCCTTGTACATCACCTAATATTCATTGATAATATGTATGAATTTCCACTGGGGGCATCATACCCTTACATATATCCTAGATATTACTATCTATATGTTACACATTTAGAGCTCACTTCACCAATGTGCCTATTAACTTTTTGTTTACTATATATCAATACATTACATTATCCTAATTATACCTAGTCACATTGAGGTTATCTATACATATTGGATACTTATATATCTTACCACATTGGGGAATAATTCCATTCCCCATCACAAGGCTATATTTGGGCATATTTATTTCCCCTCACCATCTCATCCTCACACAAGGTTGCATATTTATATCAAGACTTTAGATAATGGTACCTTTTCATTATTTAATACACATATTCAAAAATATTCTAATAAATTGGGATATATTATCTGATGACACATGATGCACATAACTCTTTCTTTTGAGATGAGTGGCTGCATGGACTTGTACTAAATACACCACCTTAAAAGTTGTGTATATATCCAGCCATTTTACATTTATATTTTTTATATGAAATATATTTAATAAAAAGAATTACAACCTACCAAAAAGTGTCATATATTTTCTTCCCTCATAAACTCATTAGTACCCAACAATACCTAAGAATACTAAAATTTTAGTTTCAAAACCCAAGGGTGATAACATGGTTCTCCTACCAACATGTATATTCAATCTTATGATCACAAATTTAGTTTATATTTAATTTTTATATTTGTTCATCGATATAACAAGACATTTTTTTACTTTAATTCATTCATTTTTGTTGTATGTGCACTAGTATTTACCAACACACATGAGTGGAGCCTATCTAAATAATTTAAATTATCCATCCTTAATTTTGTATGATAAATGTAGGTACTACTTTAATTTTTTTTTAATTTTATGCATGCATGCATTCACACACATTCACATCAATGTGGGGAATTACGTAGACACTTAATTTTGGTACAACATGTTTTATAATGTGTTTTTGTCATGCATTTCCACACTTTATACACTTGTATATATTTGGCTATTTTTTGATATCTTTCCATTCAAATGATATTCTTTTTTACCTTGGTCCTTATACATTTCCTTATATTCACTTTAGATATTTATTTTATAATCTTAATGATCCTATCCATCCATTTTCTATTAAAACTTATTTATATTCTAATATGCTTTACCTCTAGATCAAAATCAATAGTCGACCAATTCTATACTTTTTAAATTAATGGTCTATTGATTTTAAGCCTCATTTTATGTGGGTCCATTACACCTTTCCTTGATTCCATATGCCTTTAATTTAACATGTACTAATCCCTCATGGTCAACCCATGTTTGATAAGTCCTATATATCCCTATTTATAAAAATCAATCCTTAGTCATTTAAAAATGGAGGTATCAATCAAGTATCCTCCTTAAGTTTGAGTCGCATAGTGATCTGTTATGTTGTGGAGCTAAAAGCTTCACCAGGATGCAAACAGGAGAAGTTAAGGAGGATCCAGAGTTGCGGGGTGTTGCTGATTCAGTTGCAGGAAAAAAGACGTCGGTCTGATCAGCTGACGTCAGTCAGATAGCAAGAGGAAGCAATCGGCGTCGGTTACCAGTCGGCCGACATCGGTCATGGAGGAGCCAATGTTGGCAGCCTGTGCGAGAACAGGCAATTTGCATGACGAATCTGGGAGAGTCTATTTTTGGACTGCTAGTTTGCATGTTGAAGGCTAGTCTTGAGTTGCGAGTCTAATTATTGTAATTAGGTTAGTCTAATTATTGTAAGCATGAGATCTATATATGGAATCATGGGCTGTATTGTAAGTGTGGGCTAGAAAGCCATAGAGCTTTTAGAGAGAGCTAGTGTAGCTCCTCCTAGTTCCAAAGGGGTGCTGAGAGTGTTTGATCAGGGAGAGTTGCAAGGTCTGCAAGGTCAAGGAGCTGATCCACCGGGGTACTGGTTGAAGAAGGGTTCTTCAAGGGTGTAGAGAGATCTACAATTGTGAGTATGGTCTATTGAATTGTAGGTTGAAGGTTCATGGGAGATCTACTTGGAGTACGGTTGTGTGCTTGGTGAACTGGCAGCATTGTTACTGACTAGTTGGAGAGGTGAACATCAATTCTATATAGGAGTTGATTTTTGGGACCAAGAGAGAGAGGGAAGAAGGTCTTGAGGTGTGGCGAGCCTTTGAGGTGGAGGAAGAAGTGGCATCTTCCTTATTGTATTTTCTTCTGTGTATATAATACAATTGTGTATTGTCTCTTATATCCTGTGTTGGTTCATATTTCTAGTTACTTTATATTTCTGGTTAAATTCTGTGTTTAGTTGCTAATACGAGAAGTAATCATATGTGCTCTAATTGTGGTGGAGCAAGATCCTGACAAGTGGTATCAGAGCCTTGGTTGTAGGTTCAAGAGCTGATACCAACAAGTGGTATCAGAGCTTTTGGTTGGGTTGACTAACAGGTGGTTTCAGATCTGGTAGTGTTTTTGATTACAGGTCACTCACAGGGGTTTCAGATTGAGTGGGAGTATAGCAATGGCAGAAGAAAGTAAGCTACGAATGGAGAAACTGAATAGCATGAATGGTCTGATTGATGGAAAAAAAGAGCAGGTTAAAAGAGATCGTTGGTTGGTAGCAGATCAACTTGTGGAAGCACATGCTGCAGGTAATATTGCATAGGATGTTCTGGATAAAGTGGAATCTTTGTTTACAGATTCTTTTGCCTCTTTCCATGCAGCCTGAAATAGAGTATCTTTTCATGAGTATGTCTTTGGAGACTTTGGAGAGATTTATTTAGGGGTTGGAGAGCCTTGTCAATTTATTGACGAAGGGGAAGTGAAGCTGAAATTGCAGACGGATGACACACAGTGGTTGAAAGAAGTCATGCAGGTATCAGTCTTGGAGATGAGTCTAATTTCTTCAGGAAATTTGGGTGATGAGAGATGCACTGTAACTCTCACAGCAGATACACTTGAATTAGATGGTGGTAAGAAAGTAGGTATCCTTTATCTATCTACTTATATTGCTGATTCACCTTCTGTTGCAGAGATGTGGCTTCATAGGCTTGGCCACATATGTAGAAGGAGAATGCAGGTTTTGAAGTGGAGGTCAAATGTTTTTGACAAGCTAAAGAACTGGAAGGCCTTGGTGTTCATGGAGGAGATGACGGATAGAGATCAGGTGAGGAGACTAAATTATTTTGAGCAGAGCAGGGTTGATTTGATTAGGATTTTGATCCATGGAGAGCTCACGGGTAAAAAGTTATCACTCACAGACAAACACAGGTACCGGCATTGGTCAGACAGTAACTGACGTCGACAACAGGAAGACTGACGTCGGTCATGAAGGAACCGACGTCGGTAGCAGGGACGCCGGCGTCAGCCAGGGAAACGACGTCAGCAGTCAGGTTCAGTATAGGGAGCCGACATCGGTCAGAAACAGACTGGGAGATGGCCGAGATCGATCACTGGTATGGATAGTGGGCAGACAGCAAGTCTCAAACGCTCATGTTGAGGTCAGTAAGGGTAAGTGAACCTCATATTCATTGTTCACCTTCTTTATATTGCTTCTTTGATAGTCAAGAACCAGGAAGATGGAAGAAGCAATGCAGGTAGAGTCCAGATACAGTGGGAGCTTGGCATGGATGAGGAGTGTGAGTCCTTGGAGAAGAACCAAACAGGATTTGTTGGTAAAGTTGTCAGCTGGAAGTAAGCACTGAGAGACAGAATGGATTCCTGTTTTAAAGAAGAGAGTGGATGGATACAAGAGATAGAAGGCCAAGGCATATGGTCTTGAAAAAGTTGTAGGACAGTGGTACAGGTTTTGACAGGTGGATGACTAAGCATGGCTTCAGTCAATGTCAGTGTAACTATTGTGGTTTTATCTTACTAGGTAGATGATGATTGCAACATTATCTAGTTACTGTATGTGGGTTATTTGCTAGCAGGTTTGTACATACAGGGATTTGTTGAGCTAAAGGTAAGGTTAGTTCAGAGGCGTGTCAGGAAGAATTTGGAGCAGCAAAATTCTTTGGCATATGAGACATGGAGATTTGATCTTCAGTGGGAGCTGATGTGAAGACGGTGTTGGTGGGGTTCATGGTGTAGGATGCAGAATCAGAAAGCACACCTAGGGCTGGACAGTTCAAGCTTAGCTTGAAATAGGGTTCGAAATCACATGAGGTCTAGCGTAGACCTGAGTTGTTTTCCCAAGCAATGGGGCTTGTCAGAAAGTATGGAGCCAATTCGGGGAAGGAGTACTGGAGGATAGTTCAGTGGGACTAGCAGCAGGGTTTCTTGTTATGCAGGGTCAAGTTCTTCACTACATGGGTATGTAGGTTCAGATGTGGCAGGTTACTTGAATGACAGGTGTAGCATCACAGGTTGTGTGATGGTTGGTCTTCAGGGTTGATCTTGAAGAGGAATACAAGCCAGGGAATAATTTAGACAGTGTACAAGTATAGGTACAGGTGCATCTATTTATCTCCAAGTGGGAGATTGTTATGTTGTGGAGCTAAAAGCTTCACCAGGATGCAAACAGGAGAAGTTAAGGAGGATCCAGAGTTGCGGGGTGTTGCTGATTCAGTTACAGGAAAAATGACGTTGGTCTGATCAGCCGACGTTGGTCAGATAGCAAGAGGAAGCAACCGATGTTGGTTACCAGTCGGCCGACATCGGTCATGGAGGAGCCAATGTCAGCAGCCTGTGCGAGAATAGGCAGTTTGCATGACGAATTTGGGAGAGTCTATTTTTGGACTGCTAGTTTGCATGTTGAAGGCTAGTCTTGAGTTGCGAGTCTAATTATTGTAATTAGGTTAGTCTAATTATTGTAAGCATGAGATCTATATATGGACTCATGGGCTGTATTGTAAGTGTGGGCTAGAAAGCCATAGAGCTTTTAGAGAGAGCTAGTGTAGCTCCTCCTAGTTCCAAAGGGGTGCTGAGAGTGTTTGATCAGGGAGAGTTGCAAGGTCTGCAAGGTCAAGGAGCTGATCCACTGGGGTACTGGTTGAATAAGGGTTCTTCAAGGGTGTAGAGAGATCTACAATTGTGAGTATGGTCTATTGAATTGCAGGTTGAAGGTTCATGGGAGATCTACTTGGAGTACGGTTGTGTGCTTGGTGAACTGGCAGCGTTGTTATTGACTAGTTGGAGAGGTGAACATCAATTCTATATAGGAGTTGATTGTTGGGACCGAGAGAGAGAGGGAAGAAGGTCTTGAGGTGTGGCGAGCCTTTGAGGTGGAGGAAGAAGTGGCATCTTCCTTATTGTATTTTCTTCTGTGTATATAATACAATTGTGTATTGTCTCTTATATCCTGTGTTGGTTCATATTTCTAGTTACTTTATATTTCTGGTTAAATTTTGTGTTTAGTTGCTAATACGAGAAGTAATCATATGTGCTCTAATTGTGGTGGAGCAAGATCCTGACATGATCTTATTCATTCCCACACTTGAAAAGGAGCCTAGATTTTGATTCTAAAAACCATTTACATCAATTTCAAGTCTTATTTCATGTCTTAACTTGAGCCAAAAAAATATAGAGAAGAATATATTTACATTTGATTATCTAGTAGAGGATTTGAAGCCCTTTCTCTCATCAGATTAGAAATTTAATCAAATGTACTAGAGTTACATTTCCTATATTCTAAGTGTTTTATATATATATTTGTAACTCCTCAAGGGTTTGTATGAACCAAATAAGTTACAAACACTCTTTTATGCATGCATTTGAGGATTAGGTCAAAGAGAAAAGGATAAACATTTAAATGCATTCAACCCATCAATTTTTAGAAGTGAAGCTAAAACATTATTCATCATCAATATGTGTAGTATCCCAAAAATTTATAGAATCCAAAAATAATGAGAGGATACAATTCTAAGCTATAAATAGAGAATAGTAAAAAATATTATCACAATCAGCACTCCACAGATTCTGACCAAGTCTAAATTATTGCTTTGACAGTTTTGTACCTTTATCATAACACAATTAGATTTTAAAGGTGTCAACATAGTTAGTTAAGAGCCTACCTATAGTTGTAAAATTTGAGAATATTTTCTAGATGATTTTGTTTTTACCATTTTATCTCATTGTCACATTTTCATTGATTGTTCAATACTTTCAAGTATTTCTAGTTTCTATTGTTAGACATAGTTTAGGTATGAGTTTTGTAATTGTATTATATTACCCTAGATCAAACTAGTGTCACTAGTTAGATAGGTTTTTTATGTAATATTCACTCCTAAACCACAATTCATGAAAACAAATTTAAAATGTTATATATATATATATATATATATATATATATATATATATATATTTATATTTACACCTCTTTTTATTTATATAACTTTGATTAAAATTTACACCATTGTTACTAAATTTTAATAATTTATCTTAAAAGTGTAAGCAAAAAAGCCACACACCCCACCCATATGGTATTTACTATCAATACTACCCAAAAGTGTAAGGATATACTAAATTTCTAGAGTTTGAAAGTAGAAAACATGACATTGGGGAGATATATAGTTGTATGGTAATTATAATATGTAGCAGGAAAATGTACTTAATGATTGTTTTTTTTATATAGAGGAAATAATGTTATAATAATATTGGGATAAAACATTGTTCTTATTTTCTTAAGTTTGGTTTCTTTCCAATATAAAATATATGGTAAAATTATTTTGGAATCAACTACATAATATTGTCATTATCCAAAGTTTGAGACCTCACTACTGGATTCATCTTTAGGGAATAAAATAATGACACAAATGCTTGGGGAGGAAGAGAGGAAACCAAGTTCCATAAGTAGATAAATGTGATATAGTAATGGGAGGAGGAGAAGGTTTTACAAATGAAAGAGGGAGAGAGTCAACTAAGGATTTATTTTAAAAAATTATGATATCTCATGTTCATATGGAATGCCTTACATTGGATAAATATACAAATCATTTTGAATGAGGTTTAAATAATTTGTTAATAAGTGTTAGATATCTTAGATAATCCATGCTCAAAATGTGTTTGTGAAATCACATGTTCATGAGGTGTAACCTACATTGGTAAAATAGGTATATCACTATAGACAAGGTTCAAAGACCACACTCATGACCTAAAACATACTAAAATTAAGAGATCAGCCTTAGCAAAGAATGAATTCAAGACCAATCATGCCATGATAATAAGGAATACAAAAATAATAGTTTTGGAAGGTTCTTATAAAGATAATAAAATTAGATAAGCTACTGAAATTGAGAAGCATCACATAATCTAAATAGGGATTGTGGTTTCAAATTGAGACACTCCTAGAATCCCCTTGTCCACTTTTTAAATCCCAATTCATTCTATATTTGCATTTTATTCGCCCTTCCCTTTGTATATTTTTATTTCATTTTTTTGTCCTTAGTTTTTATTAGTATTTATAACTAATTAATTAATTTTAAAAATATTATTTTATTTTATTTTTTGTTTAAATTAGATTTAATTTATACATTTTTTATTAGAACTCATCGATATTTCTTTCTTTCACATCAAAATAATATTACATAGATGGTTACGATAAAAAGGTGCCCAATTGGTATTCATGACTTGTTATCTATGCCAACAAAAAATACAACTCAAAATAAAAATGTAAAAAATTTAACTAAAGACAACTATACAAAAATATAATCAAAATATCATATCACAAAGGCAAGCGATAACTTTAAGTATAAATAGAAACTTCAAAAGGTGGCAAACACAAATCATATTTGGGAGGCTAAATAATCCAATAAGGGGGCTCCCCTGAAGGAGGATCAAGAGCCATGCACCCATCCTTTATGATTTCAGAAGGAGCTTATGAAAATTTAATTCACCAACCAAAAGGTGGATGTAAGTAATATCAATTAAGTTTTTTTTCTTATTTTGTTTTTAACATTCAATTTAATGAATTAATTATTTTATTAACTTATTTATTATTTTAAGTTTTTGTTAATTACTTATTTATTTTTGTTTGTAATTTCTATTATTTTACCTTTTTTATTAGCCTTTTGATTTATTTATTTAATTAGTTTAACAAATATTAATTTATAGACTATCCTTTTTGGCCATTTAATAGTTAACATAATTTAATATTTACTATCTTACTTAATCATATATATATATATATATATATATATATATATATATATATATATATATATATATATATATATATAATAAATTATTTATTTTATTTATTTATATTTTATATTATATTATTTTAATTTTTAATCTAGCCTTCTCTATCATCACTCTTAGATTGTTTGATTTATTTGGTTTTTCTACTAATTCTTTACTTTATGTTTTTAGTAATTTATTTAATTCTTTCTTATTAGTTTGGTTGTACTTCTCAGTTGGTGGTTATTTTATTAATAATTATTATATTAGTTTTCTTTTCTTTTCCTCTTCTATTTATTGTTTTATTTTTATTATTATTATTATTATTATTATTATAATATTTTAATGTTTGTAATTATTAATTTATTTCTATTAAAGTTTTTTTTGTTTTTTATATCAATTATTATTTAATAAGTATTTTCTACTATTCTTGCTTTTAGCCGACTTTCTCCATGTATTCTTTTTAAAACCTTATCCTCTCGTTCTTGTATCACATTTATCTATTTATGTAACTTGGTTTTATCTCTTCTTCCTCAAACATTAGCTTCATTATTTTCTTCATTGAAGATAGATCTAATAGTGACATCTAAAACATTAGATTATTATATTACTATGTCATTGATTCCATAATATTTCACAATTATTCCTCTTACTTCACACTTTGAAAACCATGAAACTTGATACTAAAAACTCAAAACCTAAAGATTTAAAACTTAGAACTCAAAAACCTCAAAAACTTAAAATCCAAAACCTAAAATCTAGAACTCAAAACTTGAAAACTCAAAAAATTAAACTTGAAAATCCATGAACTTAAAACTTCAAAACCTCAAAAACACAAAAAATAGACTGATATAAAAGTGACTATCTTATTTAGAATATGAGAACATAAACTTCAAAACTTAGAAACATGATATCAAAAAACCTCAAACCTAAACCTAGAATCAAAAACAAATTAAAAGTAATTTGATATAAAATATGACTCTAATGGTTAAAAGTATAAAATTTTGAACCTAAAAACCTAAAAACATTTTGGATAATTAAATAGGCAAATGATACCTTTTAATTTATAAAGTTGGCATATGTGACTATTTTATTAGAGTCATAGATGAAATAAAAATACTAATATCACAATCTCCAAACCTTTAAACCCTGAAAACACAAAAAAATTGATTAATATAAAACATGACTCTCCTAGTTGAAATTTAAAAACTAAAACTAGAAACCCTGAAACCTAAAACCCTTTAATAATGAAAACCTAAAAACATGACATTGGAATCCTAAAATTCAAAACCCAAAAACCTCAAAATTGGAATCCCAAAATAAGTTGGCCTAAAAAGAATTAAAATTTCAAAACATGTAATCTATAAAACTAGAAATTTGAAAATCATGAACTTGAAAATCCCAAAGTAGAAATTATTGAAAAGATGAATGGTAGATTGTTATAAAATATTGCCAAAATTTGAAATATAAAAATCAAAAACCCTAAATCCTAAAATAATAAAGCTTAATAACCCTAAAAACACAAAAGAACCAATAAACCCTAAATTTTAAAGACATTGAATTTAAAAATCCAATGAAATTGAAGCCCTAAACATCTACACCCTAAAAATTGAAACTCAAAAAACCTCAAAACCAAAAATTGTGAATCTAAAAACCATAAAACTATGAAATTTAGATTGATATAAAGCTCCCATAACACCCAAACCCTAAAACCTAAAAATTTTAAACCTAAAAACCCTCAAAAAATGAAATCCCCTAAAATTAAAACCAAAAAAACAAAAATGATGAATCCATAAACTAACAAAACAAAAAAACTTCAAAAATCACAACTCAAATTTTTATGAAAAAAAAACTTTATTGATTCTCCTTGAATAGTAAAAAATCTTACATAAAATTATGTAAATAAAGCTCAAATTAAAATTAGAGCTGACATGCAAAATTTAAAAAACCAATTAAATCAAAAACTTACCTAGAGTTTAGTGACCCTACTATTTTTGACAATTGATATTTTTAAAGAAAATTTTACATGAAACTTCAAATGGATCTAAAAAAATTACATTATCATCTAAACACCAAAGTCATGATGATGGATGACTTTCAACTCAAGTTCATATCTAGTGACAGTTATCCAATTTTTAAAATTCTAAAATAGAGGAAAGAGGGAGGATTATAGCTTATGAGAATGCAAATTAGCTTGGCATGGAGGTTTTATGGTTTCATCTATTGGTTTGGCCATGGAAGAGTGGATTTTTTAAATAGAGGAGAGAAGAAGGATTATAAAGGAATTATAAATTCCTTGGAATCCTCTAGAATAGAGGCTTCTAGAGAAAAAGGGCTAAGTTAGAAAGTATTCTAGAATTGGAGAATTCCAGAATCCATTTAGGGTGATAAGTAAGGGTAGTAAATGATTAAGATAGGTGATTAGGGACTAGGGATGTAGAAAATCTTAAGAATAGGCTAGAGTAGGTAGGTAGGTGGGTCATGGAAATTTTAAATTCTCAAATATTAGACAAGTGGGATTAGGATAGGATTATGTGATAAATGGTATATTAGAAGAAGGATTAATTAGCTTGTGGGTTAGGAATAAGGTTAGTGGATGGAGAATAATGAAGGGGGGTGTTAGATAAATGACTAAAAAGGGTGTTTTTAGGACAAAAATAAAATAGATAAATGAGATTATTGTGGAATTATAGTAATATAAGTGATAATAAATGAAGTGATTGAATTTAAGTGTATATATTTTAACCCTCTTTGAAAGGGTATTATGAGTGGATGAAGTTGAAGGAGTAATGGTCTTTTAAAGAAGAAAGATATGAGATAGATGAATGTTGGTAGATGATGTTAGTAGACATATGATTCCCCCTCATAAGGACACATAGGGAAGAATGTGATGGATGGAAACTTAAAAGAGGAAACAAGGGGTGGGATGTGATAAATATACAATGGGATGGGATATGATATGGGAGATAGATGATGAAGAAAATGAACTCAAATTGAGCAATGAGCTACAAAGTGATGATGCCCATGGCAAAGGAATATGCACATGGAGTGGAAACATGATTATGATAATATAAAAGGCCAAAATATTTCAACATATCTCAATAAAGGACACATCCTAGGGAGATTTGTAGACCAAGATGATAAAGGCCATGACCTATCAACATATCCCAAACAAGGACACATACTAGAAGAGCATCGGGTCAAAGATAAGACAATGATTTGATAAGACTAATGATGAGTGTAGCTAAAAGTTAAAGTAGAGTGATATGGTAAAGGAGATGATATAGATGAAAATGATATGATTGAGTGACTAAAAGATGAAGGGGAAATTTTTTTAGTGTGATGTACAAATCAATGAGACATAATGTGATTAAAAGTGATGATAAAGATGTAATTTTTGGTCATGTTCCTATCAATGGAGAAAATTATAATATTTAAATGATGAATTAATTGATTAGTGATAATAGATGACTAATAGAAGAAAAGATGAATGTTGTGTTGTGTCAGGCCCAATTGACTGGTGTAGGTGATTAACAAAAAGATTAGGGAGATGATTGTGGGGATGGTGATTGATAAATGATTAATGATTGATATTATAGCTCAAATATTTTATTGATGCAAGATATGAGGATGGTGATAGACAAGATAGATGTGATGAAAAATTATGGGGAATGGGGAGAGAGTGGTCAAGTTGACCTTAGGCATACCATGCGATTGAGCATTTCCTACATAGTCTAAAAAGACCTTAGGATAATTTATTTTAGACTAGATGATATATGATAAGATAGATTAGAAGAGGATGACAATGATTGAGATACATGTTAGTTATTAGATAGATGTTAGGCATGATGATTATTGGATTGAGAGTTGATTTAGGATGTTGATGACTAGAAAGATGATAGATGATTGACCAAAGCATATAAATGGGATGATAAATTAATTAGAAGAATGATTGGATATTATATGAGTGGACTAAGATGATCGACTTGATGATGGGATTAAGATAATTTAATAGATTAGGATAAATGATCAATCCATCATTGTTGTAAGATAGATCATAATAATCTAAGAAATACAATGAATATATCACGTGGCAGGATGCCCCATGATATAAGTATGACCAAGAGGACATTGTGCCATAATGTATGAAAGGGGAAACTAATGAACTTTGCATCATTGATGGCACCTAAAATCATCATTCTAACTTTGGGTGTCATCATATCATCCTCATTCATTGCCCAATGGACAAAAATATATATGATGGAAGTTGAAAAATAAACATAGACAAATAGATGAAACATAGGACAATCATATATATACATGATGTAAACAATTCAAAAAACATAGAGCATTCAAGTAACACATAAAAGTATTTACATGCAGTGTCATTATGTCTTTTCTAATTGATGAGAGTCGATGACATGATTGATTAGGTGATGTATTGGATTAAGTCGATCATATGATATGATGTGATTTTAGATTAAGAATAGGAACTTGGAGAAGGTATGGACTTGGAGTAGACTAGGGACTAGGATAAGGATAATGTTATAGATAAGGACTTGGGTGATAGGACCACTAGTAAACAAAGCATGATGACAAGATGATAAAATGAATAAGATATAAGATAGGGTAGGATGAAAATGAGATGGATAAATTAAGTCATGGGATAAGATGACTAGGATACTCAAGAAATAATACAAGAAACTTAGAGGTTTTGGTATTTTTTTAATTTAATAATTTTTAAGTTTTTTTGGAATATTTCAATTTTTAAGGTTTTTAGACATGTATATACACTATAAAAATGGGGTTACTAACAAAGGGAATACAAAGCCTAACAAGAAAAATAAGGATGGATGGAATGACAAAATGGATGTGGGCAATGCTCAAAGAAGTTGATGGATGAAGACGAATGGACTAGGGATTGCCAATAACCACATTATGAAAGAATCAAATATCTAGTTTGCCTGAGTGTCCCTTGGAGGATTTGCCAAGATAGTTACATAAATTTCCCAAGACATATTCCACTTCCTTATTAAGGTCAAGATAAGAAGGAATGATTTTAAGATATGATGGTAAATGATGGGTATGAACAATGGATATAGGGATATGACATGGATGCGATTGATGGATTTTACCCCCAAGTGTTGAGGTAAAATACAAATAAAAAATTATTTTTCCATGATATCATATATCGGTTTTCATCATGGTACTTGCCCAAGATGCCAAAAGATTGGTTTTCACCATTGGAAAAATGATTTTTTTGACTTTTTAATGACATCTCAATTTGTTAAAGGTGGATGAGATGCAAGATGCAGACATTTCTATGATTTTCAACCAACACCTATTTTGGAGAGATGGTATACTAGGATCATGTTATCACTACTAGATGTATTGATGTCCTTATGACCTTCGTTTATTCTTGATTGAGATCCCTTCAGACATCTAGATTAGGTGTCTTTATCACCCCTATAAGAGATAATGTTGCCCAGATTTATGAGGTGTGGTATGGATGGGTTTAGGATTTGGATCTGATGGTGGAGTATTAGACTTGATTGGATGATGGGTGATTGATAATTGAGACTAGTAGTCACACACATCATTGGAGGTGTTGGACATTTCACATTTGATCGATGCCATACTATAAAAGACTATAGGAGATCCATTATGCTTTGAGTTTGTGGTTTTTGTATTCAGTTATTTTTTGGATTCTCAATCACGTTGATAGTGCTTTTGACATTATTTTGATTTTTAGACTTTATTATTTCTTGACCATGCCTTGGTGCCTAAATTTGGTCTTCACCAGAGGAGAATGATCTTTGAATTTGATGATCCCCTATTTCTTGACATTGGGCTTCACTAAGGGAAGACACTTTTTTATTAAGTTGATGATTTGAAATTTCTTAATTTTGACTTATTGGATAATATTGGATTCCTAATCACATCTTATCCATCTATTATGAGGTGGATAAGATTGGATTCCTTTTGCTAGTGTAGGAAGGGGTAGATGACTAACTATGACTAGTGGGTGAGGATTTTGACTGAGACTGTATGGTGTGAAGATTAGGAGTTGACTATTGTGGATGGGTGTTGATTGGAGGCAATGTTGGGAGGATGTGGTTAATGTCTGTAGGATGTGGAGTGCTCATCTCAAGGAGGTGAGAAAGGAGCATATCCCTATTGATAATGAGGCATTTATCAATTAGGGTATTGACCAAATTTGTTTTGGATTTCATGGATTAATATGGGAGAAAGTATAAATGATGTGGTTTGTGGGCCCCAATCAACAAGTATGGGGGATTGAATAGAAAGATTGAGGAATGAAGATGGGATATGTGGAATAAATTTGGTCAATGACTTGCTTTAGTATGATCTGATATGATAGGTTATATGAGATAATAAAATATTTAAGTAAACCAATTAGGACATGATTTAGACTTTGATGATTGTGATTGGATTCAACTAGGCAAGCTACGACAATATCTAAGATTTGATAAGGGGTTAGATTGGCCCAAGAGACTAATTTAAACTAGGGATTAATTAGATGAAGACTATCATCTTAATACCAAAATGATTGACTCAACTTTGATGAGATGATCTGATTGATAGGTTGGTAGGATTGTGACTCAAACTTGATTAGACACAAGCAAACTTAGAATCAGGACCCTAATGTGGAAAGAGTTATTTTCCCATATGAATGAGGACTAATGTATGACTATAGAATTGATGGGATGACTAATATAAACTGAGAGATGATGAAGTAGACTATGATTGACTAGGTTGATAATATGGTGCATAAGGTGACTAGTCAAGATAAGGTCAAGATAAATGATCGGTTTGGACTAGGGAACTAAGCAGGTCAAGGTGATATGTGTTGGTTACATATAAAGTGGACTTAGTATGAGTTAAACTATGATAGGATATGGTCAATAAGACTTTATTAATATATGTAGATGATGGGGGGGTATGACTAGTGATAGGTAGATGAGACTAGACTAGAATAAGATAAGATGCAATATGAGATAGGATTAAAGGGATATACATAAATGTCTAAAGAAAATATGTACAAGAGGATGATATGATAATGAGAGAAGGATACATAAGATGATATGTGAAAGAGACCTAGATATATGTGTATAGGTTTGGGTAAAAGGTTGATTTCGCTCACAAATAATATGGGTCTAGCACGACACTTACCAAACAAAGAAAACTAAAAACCTAAGATTATTAAATTTATGGGTGTGTAACTCAATGACTACACTATGTAATAGCTTCATGGATGAGGTTGTAAGCCAATGAACCATTATAGAATCTCTTGAACCCTCTCAATCCCATCTACACATGATAATGACTTGAGATCTGATACTGACTCTGATAGCAAGTCTCTTGTTACAGTCGATGGTCCTACGTTAGGTTACACAAGCTCTCTATGGGTGTCCCCACTATATGCAAGGTATGATGGGGCCCAAGTCCATGTAGGGTGTTGTCTAATGCCTAGCTCAGATAATTAAATTTTTCCCTTCATGAAAGACCTAAGTGGGGTTAACCACTTAACCTAACAACAGTTGTCCCTAATATTTATACTCTACCAGAACATGGAGTGTGGATTAGTGCATGGTGGTGAAATCCATGGTCACTATCCCCCTAAGACTATGCTAAGTGTGTGGTTGTCAATTCCACATTACGTTGCCCCTAAAAAAATAAAAATGAGGAGGTTGTTAGTAATTTTTGATCCTTCAAGACTCACCATTGGGATGCAAGGAGGAGACCATACACCACTGTAGCCCTTGGGTGACACACAAGTAGATAAAAATATTTATTAACCAATTTAATTAAGTGTGATATATACAAGATGATTTTTAAAATGCCAAAATATCTTTGACAGAAAACCTGCAAATAAATTGATTAATAGTTTCAATTGGCAATTTTGAGGGACAACCTGCAAGACAAAATGCTAGACAAAATATGACATGCAAAGATGGTGTTAGCAAGACAAAATTACCCCTATATTCATCCTTTTAAGAAACACAATGTTAGTCTAATAATCTTTAATAAAAACACTAAAAAAAGCCAACCAACCCTAAATTTTGAAAGCCTTGAATTTGAAATCTCAATGAAATTGAAGCCCTAAACATATAAACCCCAAAACCTAACTCAAAAGCCTCGAAACAAAAAATCGTGAATCTAAAAACCATAAAACTATTAAAATTAAATTGATATAAAACCCCCGTAATACCCAAACCCTAAAACCCAAAACTTCTAACCCTGAAAACCCTAAAAACATGAAATCCTCTAAAAGTAGAACCAAAAAACTAAAAATGATGAATCTAGAAACTAACAAAGCAAAAAACTAAAAATGATAGATGACTTTCGACTCAAGTTCATATCTAATAACAAAGTTATTCAATTTTCAAAATTCTAAAATTAACTAAAAAAATTACCAGAATATAATTTTAAAACCTTAGATGATCTCTTATACCCTTAATAAAATCACAAAATTAATTCTAAATGATGTAACAATTTATGTTTTCATGAATCTTTCTACTATTTTCATTGTAATGTGAACAAGAGCTCAAAGAGGTTCTTGACTCAAAATTTATGACCTCCAAACAATAGATGTGCGCATAAATATTTGACAAAGTTTGTCTTCGTGTTATTTTATAAGTTAAAAAATAAATGAAAGGACCATATGCAGCATGTTGAAAATCACTCCTGATAGATTTCACGTGTCAGATTTTCCGTAGATAGCGATAGTCTACTTGTATGTTTATTTTATTATTCAATAATGTTAATAATTAAAAAAGTATTGGGCCCCTTCCTCGTATAAGAAACAAAATTTGTTGGGCAGTCATAATAAATGAGACCTCTCGATCTGACATAAAAAATTATTGATTGTACACCATAGGTCCATCACATCTGACAATGAATAAAGTATTCTCAATTCAATTTTAATTTTATTAATCACCGGTCGGATCATTATCACATCATCCGTAATTACAAATTACAAATGATCCAATCACGTCATTATCCTAGTACGTTGTAATTTAAATAATCTAATTATTTTAAATTAAACATAATAAATATGTATAAAAGAATACTAATACTTAATTATTATTTTCTAATAAATATGTACATGTGGTGATTTCTGATGAGAATGGATGTATTTTCCCTGAGCATGGAGAATTGGGGAAAGATACATCTTGAAATAAGTTGTACAATTTGATTTTCCCCAAACTAGGTGAATTTCGGGACAATGGATTTTCTAAGGATATGCCCATGAAAGGACTCATGAGGGAATGGAAGACTAGGCTTATGGGTAACAAACTCATCTTTGATGGAGGAGTTTTCAATGATGGGGGGACCATGGAATATGGATGTGTTATCTTGACCTTGGCTTGGGAAGGGAAGGGTTTTATCATGATCAGGGAAGGAATCTTGGCATCCTTTTTATTCTTCACCCAGTGACGTAGAATCATTTGATTCATTCTCAATTTCAATGTCACCATGATTGATGAGGTTTTGGATGTGGTTTTAGAATTTATGACATCAATTAATGGTATGCCCCCAAGTTAGATGATATATATAGTAGTGGTTTGCTCTATACCAAGAGGGCTTAGGCTTGGTGGGATTAATATGTCGTATGCATGGATAGACCATCATGTCATTGGCAACAAGCTGGTGGAAGAGGGATTTTAATGATATAAGAAGAGGAGTGGAGGGGATCTCTTCACTTCGTGCTCTGGATGTGGAAGCATAGGGTTTTGGACTAGATGGTTATTGATGTGATTAGGTTAGTGGACTAATAATAAATGAGGTGGATAAGATTGGATTCCTTTTGCTAGTGTAGGAAGGGGTAGATGACTAACTATGACTAGTGGTGGGGAGTTTGAATGGGACTATATGGTGTGAAGATTAGGAGTTGACTATTGTGGATGGGTGTGGATTGGAGGCAATGTTGGGAGGACGTGGTTGAAGTCTGTAAGATGTGGAGTGCTCATCTCAAGGAGGTGAGAAAGGAGCATATCCCTATTGATAATGAGGCATTTATCAATCAGGGTATTGACCAAATTTGTTTTGGATTTCATGGATTAATATGGGAGAAAGTATAAATGATGTGGTTTATTGGCCCCAATCAACAGGGATGGGGGATTAACTAGAAGGCTTGAGGGATGAAGATGGGATGTGTGGAATAAATTTAGTTAATGACTTGCTTTATTCTGATCTGATATGAGAGGTTAAATGAGATAATAAAATATTTAAGTAGACCAATTAGGACATGATCTAGACTTTGATGATTGTGATTGGATTCAACTGGGCAAGCTACGACAAGCTCTAAGATTTGATAAGGGGTTGGATTGGCTCAAGAGACTAATTTAAACTAGGGATTGATTGGATGAAGACTAGCTTAATACCAAAATGATCGACTCAAATTTGATGAGATGATCTGATTGATAGGTTGGTAGGATTGTGACTCAAACTTGATTAGACACAAGCAAACTTAGAATCAGGGCCCTGATGTGGAAAGAGTTATTTTCCCATATGAATGAGGACTAATGTATGACTATAGACTTGATGGGATGACTAATATAAACTGAGAGATGACGAAGTAGACTATGATTGACTAGGTTGATAATATGGTGGATAAGGTGACTGGTCAAGATAAGGTCAAGATAAATGATCGATTTGGACTAGGGAACTAAGCAAGTCAAGGTGATATGTGATTGGTTACATATAAGGTGGACTTAGTCTGAGTTAGACTATGATAGGATATGGTCAATAAGACTTGAAAATTAAATTGATATAAAACCCCCATAATACTCAAACCCTAAAACCCAAAACATAAAACCCAAAACTTCTAAATCTGAAAACCCTAAAAACATGAAATCCTCTAAAAGTAAGACAAAAAAACTAAAAATGATGAATCTAGAAACTAACAAAGCAAAAAAGCTTCAATAGGCACAACTCATAATTTTATGAAAAAAAAAACTTTACATAAAATTATTTAACTAAAGTCCAAATTGAAATTGGAATTGATATACAAAATTTAAAAAATTAATTAAATGGAAAAGTTTTTTTTGTCACTGAATTTATTATTTTTAGTCGTTATTTTTATATAAATTTTTACATATAAATTCAGATAACTCTAAAAATTTCACATTATCATCTAAACACCAAAATCATAATGATAGATGACTTTCGACTCCAGTTCATATCTAATAACAAAGTTATTCAATTTTCAAAATTCTAAAATTAACTAAAAAAATTACCAAAATATAATTTTAAAACCTTAGATGATCTCTTATACCCTTAATAAAATCACAAAATTAATTCTAAATGATGTAACAATTTATGGTTTCATGAATCTTTCTACTATTTTCATTGTAATGTGAACAAGAGCTCAAAGAGGTTCTTGACTCAAAATTTATGACCTCCAAACAATAGATGTGCGCATAAATATTTGACAAAGTTTGTCTTCGTGTTATTTTATAAGTTAAAAAATAAATGAAAGGACCATATGCAGCATGTTGAAAATCACTCCTGATAGATTTCACGTGTCAGATTTTCCGTAGATAGCGATAGTCTACTTGTATGTTTATTTTATTATTCAATAATGTTAATAATTAAAAAAGTATTGGGCCCCTTCCTCGTATAAGAAACAAAATTTGTTGGGCAGTCATAATAAATGAGACCTCTCGATCTGACATAAAAAATTATTGATTGTACACCATAGGTCCATCACATCTGACAATGAATAAAGTATTCTCAATTCAATTTTAATTTTATTAATCACCGGTCGGATCATTATCACATCATCCGTAATTACAAATTACAAATGATCCAATCACGTCATTATCCTAGTACGTTGTAATTTAAATAATCTAATTATTTTAAATTAAACATAATAAATATGTATAAAAGAATACTAATACTTAATTATTATTTTCTAATAAATATGTACATGTGGTGATTTCTGATGAGAATGGATGTATTTTCCCTGAGCATGGAGAATTGGAGAAAGATACATCTTGAAATAAGTTGTACAATTTGATTTTCCCCAAACAAGGTGAATTTCGGAATGAAATACACTGAAAAGTTGTGAATTTGGATTTGGAAATGATTTATCTTGATGATGAGTTGTATGCTTGAATTTCCCAAAGCAAAGATATATGTAAGGGAGAGGAAGTTATGATATTGAATTGGATGAATGATTTATTGACTAATTAATTTTCAAGCATAGATCAAGGATTTAACTGATTACATGAATTGATCACGTTGATGGATGATTGATTTCAATAATTGACAAAAATAATAGAATTGATAGGAATGGAAATATAAATTGGAATGGAAATGGAAATGGGAAAATAAATGCGAATTAAGAATGGTTGAGTTGACCTCAGAAAATCCATGTAACTAAGCATTATACATAGTTTGAACATACCTCATGTTGATGTAATTCTCCATTAAGGGAAAGTATGATTATGGACGATGTGAATGGATGGATAATATTAACCTAAGGAGGATGTTAACTCACTTGAGTTAATGTTTTCCTACTTTGATCTCCAATGATGATGGATGATATTGCTATAGACATTCAATTTTCACTACTTTCATATTGAAATTGTGAGTTGGAACCACTTTCTAAAATAATGCACGAATCAGACCAAATACTATTAAAACATTCTAATTCATCTGCACATGTCACCCGCAAATTATGAAATGAATTGGTGAATCCTTGATTGGGTAAATACACCATAACCAACTGTCAGTTTTGTTTAAATAAATGCAAGTCAAATTATTATTTTACAAGCAACACTTTGGTAAAATTAATAGGAATAAATTTTTATATTTTTATATTTTTAAAACCTTGTCCTCTTGTTCTTGTATCACATTTATCTATTTATGGAACTTGGTTTTCTCTCTTCTTCCCCAAGTATTAGCTTCATTATTTTCTTCACTGAAGATAGATCTAATAGTGACATCTAAAACATTAGATTATTATATTAGTATGTAGTTGATTCCAAAATATTTCACCATTATTCCTCTTACTTCACACTTCATAAATCATGAAACTCGATACTAAAAACTTAAAACCTAAAACTTGAAAACTTAGAACTCAAAAACCTCAAAACCTTCAATCTAAAACCAAAAACCTGAAAACTCAAAAAATTAAACATGAAAATCCATGAACTTAAAACATAAAAAACACAAAAGTTAGACTGATATAAAATTGGCTATCTTATTTAGAATATGAGAACATAAACTTGAAAACTCAAAAATATGATATCCAAAAACCTCAAACCTAGAATCACAAAAAAATTAAAAGTAGTTTGATATAAAATATGACTCTCATGGTTGAAAGTATAAAATTTTGAACCTAAAATCCTAAAAACATTTTGGATAATTAAATAGGCAAATGATACCTTTTAATTCATAAAGTTAATGTATGTGATTATTTTATTAAAGTCATAGATAAAATAAAAATACTAATATCGCAATCTCCAAACCTTTAAAATCCGAAAACATAAAAAAAATAGATTAATATAAAACATGACTCTCCTAGTTGAAACCTAAAAACTAAAACCAGAAACCATGAAACCTAAAACCTAAAACCTAAAACCCTTTAACAATGAAAACCTAAAAGCATGACATTGGAATCCTAAAAACCAAGACCCAAAATCCCCAAAATTGGAATCCCAAAATAATTGGGCCTAAAATAATTAAAATTTTGAAACATGTAATCTGTAAAACCCAAAAGTTGAAAAACTTGAACTTGAAAATCTCAAAGTATAAAATCTTGAAAAGTTGAAAGGTGGAATGTTATAAAATGTTATCGAAACTTGAAATATAAAAATCAAAATTCAAAAATCAGAAACTCTAAATCTTGAAATAATTGAGCTTGATAACCCTAAAAACACAAAAGACCCAACAAACCCTAAATTTCAAAGTCCTTGAATTTGAAAACCCAATAAAATTGAAGCCATAAACATGTAAACCCCAAAACCTGAAACTCAAAAACCTCGAAACTAAAAATTGTAAATCTAAAAACCATAAAACTCTAAAATTTAGATTGATATAAAACCTCCATCATACCCAAACCCTAAAACCCAAAACCCAAAACATGAAACCTAAAACTTCTATACCTGAAAACCCTAAAAATATAAAATACCCTAAAAGCAAAACCAAAAAACCAAAAATTATGAATCCACAAACTAACAAAGGACACAAACTTCAATAGGTACAACTCAAAATTTTATGAAAAAATAAACTTTATTAATTCTCCTTGAATAAAAAAAAATATTACACAAAATTATTTAAATAAAGATCAAATTAAAATTGTAGCTAACATACAAAATTTTAAAAACTAATTAAATCAAAAATTTACCTAGATTTTAGTGATCCTACTATTTTTAATAGTTGTTATTTTTAAAGAAACTTTTACATGCAAATTTAGATGGCTCTAAAAATTTTACATTATCATCTAAACACCAAAGTCATGATGATGGGTGACTTTCAAATCAAGTTCATGTTCAGTGATAAAGTTATCCAATTTTCAAAATTCTAAACTAGAGGAGAGAGGGAGGATTATAGCTTATGAGAATGTGAATTAGTTTGGCATGGAGGTTTTATAGATTCATCTATTGGTTTGGCCATGGAGGAATGGCTTGTTTAAATAGAGGAGAGAAGGATGATTATAAAGGAATTAAAAATTCCTGGAAAGCCTCTAGAATAAAGGATTCTATAAATGAAGGGGTAAGTTAGAAAGTATTATAGAATTGGAGAATTCTAGAATCCATTTAGGGGGACAAGCAAGGTTTGTAAATGATTAAAATAGGTGTTTAGGGACTATGGATGTAGGAAAGCCTAAGAATAGGCTAGAATAGGTGGGTAAGTAGGTCATGGAAATTTTAAATTCCCAACTATTATACAAGTGGGATTAGGATATGATTAAGTGATAAATAATATATTAGAAGAAGGATTAATTAGCTTGTGGGTTATGAATAAGGTTAGTGGATGAATAATGATGAAGGGGGGTGTTATATAAATGACTATAAGGGGTGTTTTTAGGATATAATTAAAATAGATAAATGAGATTAATGTCGACTAATAATAATATTAGTGATATTAAATGAAGCAAGTGAATATAGGTGTATACATTTTACCCCTTTTTGAAAGGGAATTGTGAGTGGATGAAGTTGAAGGAGTAATGGTATTTTAAAGGAAAAAGACACAAGATGGATGAATGTTAGAAAATTATGTTAGTGGATATGTGATTCCCCCTCAAGGGGACATGTAGAGAAGAATAAGACATAAGGACACTCAAAAGAGGAAATAAGGTGTGGGATGTGATGAATAGATAAGGGGATGGGATACAATATGGGAGATAGATGATGAAGAAAATGAACTCAACCTGAGCAGTGAGCTACAAGGTGATGATGCCTCTTGCAAAGACATATGCACATGGAATGGAAAAATGATGATGATAACATAAAAGGCCAAAAGCTTTCAACATAACAAGGTAAGGACATATGTCAAAGAGAGATAAAAACCAAGATGATAAAGGCCATGAGCTATAAACATATCCCAAGAAAGGACACAAATTGGGAGAGCATCAGGCCAAAGATAAGATAATTATTTGATAAGAATAATGATAATTGTATCTCAAAGCTAAAGTCAAGTGATATGGTGAAGGAGATGATATAGAATAAAATGATATGATTGAGTGACTAAAAGATGAATGGGAATAGTTATTTGGTGTGATACATCAAATCAATGAGCCATACTATGATTAATAGTGATGATAATGTTGTAATTTTGGTCATGCCCCAATCGAATGAGGAATTTATAATATTTAAGTGATGAATTTATCGATGAGTGATAATGGATGACTAATGAAATAAAATATGAATTTTGTGATTTGTCAAGCCCAATCGATGGGTGTAGGTGTTTGACAAAAATATTAGGGAGATGATTGTGGGGATGGTGATTGATTAATGATTAATGATTGATATTATAGCTCAAATATTTTACTGATGTAAGATATGAGGATGGTGATAGACAAGATAGATGTGATGAAAAATTATGGGGAATGGGGAGAGAGTGGTAAAGTTGACCTTAGGCATACCATGTGATTGAGCATTTCCTACATAGTGTAAAATGACCTCAGGCTAATGTAGTTTAGACTAGATGATAGATGATAAGATAGATTATAAGAGGATGACAATGATTGAGATACATGTTAGTTATCAGATAGATGTTAGGCATGATAATTATTGGATTGAGAGTTGATTTAGGATGTTGATGACTAGAAATATGATAGATGATTGACTAGAGCATATAAATGGGATGATAAATGAATTAGAAGAATGATTGGATATTATACGAGTGGACTAGGACGATTGACTTGATGATGGGATTAACATAATTTAATAGATTAGGATAAATGATCAAGCCATAATTGTTGTAAGAGAGCTCATAATAATCTTAAAAATATGATAAATATATCACTTGGTAGGATGCCCCATGATATAAGTATGAACAAGAGGACATTATGCCATAGTGTATGAAAGGGGAAAATAACAAACTATGCATCATCAGTGGCACCTAAAATCATCATTATAAATTTTGGTGTCATCATAGCATCCTCGTTCATTACCTAATGGTAAAAAATATATATGACACAATATGAAAAAGAAACACAGACAAATAGATAAAACATAAGACAAGCATATATATACATGATACAAACAAGTCAAAAAACATAGAACATACAAGTAACACACATAAGTATCTACATGCAGTGTCATTGTGTCTTTTATAATTGATGAGAGTTGATGGGGTGATTGATTAGGTGATGTATTGGATAAAGTTGGTCATGATGATGTGATGTGAATTTAGATTAAGGATAGGAACTTGGGCAAGGTATGGACTTGGAGTAGACTAGGAACTAGGACTAGGATAATGTTATAGATAAGGACTTGGGTGATAGGACCACTAGTAGATAAGGAATGATGATAAGATGATAATAGGGATAGGATATCAGATTGGGTAGGATGACAATGATATGGATAAATTAGGTCATAGGATAATACGACTAGGATACTCAAGACATAAGACAATAAACTTAGAGGTTTTGGGATTTTGTGGATTTGATAATTCTTAGTTTTTTTTTGGAATAGTTTAATTTTTAAGGTTTTTAGACATGTATATAGAATATAAAAATGGGGTTATTAATAAAGGGAATTCCAATCCTAAAAACCAAGATAAAGATGGATGGAATGACAGATAGATGTGGATAATTCTTAAAGAATTGATAGATAAGGAAGAATGGACTAAAGATTAGTAATGACCACACCATGAAGGAATTAGATATATAGTATTCCCAAGTTTCCATTGGAGGATATTCCCACTAGAGGATATGCCAAGAGGGTTACAAACATCTCCCAAGACATCTTCCACTTCCTTACAAAATTCAAGACAGGAGGAATGATTGCAAGATATGATGGTAGATGATGGTTATGAATAATGGATAGAGGGATATGAAATGGATGGGATTGATGGATTTTGACCCCGAGTGTCAAGTCAAAATGAATACAATAGATTATTTTACCATGACACCAAAAATTTATTTTCATCATGGTACTTTCCCAAGGTTCTAGAAGACTAGTTTTCAGCATTGGATGAATGGTTTTTTTTTGAATTTTTTGAGTTTTTAATGGCATCTCAATTTATTAAAGGTGGATGAGATGCAATATGCATACATTTTTGTGATATTAAACCAATAATTTTTATTAAGAGATGTGATAATAGGATCATGTTTTCACTTCTAGATGTATTGATGTCCTTATGACCTTTGTTGACTCTTGATTGAGATCCATTTAGACATCTAGACCAAGTGTCTTCCTCACCTATATAAGAGACAATGTTCCATGGGTTTGTGAGGTGTGTTATGGATGGTTTTAGGATTTGGATCTTATGGTGGAGTATTGGACTTGATTAGATGATGGGTGATTGGGAAGTGAGATTAGTAGTCACACACATTGTTTGAGATGTTGGACATTTCACATTTGATTGGTGCTATATGACAAAGATTGTAGGAGATCTAAGATACTTTGAGTTTGTGGTTATTTTATCCAATTATTTGATGGATTATTGGTAATGTTTATAGTGATTTGGGCATTATTTTGATTTTTAGACTTGATTATTTCTAGACTATGCCCTGGTGCCTAACTTTGGGCTTCAGTAGAGGAGAATGGTCTTTGACTTTGATGATCCCCTAGTTCTTGACATTGGGATTCACTAAGGGAAGAAACCTTTTGATTGGGTTGATTATTTTAATTTTATTGATTGACTTATTAGATCAAAGGTGTTTTGAACATCATTTATGACTTTTAGAATATGGTCTTGGACCTTTGTATCTGTGTCACATATTATGTTTCTCACAGAAGGGTCTAATGATGTATGTTCATGTTCATCCCTATAGAGAGAGATTTTAAATGATCATTTATGGGATGAAAAGGATCTATGATGGATGAAGGTGGTGGATATGGTATGATGAGGTCAATGAGGGGTGATAGGGAAGCATGGTCTTCATAGGGGTTCCTAGGAGACCTTGTTTTGACATCAAATAAAATATCCTCAAGATCAATAAAAGGATCACTAGGACTAGTTATAGTTTATACATCCAAAGTAGGATCAAATTCACTCTACCTATCTTCGATAGATAAAGATTATAGAAACTCTATTATGACTTCATCATCTTAATTGGTATCAAAAGATATGCTTGGTGACTGATTATTATATTAATTAGAGGTATCTGTTAGGTTGTGGAGCTAAAAGCTTCACTGATGCAAACAGAGGAGGTTGCTGAGTTACAGAGCAACTGACGTCGGTAGGCCAACTGACATCGGTCATCTTCAATGTTTGCAGTAACCGACGTTGGTTAGGGGTCGGCTGACATCGGTCAGGCAAGAACTGACATCGGCAACCTATGTGTGCGTGCATTTGCATGCGCTTCTAGAATTGGTCTAATTTTAGACAGACAGTCAGTTTTCATGTGAAAGACTAATTTTAGTCTTGAGTCTGCATTTCTAATTATTGTAATTAGGAAGTCTAATTATTGTTTATATGGGATCTATTTAAGAGACCCATGGGGCTGTATTGAAAAGTGTGAAGGATCAAAGAAGGGATCCTCAGGTGGAGAATCATAAGGACTTGGAAAGGTAAGGATAAGGGTTCTTCTCGAGTGTAAGATCTAGTTTTGCATGTGTGTAAGACCAGGTTGATCTGCAAGTTGTGCAAGATCAGGTAGAAGATCTACATGGTAAGTAAGGTCAGTTGATCTGCAGGTGTGTGTGTGTGCAAGGTCAAAGGAGATCTATGGGGTAGCAAGGTCAAAGGAGATATGCAACACAACAAGGAGAAAGATCAGGGAGATCTACTTGGAGTACATGGTGTACTCAGTGGTACTGGAAGTAGGCAACAATGGTTGAGTTGATTGTCACTTATTGGTTAGTGTATTGGCAGTATTGTTACTGATTGGTTGAAATAACTCTGTGTTTGAGTTGATTTTGTTTGTAATTGAGAGAGAGAGAACTCTTGAGGGAGAATTACTGGTATGTCCAAGAGGTGTGGGAAGAGTGTGATTTATTCATTGTATTTCCTTTTGGAAGAGTATTAATACAAGATTGTATTGTCTCTCATATTCTGTGCTATTTTTAAATTCTAGTTACATTTTACTTCTGGTTTAATTCTGTGTTTAGTTGCTTATACAAAGGTAATCAAGTGTACTCATAAGGAGTAGGGATCCTGACAATTGGTATCAGAGCTAGGATCACCAAGTGATACCATTGACAATTGGTATCAGAGCTTGGTTAGGTACACTAACAGGTGGTCTGAGCGTATTAAGTGTTTTATTACAGGTCACTCTTAGGGGTTTCTAATTGAGTGAGAGTAAAGCAATGGTAGAAGAAAGTACACTAAGAATGGAGAAATTCAAAGGAAAGAATTATCAATTACGATATTATGAAAAGAAAGAGCAGGTAAAGAAAGATTGTTGGTTGGTAGAAGATTAGCATGAAGGAAATGAAGAAGCAGATGTTGTAGGTATTGTTGCACATGATGCTCTTGTATGTTCCTTGGATAAAGTAGAATCTTGGGTTTTAGATTATGTTGCCTCTTTCCATGCAACCCCAAATAGAGTATTTTTCCATGATTATGTCCATGGAGACTTTGGAAAGATTTATTTAGGGGTTGGTGAGCCTTGTCAAATTTTTGGCAAAGGGGAAGTGTGGCTGAAATTGTAGATGGGCAACACATGGGTGTTGAAGGAGGTCATGCATGTCCCAGTCCTAAAGAGGAGTCTAATTTCTGTAGGAAAGTTGGGTGATGAGGGTTGCACAATTACTCTCACAGTGGAATCTTGAAAAGTTTCCAAGGGTGAACTTGAATTAGCATGTGGTAAGAAAGTAGGTACTCTTTATCTATCTACTTGTATTACTGATTCTCCTTCTGGTTTATCTACTTTAGATGTAGATGTGAAGATGTGGCTCTATAGGCTTGGTCACATGAATAAGAAGGGGATGCATGTTCTTAAGAGGAAGTATGATGTCTTTGACAAACTTAAGAACTGGAAAGCCTTAGTTTTCATGGAGGAGATGATGGACAGAGATCAGCTCAAGGGGTGAAATAATTTTGAGCAAGGTAGTTTGGACAAGGTTATGATCCAAAGTGAGCCCATGGGTAAAATTCATCACTCACAGGAAAACATAGTTACCGACCTCGATCAGGTGAGAACTGACATCGAACAGGTAAGTACCGGTGTTGGTCATGTGCAGACTAGAGTCGGTGGTGTCGGGTAGGTGGAGACTGAATTCGGTCAGGGAATTGACATTGGTGACTAGGTGGACACTAATGTCAGTCAGGAAACTAGCATTGGTGATCAGGTGGAATTGACATCGGTCAGGTGCAGACTAGGGTCAATCAGAGAATGGATTTTGGGCAGACAGCAAGTTGTCAAGGAGTCTCAAATGCCCATATGGAGGACTGAAAGGGTAAGTAAGCCTCAAATTCGTTATTCCCCTTCTTTACACTACTTTTTGCTCACTGATGGTCAAGAACCAGGAAGTTTTGAAGAGGCAAAGCGGGTAGAATCCAGGAAACAGTGGGAGCATGGCATGAATTCTTTGGAAGAGAACCAAATGGGAGATTTGGTAGAGTTGCCAGCTGGGATGAAAGCACTGAAAGATGAATGGATTCCCAGGTTAAAGAAAGGAGAGAATGGACACGTGAGATAGAAGGCCAGGGTATATGGTCTTGAGCAAGCTCCAGGACAGTAGTACAGGTTTGACAGGTGTATGACAAAGCATGGCTTTAGTCAATGTCAATGTAATCACTGTGTTTATTTTACCAGGTTGGATAATGGTCATGACATTATCCTGTTATTGTATGTGGATGATATGCTTGTTGCAGGTTCATACATGCAGGGATTTGCTGAGCTAAGGGTAAAAGTAGCTCAGTGGTGTGCCAGGAAGGATTTAGGAGGAGCAAAAATCTTTGGCATGAGTATTTCTAGAGACAGGGAAGATCACAGGTTGATGTTGTCTTAGGATGATTATGTGAATAAGGTAGTGGAGAGGTTCAATATGTAAGATGCAGAACCGGTTAACACACCTATGGATGGATAGTTCACAAAATAGTGTCCCAAATCACATGATGAGGTTGAGTACATGAGTACTAGACCTAAGATTACCCAAATAGTGGGAGTTGTCAGCAAGTTTGTGGCCAATTCGAGAAAGGAGCACTAGAAATCAGTTTAATGGATTCTCAGGTATCTGAGAGGGACCAACAGCAGGGATTCATGCTATGCAGGGTCAAGCACTTCTCTACATGGGTATGTAGATTCGGATATGGCAAGTTACTTGGATGACAGGAGAAGCACCATAGGATTTGTGGTGGTTGGTCTTCAAGACTGAACTTGAAGAAGGATACAAGCCAAGAAACAAAATTAGATGATGTATAGGTATAGGTACAGGTGCAACTATTTATCTCCAAGTGGGAGATTATTAAGTTGTGGAGATAAAAGCTTCACTGATGAAAATGAAAGAGGTTTTTTAGTTATAGAGCAACTGATGTCGGCAGGCCAACTGACGTTGGTCATCTTCAGTGTTTGCAGTAATTGACGTCGGTTAGGGGTCAGCCGACATCGGTCAGGTAGGAACCGACATTGGCAACCTGTGTGTGCGTGTGTTTGCATGCACTTCTAGAACTAGTCTAATTTTAGATAGACAATCAATTTGCATGTGAAAGACTAATTTTAGTCTTGAGTCTACATTTCTAATTATTGTAATTAGGAAGTCTAATTATTGTTTGTATGGGATCTATTTAAGAGACCCATGGGGCTATATTGAAAAGTGTGAAGGATCAAAGAAGGGATCCTCAGGTGGAGAATCAGAAGGACTTGGAAAGGCAAGGACAAGGGTTCTTCCCAAGTGTAAGATCTAGGTTTGCAGGTGTGTAAGACGAGGTTGATCTGCAGGTTGTGCAAGATCAGGTAGAAGATCTACATGGTAAGTAAGGTTAGTTGATCTATAGGTGTGTGTGTGTGTGTGTGTGTGTGTGTGTGTGTGCAAGGTCAAAGGAGATTTGCAACACAACAAGGAGCAAGATCAGGGAGATCTACTTGGAGTACGTGGTGTACTCAATGGTACTGGAAGTAGGCAACAATGGTTGAGTTGATTGTCACTTACTAGTTGGTGTACTGGCAATATTGTTACTGACAGGTTGAAACAACAACTCTATGTTTGAGTTGATTTTGTTTGTAATTGAGAGAGAGAGAGAACTCTTGAGGGAGAATTACTGGTACGCCCAAGAGGTGTGGGAAGAGTGTGATTTCTTCATTGTATTTCCTTCTGGAAGAGTATTAATACAAGATTGTATTGTCTCTCATATTCTGTGCTATTTCTGAATTCTAGTTACATTTTACTTCTGGTTTAATTCCGTGTTTAGTTGCTTATACAAAGGTAATCAAGTGTACTCTTAAGGAGTAGGGATCCTGGCAGTATCTTCAAAAGAGTAGACATAGTCATCATCTATTACAATATCTATGATGGATGATGTTTTTAATGATGAATCTAATTTAGATACTGGTGGTAAACATGATATTGATGTATATACTACTTATATTGACTCTGATGCTAACTCTAATACATGATGTGATGCTATTAGTAGAGGATTATTTGTCCATGAGTGACCTCTCAACATGGGGTCTTTAAAATGATGGGTGAGATGAAGATGATGGAGGGGCAATGCTAATGGATTCATCAAGGATATGATTATGAAAGAAGGACTCATGACGGAATGAAGGACTAGGCTCATAAGGAATAGAATCATCTTTGATGGAGTATTTATCAAAGTTGGGGGGACCATGGAAGATGGATGTGTTGTATTGACCTTGGCTTGAGAAGGGAAGGACTTGATCATGATCAAGAATGGAATATTTTCATCCATCTTGTTCTTCATCCAAGTATGTAGACTCATTTGATTCATTCTCAATTTCAATGTCACCATGGTTGATAACGTCTTGGACATAGTTTTGGAAATTACAACATCGATTGATGATATGTCCCCAAGTTTAATGATATATACAATAGTGGTTTTATTTATACCAAGAGGGCTTAGGCTTGGTGGGATTAATATGTCATATGGGTAGATAGACCATCATTAGAATAAATACAGAACAACCATAATAGTTTAATTACTTCTTCAAATTATTTGAATCATTCTTTATAATAATAAAGATCAATTATAATTTATTTATTGAATTGCATGTGAACATGATTTTCTAATAAATAAATAAAACATTTTAAATTTATATAAATAATAAATTTAATGAAATATAAACTAAATTTATTTCCAACTTTTCTAAGGCTTTATTATTCTAAAAATAGATTATCTAGATATCAATGTTAGTGTATACACATAGCTCTGATACCACTTGTCAGGACCTTAGAGTACAACTGATTACTTTCTTCTGCCATTGCTTTACTCCTAGTCAATCAGAAACCCCTGTGAGGGAATTATGTAATCAACAAACACTAACACACTCTGAAACCTATGCTATGTTACCAATTTTTAGTGTATACACATAACTCTAATACCACTTGTCAGGACCTTAGAGTACAATTGACTACTTTTGTATAAGCAACTAAACACGGAATTGAAACCAGAAGTAATAAGTAACTAGAAATCAGAAACAACAAAGAATAGGAGATATAAGAAACAACCAATCTTGTATTAAACTCTTCAAGAAGGAAATACAATGAAGAAATCTCTCTCTTCTCACACCTTGTAGATGTACAGTAATTCTCCCTCAAGAGTTCTCTCTCTGTCTCAATCAATTACAACCAACTCAAAAATTGAGTTGTCTTGCAGATCTTCTTGATCTTACTCCTTACAGATCTTCTTGATCTTGCATCCTCAATTACAATACTGCCCCATGGGTCTCTTAAATAGAATTGAAAGCAAACAATAATTAGAAAAATAGACTCAAGACTAATTTTAGTCTTTACATGCAAACTAACCGTTCTCCTAAAAATAACAATTCTAATTCTGGAAATGTACAAAAGTCGGTGTTGGTCTGAAGATGATCGATGATGGCTGACCCCTAACTGATGTCAATTGGTTTTGACTGATGCCGATTGATCCCTAACTGATGTCAATTGGTTCTGACTGATGTCGATTACTATGTAGCTCATTGGTGAAGCTTTTAGCTCCACAACTCAACAATCAACTAATTATTAAATCAATTGCATGATTGAAACTATTGTAGAACTAGGACTCAACAATAATTAACCAACATTCTCCCCCTTAACGTTGAGTGAATTAACAATTTTATATCATATTTTCCAAAATTGAAAATTTTCAATAACTTTAGTGAAGATATCTACAAACTATTCTTGTGTGTTTATATACTTCAATTCTACATCTTTCTTTTGAACTAAATCTCAAACAAAATGATAATTCAATTCAAAATGCTTTGACCTATTGTGATGCACTATATTATTGGATAATTTGATATCACTTACATTATCAATTGAAATATTGAGGGATGAAGATGGGATGTGTGGACAAAATTTGGTCAATGACTTGCTTTAGCCTGATCTAATATAAGAGGTTAGATGAGATAAAACAATATTTAAGTAGACCAATTAGGACATGATCTAGATTTTGATGATTGTGATTGGATTTAAATGGGTGAGTTAAAATAATATTTAAGATTCAACAAGGGGTTAGATTGGCCCAAGAGATTGATTTAGACTAGGGATTGATTGGATGAAGACTAGTTCAAGACCAAAATAATTGACTCAAATTTGATGAGATTATTTGATTGATAGGTTGGTAGGATTGTGAATCAAACTTGATTATACACAAGTAAAATTAGAATCAGTACCTTGATGTGGAAAGATTTATTTGCCCACATGGATGAGGACTAGTGTATTGCTATAGAATTGATGGGATGACTAATATAAATTAGGAGATGACAAAGTGGACTATGATTGAGCTAGGTTGATAAGATGGTGGATAAGGTGATTGGGAAAGATAAGGTCAAGACAAATGATTGGTTTGGACTAGGGAACTAAGCAAGTGAAGGTGATGTGTGATTGATTATGAATAAGGTGGACTTAGTCTTAGTTATACGATGATAGGATGCAGATGATAAAACTTGATTAGGATATGTAGATGATGGGCGGTATGAATAGTGATAGGTAGATAAGACTAGACTAGAATATGATAAGATTTAATATGAGATAAGCTTAAAGGGATATACACAAATTTACAAAGAAAATATGTACAAGAGGATAATATGATGATGAGAGAAGGATATATAAGATGATATGTGAAAGAGACCTAGACCTAGATAGATGTGTATAGATTTGGGTAAAATGCTGACTTGGCTCACAAATAACATGGGTCTAACATGACACTCACCAAACCAAGAAAAATACAAACCTAAGATTAATAAACTGATGGTTGTATAAATCAATGATTGCACTATCTAATGGATTTTCAAGTGATGCTATAGGTTGGTGACCCATTAAAAAATCTCTTGAACCCTATCAACCTTATCTACACATAAAAATCACTTGGGAGTTGATACTGATTCTAACAATAAGTCGCATGTTATGATCGATGGTCCTATGCTAGGTTACATAGGCTCTCTAGGGGTGTCCCTAATATACACAAGGTAAGATTAGGCCCATGTCCATGTAAAGTGATGTATAATGCCTAGTTCATATAATTAACTCTTCCACTTCATGAATGACTTATATGGGGCCAACCACTTAGCCTAATGACAACTGTCCCTAATATTTATACTCTACCAAAACATAGAGTGTGGATTAGTGTATGGTGGTGAAATCTATTGTCACTATCCCCCTAAGACTATGGAAAGTGCATAATTATCAATTCCACATTACATTCACCCTAAGAAGAGAAAAATTGGGGGGCTTTTTTAGCGGGTTTTTATCCTCTAAGACTCACTACTAGGATGAAAGGAGGAGAGCATACACCATTATATCCCTCAAGTGGCACACAAGCAGACAAAAAGATTTATTAACTGATTTAATTAAGTGTGATATATACAAAGATATATACAAGATGATTTTAAAATGTCAAAATATCTTTGACAGGTGACTTGCAAAGAAATTGATTAGTATAAATTAGCCATTTTGAGGGGTATCCTATAAGACAAAATTTTAGAAAAAATATGATCTATGAGAGAAGGTGTTAGCAAGCCAAAATTGCCCCTATATTCACCCCTATAAGAAACACAATGTTAATCCAATAAGCCTTAATAAAAACATTGATAAAATCTAACAAACCCTAAATTTTGAAAACCTTACCAATGAAATTGAAGCCCTAAACATGTAACCCCAAAACCTAAAAATCGAAAACCTCAAAACTAAAAATCGTAAATCTAAAATCCATAAAAATATGAAATTTAGATTGATATAAAGCCTCCATAATACCTAAACCCTAAAACCCAAAACTTAAAATGTAAAACCTAAAATTAATAAACTTTTTAAACTTAAAAACCCTAAAAATACAAAATCCTTTAAAAACAAAATCAAAAAATTAAAAATGATGAATCTAGAAACTAACAAAGTAAAAAAAAAACTTCAATAGGCACAACTCGTACCCCATGCACAAGGAGAAAATTTTTAGCCTTGAGCACGTTCGAGGGTGCCTTGGGCCTGCTCATCAAATTTAGGGTTTGTTGGTTTTTTTCAATGTTTTTAATAAGGCTTATTGGGTTAACATTGTGTTTCTCAAAGGGGTAAATATAGGGATTTTTTTTAAATTTATGACATTTTTTGACTATTTCTAGACACTTTTTGACAGATTGCCATCTATTTTCAACCTTTCACAAATGAAATAACACCACGTGGCAAGTACTATATAGTTATCAAATTAAATTTTTTTAAACTGGGAATGAAGTTTAAACTTCATGTATGCACTAAGGTAAAAAAATGTTGGTTATCTATATGATACGATGCACGCTCCCATGTGGATTCAAAATGCTATGTGCACGACACTTCAAAGCATATTCACCATGTTGAAAATCATTCTTCATATTTTAAAACAACTTGTGATGTTACAATCAATGTTCTCATTATTATTAAAGGGATCATGATGATTAGGAGCCCATATTAACATTGTGGAGTCACTTTCACATGTCTTGATATTTTAAAGATAGCCTGTGATGCTAATGGGAACTAAAAATGGTTTTCAAATCATAAGTTTTATTTTTGGAGGTTTTTTAAAAGTGCATTTAAATTTTAATGAACTGTCAAATATTCCCATTTAATATTCTCGACACCAAGCAAAAAGTTGAGAGTTTTCATGTGTCACACATTTCATAAATAGTGATAGTCTACTTGTATGTTTATTTTATTATTCAACAATATTAATAATTAAAAAAGTATTGGGCCCCTTCCTCCTATAAGAAATAATTTTTTTGGGTAGTCATAATAAACAAAGGTGCAAAATGCCAAGTCCCTGCAAGATGTCGAGGCTAAGTTCAAAAAATGCTAGCTTAGTTTGTGAAGGATTATTGTTTACATAAAGATATTTAGAGGTAAATGTATAGCCATGGAATCAAACCATTCAAAAGAAGAAGTGAACATGGTTGATGCAAAAGATGCCAACTTATCTGATCACTCATCATCCTACACAAAGTGAGTTTGTTCATTACTTTTGCTGACTCTTTCCTTTTCTCAAAATTACACTTTCAACAAGAATCCATAAACAATTACAACCTTGTGTATCAAGAATTACCATGGGAAAAAGTAAAACATAGTTAAAGATTATAAGAACTAGTACTAAGAGCCCCACATTACCATGGTTGTATATACAATCTTAGAAAAACAAACATGTAATTCTTTCACAAGACTAAATAAATAAGGATGCTAATAACAATAATTTCAGAACAAAATTTGGTATGTGTCTTGGTTTTGCCAGAACCCAATGGATGACCTTCCTTGATGGAGATTAAAGAAAAGTTAAAATAGAATCACTCACACAAAGGTATTAGTTTAATTGTGTCTCAAGATAATGTAAATTTTCATAAAATTGCTTTAAATGAACCATAGTGATAAGCCATTTTATTTGGTGTCATTAGATGAAATAGACTCTTAAGTAGATAGACCATGATATTTTGATTATTTGTTAGCTTAGGGTGCACAAATTTAAAATATTTTACCTTATGGAAATGAAATACTGGTATGCAAATAGTAAAAATCATCAAGGGACTCTACATTTTTATTGCATCCTGCAATAAATACAAGAATACCATGCTTGTAATATAAATAATCTCTAGAAATAGAGAACTTGGCAGAAGGTCCCAGGCCATTGGCAACTAATTTGGTATACACCCCCATCTCTATCAAAACAAAATGTAACTCACATGAATAATTGATTATGTAGAACATCCAAATCAACATCTTTTCAACATTCTATCATGAATATAGAACTTTCTAAATATAGGAAAAATCAATGCACAACATACTAAAGTTTTCCTTATACTAGATCTCCTATGTTTTAGCTTAGTATTACCTTCTTACTTATTCAAGTAGAAATCCTTTCGATTCTAAAATAAATTGAAAATGACCTAGAAGAAGCTATCTATAATTGAATTATTTCTAATCCTACCCAAGCATAAATAAAGCATCTCAAGGACATTATTTTAAACATGACCATTATTTTTAAAATATTTCCCTATTCTCCAAACATTAACAATGTATACATAGGTATACCTTCTACCATAGAATTTTAGAAACAAAATTCTCAATGTGGTGTTATAAGTTCTATGTACCCACAAATTACAAACTAGTAATAGATTAAAATAAGAAAGCATGTCAAGAGGGAAGCTGAAATTCAAAAAATTAGCTTGATCAAATGGATGCTTGTAGAGTTTAATCGATTGATCTACCTCAAACTATGTTATCTCTGAATATGGAGAAGAATTTGAGGAAGATGAAGACTCTTTTTCCCTGCCATTACAGACCTGAGTTGATGTAGATAACTATTGCAAATTTAGTAATGGGCTTTAACAAGGACTTTTCCTTAACAAAGGACTGATAGGATCTAATCCCCAATAAACTCTGGGCCTTGGTACCCAATATTATAATTGAAGATCAAACACTATTCCTCATGGCCGATTGGGTAGTTTGGATCTTTTAAAGAATATTATTAGTAAATTTGGGGTCTCTATTCCATCAAGTACTATTGTTCCTTCTTCATCTAGTCAGATAGAAGTGGTTTTGAAAGGGGTTTGTGTAGGTGACATATCTGTAAAGCCTTTGTCTTCTCCTCCTATCCATGTTGAGCCAAGATTAATTTGCTATTCCCACTTTGTAGTGCTTTGATGTAACAAAATTCTACATGGAGAGTCATAAGACAAAAGAATATATAGCTTCAATATCATAACAAATTGTTGCTTTATACCACCTCTTTAAAGGAATTCCATCTACAACTGACATCTCATGAACAATCAGATTATCGAGGTTAAGTTATGGGAGTTAGTTTTAAATATGTAGTTGCTTCTACCTAAATTAATACTTGATTAACACCATATTAATGGGATTAACATAACAACTTTTTATTTTTGAATCGGTTACCTATAAACAACTATGTCCCATTCATTTTCTTTGATAGGAATCTTCTGACCACTTACACCAATTGTTACAACTTTACATTCTTGACCAATTAGATTTAGACAAAGACATAACTATCATTGATAAAAACCCCATTACTATCAAGGATTTGATCTATGTAGAGTTTCAAACTTGTGATCACAAAAGTACATAATGTGCAAAATATTATACAAACCTTATGAAGAAACCAAAAAAAGTGTGCATGAAAAGAAAGCAGAGTAGATCCGATCTAAGATGCCACCATGGAATCAGAGCATAACATAATAGGTTACTATAATCAAGACTATAGACCTAGATTTATACCAGATAGAGGTGTTAAATTCTATCCTGGTATGCCATTGAAAAAATATATATCTACATATCAAAATTGAGATCAGAAAGAAATCTCTATAAGAATGCAGAGGGTAAGTAAATTATTCCAACTTTAAAAGCTTTTATTGATTATAAAAGATAATAATGAAGTAGTTGAAACTCAAACATGCTACTAAATGAGTATAAAACAAATTGAAATGTACATAGTATAGTCCTCATATTTAAAAACAATTGAGTTGGGTGGTAGCTGGGACTATTATTCTGAAGATGTAGAAATCTTAGAGTAGTTAATAGGGTAGATTTTAGAGGGGCAGTTACACACTATAGAAAAAACCAAGGAACACTGCTCACCAAGACAAGCATGGGTAATGGATGTTTCACTAAGTGTGGTTTATCTAGGGTTAAACAAAGACAACTACCACATATAATGGGTAAAGGAACATGCATTAATTTTTTAGAAATAGTTATCAGCCTTTGGGATCATAGTGGCAATTCAATGCATTGAAGGGAAAACCACTAAACAAGCTAATAGATTCACCGATTGAAAGGAATCATTTTATGGACATGTTACCCATGTATTAATTGGTATTGTAGGGAAAGAGAGAGAATGGAATAGTTTTTAGTAGGTGGGATGCCCAATAATTATGACTATTATTCATCTTCATCGATAGTGCCTTGATTGATGCGAAGATGAAAATAACACAAAAAATTTCTAACCAATCAGTTTTAAAGAAGAATAATATTATATGTCACCACTTAAATAGCATACAAATTATTTTTTGTAAAATAATTTGCATATTTTTAAAATTCAAATCAATGCATTCTGATTGGTCTAGACAAGGAAGATTAATAACTAGTTATTGGTTTATGAAAGCTAATAGTCTCCTCTGGGACTAATAAGACCCATTACACCTTTCCTTACCTCTTGAATCACTCTTGATTGATTTGAATTGAAAAATTATTAATTTTACACTTTAGATCCATCATCCAATAATGAATAGAGTATTGTCAATTCATTTTTAGTTTTTTTAACAAGTACAAATAATAATGCTTCAAATTGGAATATTCACTAATCACCACTCGGTTAATTATTCTAGTATGTTAACAATTTAAATAATCTAATTGTTTTTAATTAAACATAATAAATATGTATAAAAAAATATTAATATTTAATTTCTATTTTCTAATTTAGTAAAAAAGTATTTATTCATCAAGAATTCCAACAACACTTAGTCTAGAGTGTTGAGAACAAGAAGACAACACATTCTTTACAGACTTGGTGGCAAAATACTTCTATATTGTAACTATTTTTGTTATTAATGATAGCTATGATGGATTTTCTCCACATCCTACTCTCTCTCTCTCTCTCCTCCTTTATTGTATAAATTTTTCCTTGTTTAGTATTGTAAAGGATCATCTATGTTGGTATGTCAAAGCCTTGATATTGGCACCTCATTTAGATGTTGTTGATGTATCATTTAGGTGGTTATAAGAATAAAAAACATGAGCTAGGTTAGGTTTGGAATTAAATAACAATAAACACAAGGTATAACAATGACTTATTTGATCTCCTGAGTCATGTTATTTTGAGCTTTATCTTTTATAGTCGATTAGTTGTTCAGTTTTCATGTCTATTCTATTGCTCTAGTAAATTGCTTTATGATTAGTCTTAACTACATAAAATATTTTTATTGGGTTAAGTGTGTTTAGTAAGCTTGATTAATTCTTATAATTTGCCTAATTTTCATTCTTCCAATGTCATTATCAATTATTTCATCATTCTTATTTGTAAACATTTTTGTTTGTTAGTCTTATTTGGTGGTCAAGATGTTTGTTGACTTGTTTGGGACCATGACTAGGTCATGGAGTCTTCATTAGTTGATTATTGATGTTATTATTTTTTAATGGGTTTACCTTAATATATAATTAGCTCATGATGAACCAAATCCCAAAGACATCCCTATTGAGTAGTTTCAAAGACTTAGTGATTGAGTTATTTTTTTGTTGTTGAGTTTTTTGATCAAACCTTAGATGAATGCTACCATATTTTTTATGGAAACCATTATAGACATTCTTGGACTAGTTTGGGATTGTGAGTTTAGTTATTTAGTTGCATTTTTTCTTTGAGTTTATTGAGAAATGGTAGTTTCTTGACAATCCACATTTCTAGTTTGTCATGGTAGAAAATGCAAAGGCACATTTGTATTTATCGACAACCAAAAGATTTCAAAAGAGCTCGATTGGGTGAATTGATAGCAAAGTTTTTGATCAAAAAAGATAAAATATATTGAATTTCCTATGTAAATAGCAAGTAAGTGGGTTCTTTTGTTTTGTACAAAGAATTTGGTAGTTGACTATGTTTCTATTTTAATGGTGTTTTTAAAATTTTAAAAATGAACCATTATATGTTCATAATGAAGTCATGAGACTTCATGGTGAACCCATAATGGACAACAAAAGATTCCCAGTCTTATGTATTTCATAAATGGAAAAATGGGTGTCATGGGCTATATTGTGATTATGTTGGGTTAAGACCTGAGTATGCATGTTATTTTAATCATAAGACCTGATTATTGTGTGGCCATTGCTTGATGTGTGTAATGGGAAGTCGTGAGACTTACCATTAAGCACACATTATGTTTATAAGATGTATACAAGCATCTTTAAATTAAAAAATTTGAGGTAGAACTCTTATTTTCATTGTATGTGATTTTGAACTTGTGTTGTGTTAACACTTTGAACAAATAAAATTCTAGGTTGTGTTTTTTTTTAAAATTTGGAGACTGTAAATTTTAGCTAGGTTAAATATTTGAGGTGATGGTTTTTTTCCATAATTATTGGTGTATTTGTTAAATAATGTTTGGGGTTTTTGAAAATTTATTAGATTTTCATTTGTTGTGTTTGGAGTAAACCATGTGTGGGGGTGTTATGATTCATTTTGGTGTTGAATCCTATTGATATTTTGTTTTAATGACATAATTGATATCTTAAGTCATGCATATTTTGATTTAGGTTTAGCTGAGTTGGTTTTAGGTGAAAATTTCATTATTACTTATGAAAATTTTAAAACTTTGATTTTATCTCAGGAATACTTTGTTTGGTATAAGTTGTATTGCTTCATCTAGCTAGTTATCCATTATGAAATCTCAGAGGTTGATGTGGGAAATTAGGGTTTTTAATCTGAATATATATTTGAGTATTTCTTCCTAGTTTCAATTTTTAATTTTGATATTAAGTTAAAGGATTTAAATTTTTATACACAAGTGTTGTTTTGCAATTTGTATCCACTTTTCCAAAAAGTATGTTTTATGGAGTCTGTGTTAGGAGTATTTTTAGTGTCCTTTAGTTTGATAAGTATTTGGGGATAAAAGTCTACATAAGTAATGTTATGTTATTAGTCATGATGTTTATACATAAGCATTGAGATTTAGGTTGATGAGTTCAATAATTATGGTTGAATTCATGAAGGTCAATCTAATTAATTCTATGCAATGGATAATGGAAGTAAGGTAGTCATGACAACTTTCTCTTCAATGAGTCAATAATTTATTAAAGTTTGTATATATTTTTGAGTCATGGTGTTTATGTTTTGGTTGGCTTAGAATATGTGATCACTATTTATCCTTTCATTTTATCCCTACTATGGAACTCCACATCCAATTGATGGATGGGGTGGTCTAGGGCTACTAATGGAGGGCTCATTGGGATAAAAAGGGTTTTTGGTTGTTTCACCTCTATGGGATATTTTTTCATGTGCAATGAACTCATCTTTGGATCTACATTTTGATATGATAAATTTCTTTGAGTTTTAGGATTTAGTTAAAATTGGTGATTGAAGAGTAAATAAGAAAATGATCCTTCTTGTAATAAAAATATGTATTATTACTTAGTTATAAGTGATTCAATTAAATGGAATTTGAAATGATTACTCGTTAATGGATAATCCTAAGTTGTTTAAATCAATAAGTTATTATGTTCATATTGATCTTATTTGTAGTATAGACAATAATTTAATATATTATGCTCTAACACTACTTTGAATAGGAAAGTTATTATTTTGAATAAAGTATTCAAAAGACTTATAAGTATGATTAGCGATGCATGTTCGTATTAAGGCATTTTTAAATATTTAGAAGGTTAGTTATTGGTATTCACTTTGTTTGGTCATAATAATGACTTAGTATATTTTTTTTCTAGAGAAAAAATTATCATAATTCATTAATAAAATGAGATTCCATTTTGTAAGTGCTGATAAAAGCATTCCAATTAAAGGTCCAATAATGACTTAGTAGATATACATGGATTAATAACAATTACTAATGTGATCAAATATCATTTTGATTATATATCTCAATGTTATTAATGTGTTGAGATTTGGTTGTAGACTTATTATACAAAGGCATAAGTATTATTTAGTATGCTTAAATTATAAATAATATCTTTGATCAAAGCATCAAATGAGTTGACTTTATGTGCTAGTTCTATATTATTGTTAACTTGATCATTTCATTTTGTGATATCAAACACATTGGATAGATGTGTGTTAATTGTTTTAGTTAATGAATAAATGCACTATGATATATATGAATAAGGAAAAAATTGCAAAGAATAAGTAAAATAAATAAGTACAGACTTTTTATAGCTAACACACACATTATAGAGTAAATGAGTCAAGTATTATGTTGGTTTTGGATTTTTTTTGGAATAATAAGTAAACCATAACAATTTCTATGGACTATGTCATAAGATTTGATTAATTGTTATTTTTCCTAAAATTGATCTAAGGCAATGAAATGTTATGTTATATTTTTAGAGTTATTTTCATACGTAAGATAAGTATGGTTGTTGAAACATTAATTTATTATGAATTTTTTATTTGTTATCTAAATAATAAATAAACCATGCAAGTGTCACAGACCATGTGACACGTAGGATAAACATAGGGTTTGATCTCCATGGTGAGACCTATGGGATGGTTAAGATGCAATGAATAATGTAAAGGAATATGATTTGATCGTGCTATTGAACTTTAAAATTGATGTGATAGCCACTTGTGTGGTGATGTCCATCATCATTGTGGACCAATAATACCTATTTAATTTTTGAATGTTATAAGGATCAATAGCATTACATGTTTGGTCACTAACTATGCAACTTTAAAAAAAGTAAAGTTATGGTGCAACAATCCCTAATAAATATAAAAGTTAAAATATATAAGGGGTTAGCAATAAATAATAGCATTAGACTTCTCAATATCTAAAGGATTTAAAAGTAGTCCAAATTATTTGCATTGTATTGATTTTGAAAATAATAATGAAGTTTCCTCCTTCCTATTCTCTGAGTTATGTAAATCATTAATTAATTAAGCCTAGTATGATGATTCTTTTGTTGACACTTTAAAAAAATTACCTTAATTATTATGCTTCCTCTTGTTAACTATTAACATCCTTAGCTGAAATTTGGCCACTTAAGCTTCATGGTGCAGACCAAGTTATGTCAAGTTAAGGCACTTAGATATGGATAAATTCAGTAAATGGTTATTTTAAGAAGGCCACAATGGAAGTATTTAAATTTGAGTTTATGAGTGAAATTTAAGTTCATTGATACACTTCAATATGCATGCTTAATGGATAAATTATTTCTTAGAAACATATTTTAAAAACTTTATCCTTAGTCAAGTACATATGTTTGACTTAACATAGTTATTGACCTAATCATGCTTGTGTAAGTTAGTTTCTATAATCATTAATATTTATACTAAAGCTATATTATCTCAGTTTAAAAAAAAAAAATAGGTTACTTATTTTTGGTATTAATGCATGGTTATATTCTATATGGAAATTTGGGAAGAAGTTAGTTTTGTTTTATCTATTGAAGTTGTTGTTTTGTTTCATTGTAAGATGGTGAGAACATGTTCTAATGGTTTAGACAACATAGACAACTAGGGAAATGACCACCCAAGTAGAGGTAAAGGTAGAGGTAGAGGTAGAGGTAGAGGTAGAGGTAGAGGTAGAGGTAGAGGTAGAGGTAGAGGTAAAGGTAGAGGTAGAGGTAGAGGTAGATGTAGTGGTTTTGGAGCCTGAAACCGTAATGAGAAAAAAGAAGAACCTCCCCTTAACAATGCTAGTAGAAATGTTGAAGAACCCAATGTAAATGTTGTTGGAGGAAATCCAAATTCTAATATGGAGGAAGTCCTTATTGGAATCCTAAATTCACTAAATGCTCTTCAAAGAAAGATATAAACCTAAGAACACATGTTGAAGAACCTTGAGGGTGTCCCAAAATAAGAGTTTCCATAAATAAATGAAGGGCAAGGTGGTAAAAAAGTGCTCCAAGAGATACCTTTAATAGTTATTGGCGTTATCATTAGGGAACTTAAAAATATTCCACCCCCTAATTTTTAAAGATAATAATCTATTGATGTAACTAAGGTATGGTTGGTTAACTTTCAAAAATATTTTAATCGACACAATATGCCCTCAAATGTGAAGGCAAAGGTAGAAGCTTACCAGATGGTTTGAGTTATAGATTTATTGTAGAATCACCTTTGTGATTTAAAGGGATATCAACCTTTGACACTTACCCAGCCTATTTTTGAGAAGCAATTTTGAAATAGGTATCTTAATGCTAACTTCAAGGAGAAAAAGATAAATAATTATTAGTTATTAAATCAAGAAAACATGATTATGACTGAATATAAAAATGGGTTCCTAAATTTATTGCATCATGTGAATTACATGCATGAGGAGGAGACAAAGGTAACCAAAAATAAACTTGGACTGAAATAAATATTGATGCATTACATAAATATGACCAATCCAAAAATCTTGACTTCTGTCATTCAGTCTACTCATAGGGCATAATAGAAAGAGAGACAAGATTTCAAACTAAATAGACATTAATCTAAAGTTAAGAATTTTTTCCCTTCACCTAAAAATTTCAAGAAATATGATCAAAACCATAGATTTACTAGGAGAATCAGTGGTTTCAATAAGTTTTTGGGAAAAAATAGGAATTTTAAGAATTAAAAATCTCTTAAAATGGGAATTTAAAAAAAAATTAGTTTCAAGGGAAATCATAATATACCTACCATGGGGGAAAACACTATACCTTTAGCACCTTAGATGAATATTGTATGTTGGGAATGTGGAGATAACCATGTGCTAAGTTAAAATTGGTGTAATTAGATAATCATAAGGTGTATGTGGCTAAAGATAATCAGAATGCTGATTGTTTGGCCACCCCTATTGAAATCAAAGGTACTTTATTTGTTCAATTTTGGTTGATTCTCATGCAATAGATAGTTTTATTTCTCCTTTCATTGCTAGTAAATATAAAATTAATCTGGTTATCTAGGAGAAGGATAGGAAGTCAAATTTGATATAGGAAAAGGGTATAAACTTATGAATTCTTAGAGAAAATAAAGCTTAACTTAGGAGCTTTATCGACTAGAGTAAACCTTTTTATATCACCTTGGTATCCTATGACCTTATTCTAAGAATGGATTAGTTAAAAAAACATAAAGACACACTGGATTGCTGTAATAAAATGCTACAATGCTATGATGACTTGGGAAAAAATGTTGAAATCTAAGGTATTCACAAGCTTAAGGTGCAAAATCTATTTTCAAACCTACAACCAAAAAAGGTTCTATGAAAAGGCTTCAAGCTCTATGTTGTCCAAATTTAAAATTTAACTGAAGATAAGGAAAATATTTATCAAAAAGTTCATTTTTAAATGATTTCTAAGATGTTTTTTCCTAAAAAATTATTAAGACATCTTCCTAAGCATGAATTTGACTTCTCCATTGATGTTATGTTGGGAGATTCCCCTACATCTAAGTCTCTATATCATATGAATGTGGCTAATTTATAGGAACTAGAAGTTTAGCTTTAAGAACTATTAAAAAATGGAAGCATCAAACTAAGTGTGTCTCTTTGGGGTGCTCCTATTTTGTTCATGACAAATAAATATGGCACATTTAGGATATGTGTTGACTATCACATACTTAACAAGGTCACAATAAATATTCATTATCCTTTGCCAAGTATAGATGATTTATTTAACCAAATGAAAGGTGTAATAGTTGTTACAAATATTGATTTGAGGTTAGGCTACCATTATTTGAGAATTAAGGAAGAGGACATCCATAATACAACTTTTTGTACTTGTTATGATCATTATGAGTTCACAATAATGCCTTTTGGGTTGACAAATACACCTGCTACCTTTTAAGAATCATATGAATACTGTATTCATGGATTATTTAGACAAGTTTGTTCTTATTTTCCTTGAAGATATAATGATCTATTCTAAGAATGCAACTAAACATGATCAATATTTGCATCTTGTTTTGAAAAGACTAAGGTAATATAAGCTTTATGGAAATATTTCTAAATGTGTATTTTTATTATTTCCAAGGAAGGAATTGTTATGGATTTGGAAAAGATAAAAGTTGTTCAATAATGGCCTACCCCTACAAACAAACATAAAGTACATAGTTTATGGGCTTGAATGGTTATTATAGAAGGTTTGTAGAAAAATTCTCTTGATTGGAAAATCACATTACCTATTTGCAATGCAAGGGCAAGGAGTTTATGTGGACATCACAATGTGATAAATATTTCAAGAATCTTAAAGAGTTGCTAACTATAACACATGTGTTTATTATTCCATATCCTAATGGTAACTTTAAAATTTGGGTTGATGCCTCTAAAGAGTGTTTTGGTGGAATTATTACACAAGATGGCAAGATAGTGGCTTATGACTCATATAATCTCAAGGACCATGAGAAAAAAATATCCCATGCATGATTTAGAGATTTTTTCTATTATGCATGCTTTTAAATAGTGTAAACATTTTCTACTAGGTAGGTATTTTGAAGTTAAATCTAATCATTGTAGTCTAGAATACTTATTTACCAAGGATGATCTTAATTCTCTCTAATGTAGATAGCTATAATTTTTGAGAAATTTTGATATGAACATTGATTATGTGAAAGGTAAGGAGGAACATGTTATTGATGCTCTCAACTATTGCACATATCCACTACCTTGTCTATTTTACAAGGTAATTTCAAAAATCATATTTTTTAACAATGACTTATAAATGATTAATGCCATGGAGTAAGATAATATTGGTTCATAAATCTATATCACAGAAATTTATTGATTAGTATGTTGAAAATGATGTCCTATTAAGGCATAAAAATAGAATTTATATGCCTAATTCAGTAAATTTATGAAATATTATGCTAAAAAAAGTGCATACAAAACTTTATTTTGCTCATTTGGATGTCACTAAGATGACACATGAGTTGATAAAAACTATTTTTTGCTTGGTTTAAAGCATGATGTTACTGACTTTGTGGCCAAGTCTTTAAAGTGTCAGTGAGCGAAGGCTAAACACTGTCACCTGGGAGGTTTGATTTACCCTCATGAAATACCATAAGGTCAGTGGTTTGTTTTTTCACTTGATTTCATTTCTATTTTTCCAAAATCATGGAGTAAGCATGACATCCTATTAAGGCATAAAAATAGAATTTGTATGCCTAATTCAGTAAATTTATGAAATATTATGCTAAAATAAGTACATACAAAACCTTATTTTAATAATTTGGGTGTCACTAAGATGACACATGAGCTGAAAAAAACTATTTTTTTCTTGGTCTAAAGCATGATGTTGTTGACTTTGTGGCTAAGTGTTTAAAGTGTCAGTGAGTGAAGGCTAAATCTTATCACTTAGAAGGTTTATTTTACCCTCATGAAATTCCACAACATCAGTGGGTTGTTATTTCAATTGATTTCATTTCTATTTTTCCAAAATCATGTAGTAAGCATGACACTATTTTGGTTGTGATTTATAAATTCACTAAAATTGGACATTTTATTGTTGAAAATTTGCCTGATGATATTTCTATGTTTTTGGAACATTTTTTGAAAGAAGAAGTTCAGATACACGACATGCTATAAGTCATTATCTTTGATACAGATAATATTTTTAATTAAATATTTTAAAAAACCTTAATTGTAATTTTTGGAACTTGATTAAATTTTAGCTCCTCATATCACCTAGAAACAATGGTCAAATGGAGAGACTTAACTAAGTTATTGAAGATATGTTAAGAATGTATGTAATGGATCAAAAAATTAAGTGGGAAAATTTCCTACATTTTGTTGAATTTTTAGATAACTTATCATTCTGTGATTAAAATGCTTACATTTGAATATTTGTATGGGCATAAATTTAAAAATCCTCTTAGATGGGATGACCTAGAAAATAGAGCCATTTTTGGACATGATATTTTGTAGGAGTATGATAATCAAATGGTATTGATATTCAAAAATATGAAGACTAATTATGATAAGCAAAAGAGTTATGATGATTTAAAGAGAACACCCAGATAATTTAATGTTGGTGAGAAAGTAGTTTTGCATGTTAGATTGTAGAAAGTTTATATTAAATTTGGGAAATCTTCCAATTTAGCTCCTCATTTTATTGGACCCTTTGAGATTCTAGAAAAAAACCCCTATTTCCTATTAATTATCTCTTCCTCCTTTATTTAGGATTCATGTTGCTTTACTAAGAAAGTATGTATTTAATCCTTCTCACATTTTAGATTTGAACAATCTTCAAGTTTTAAAAAAGGAAAAGATGCAGTTGGAACCAATGAGGATCTTGGATCATCGTAGAGTTAGACTATGAAATAGAGATATTTCACAAATTTTGATCCAATGGGATCTGTTGACTGAAATAAATGTTTCTTAGGAAGATGAAGATCTTTTTAAGGAATATTATCCTTGGCTATTTTAGTCTTCAAGATGACTCATCTTTGAGAGGAGGATGATGTAACACGCTTAGAATTATGATAATCTACTTTCTTTTTATGGCACTAATGGCTCATCAATTATTGTCATTTAGCATGTTAATTTTTATTTACTACTATTTAGTTTATTTAGTTACTTATGAGCTACTATCATAGATATTATTGAGACTCTATGTTGAGTTTATGTTATGATGGGTTTTGTACATTTTATGTTATCATATTATTATTTCCATTTGGTTTAGAATTTATAGATTATGTTACATAAATTCAATTTATAAATTATTTATCATATTTGATACTAGTATTGCATTCAGATGTTGTTGATGTATCATTTCAATGGTTATAGGAGTAGAAAAAATGAGCTAGGTTGGGTTTAAAATTCAATAATAGTAGATATAAGGGATAACAAGGAGTTATTTGTTATTCTTCTAAGCTAAGTGATTATGAGCTTTGTCTTTTACAATAGATCGAATATTTATTTTTCATGTCTATTATGTTGCTTTAGTAAGTTTTTTTGTGTTTAGTCTTGACTACGTAAAATATTTTGATTAGTTTAAGTGTGTTCGCTAAGCATTATTAATTCTTATGTTTGGTTTGGTTTGGTTTGAATTATTTTGATGTCATTATTGATTATATCATCATTCCTATTTACAAAAAAATTATTTGTTGGTATTATTTGGTGGTCAAGTTATTTTTTGACTTGTTTGGGACCATAACTAGGTCATGGGGTCTTCATTAGTTGATTATTGATGTTATTTTTTTTTGATGGATTGACCTTAATAGATATTTAGGTCATGATGACCCAAATCTCAAGGACATCTCCATTGATTAGTTTTCAAGACTTAGTGCCTGGGTCATGTTTTTGTTGTTATTGAGTTATTTTACTCAAACCCTAGCTAAATGCTACCATATTTTTTGTGGAAACCATTAGAGACCTTTTTTGGACTAGTTTAGGAATGTTATTTGCATTTTCTATCTTATTTTTGGGAGAAATAATGGTTATTTATTAGGCCACATTTCTAGCCATTCATGAAAAAAATATAGAGTCATGTTGGTCTTTAATGGAATACATAAGAATTAAGAGAGCTCGGTTGGGTAAACTAATATCATAGTTTTTGATTTGAAATTCCATAATATACTACATTTTTTATAAGAATAGAAAATAAGTGGGTTCTTTTTTTTTTTGCAAATAATGTGGTAGTTGACCCTGTTTCTATTTTAGTGGTATTGTTAAAATTTTAAAAATGAAGCATTATAAGTTCATGGAGAAGTCATTGGACTTCATGGTGAACCCATAATGAAGAACAACTGATTCCTAGTCTTATGTATTTCTTAAATAGTGAAATGGATTTTATGGATTGCATTTTGATTATGTTGGATTATAGCCTGGGTATGTGTGTTATTATTTTATTCACAAGGCCTAGTTATTGTATGGATATTACATGTTTTTAATGGGAAGTTATGAGACTTAACATTAAGCACACATTGCATTTCTAAGTCATAGACATGCATGTTTAAATTAAACCATTTTTGGTGTAACTCTTATTTTCATTATATGTGATTTTGAACCTATATTGTGTTAGCATTTTGTACACATAAAATTTTGGGTTGTGTTTTGTTTTAACTTGAAGACTCTAACGTTTATATAGGTTAAATATTTGAGGTGATGCTTGTTTTTAGTAATTATTAGTGTATTTGGTGAATAATTTTTAGGGTTTTTGAACATTTATTACACTTTCATTTGTTGTGTTTAGAGTAAACCCTATCTAGGGGTGTTATGATTTGTTTTGGGGTTAAACCCTGTTTGTATTCTATTAGGATATTCTCACATGTTCATTGGACTCATCTTTGGATTTGCATTCTATTATGTTGAATTTTTTCAAGTTTTAGGATTTAGTTGAAAACTAGTGATTAAAGTGTAAATAGGAAAATATTATATTCCTTGTAATAAAAATATGTATTATTAGTTAGTTATGAGTGATTCAATTAAGCAAAAATTGAAATGATTACTCATTAATGGAAGGTCCTATGTTTTTTAAATCAATAAATTATTATGTTTATATTTGATCTTATTTGTAGTGTAGATAATGATTAAATATATTGTTCTCTAATAATACTTAAAATAGGAAAGTGATTATTTTGAATAAATTATTCAAGAGACTTATAAGTATGATTAGTGATGCATGTTTATATTAGGGAATTTTTAAATATTTATAATGTTAGTTATTAGAATTCATTTTATTTGGTCATAATAATGACTTATTATAAATACATGGATTAATATAAATTACTAATGTGATCATATACTGGTTTGAATATATGTCTCATTGTTGCTAATGTGTTGAAATTTGGTTGTAGAGTTATTTTACCAAGGCATAAGTATTATTGAGAATGCTTAAGTTATACATAGTATCTTTTATCAAAGCATCAAATGATTTGACTTTATGTGCTAGTTGTGTATTATTGTTAACTTGATAATTTAATTTGGTACTATCAAACACATTGGATAGATGTGTGGTCATTGTTTTGGCTAATGAAAAAATGTAAATTTATCTATCTACATAAGGAAACAAATCCAAAAAATAAGTAGGATAAATAATTATAGACTTATTATAACTGACATACACATTATAGCACAAATGAGTCAAATATTGCATGGGTTTTGGATTATTATTTTAGAATAATAATTAAAATATTACAGGTTCTATGGACTATGTCCTAAGCTTTGATTAATTATTATTTTTCCTAAAACTAAGCTAAATAAATGAAATCCCACATTATATTTTTAGAGTCATTTTCATTCTTAAGATAATCATAGTTGTTGAAACATTAATCTCTTTTAAATTTTTTCTTTGTTATTTAGATACTCAATGAATCATGCAACTCTAATAGACCATATGACAAGTAGGCTAAACATATGGTTTGATCTCTATGGTGAGAACGATGGGATGTTTAAGATGCAATGATTATAATGGAATCTAATTTGATCATAGTATTGAACTTTACAATTGATGTGGTAGCCACTTGTGTGGTGATGTCTATCATCATTATGGACCGATTAGACTTATTTAATTATTGAATGTTAGAAGGATCATGAGCATTATATGTTTGGCCACTAACTATGAAAATTTTAAAAATGTAAATTTATGGTGTGGTGATCCCAAATAAAAATCAAAGATAAAATATCTAAGTAGGTAGCACTAAATAATAACATCAAACTTCTCATCTCCTTAAGGATTTAAAAGTGTTCCAAATGATTTGCATTGTATCTATTTTGGAAATAATAACAAATTTCCCTCCTTGTTATTATCTGAGTTATGTAAATCATTAATTAAGAAATCTTAGTATGATGATTCTTATGTTGATACTTTATACTTTTCTACCTTAATTATTGTGCTTCCTCTAGTTAACTTTTAGTATCCTTAGCTGAAAGTTGGATAGTTAACCTTCATGGTGAAAACTGAGATATGTTAAGTTAAGGCACTTAGGTATGGATAAAATTAATATATGGTTAATTTAATAAATCCATAGTGGAAGTATCTAAATTTGAGTTTACGGGTGTATGTTAAGTGCATTGATACTCTTTAATCTACATGATTACTAGATAAATAAATTCTTAAAAACATCCTTTTATAAATTAATCCTTAGTCAAATGCATGTTTTTGCCCTGACATAGTTATGGACTTGATCATGTCCATGCAAGTTAGTTTATTTAATCATTAGGATTTGTATCAAAGTTATATTATCTCAATGTTTAAAAAAAATCATGTTACTTCATAAATAAGGCTAAGGGCCACACTCAAGGGGAAATAAATATGTCAAAAACAAGGGAAAAGGGCCACATACAAATAGAAAAGCAAAAAATAAACTATCATGTAATAGAGTAAAAACATTAATTAGTAATAGAATAAGGAACTAGGATACACCATCCATATATATCAATGTCACATTGTAGTATAAAAACATATCCATATATCATTGTGTAAGATATGATTAAATAAAAAGGAATGTGTAAGCAATATAGGTAGCTCAAGATGGTAGGAAATGTCATATAAAGATGTAAACCATAATAATGAAACTTGTGGAACAAGATGCACCTAGTATCTACATGGCTACTCACTAGAGTAAATTCAAATATATGTACATCCATGCATAACTTGTATGTCCTGCATCAAACTCATATACCATTAAATATAATTGTGTATGAAATAAATATGACATCTAGAAAACATGTGATAAATAACATATGTGGAGTAATCTAGAAATAATGTCATGCCCAAGTCTTGATTTTGGATATTTTGAATGTTTTTGGATTTTATTATTATTTTATTTTTTTAATTTTTGAATATTTAATATTTGAAAAAGTGAGAACAAGTGGTAATATTTCCAAAAATAGAGTAATGGTAGGGATCCCAACAATTCTCAACATTTTTAAAGGCATAATGTGCATTAACTATGATAGTATGGCTATGTGGAGAAACTCAAATTGAGAAACATTTCCCTAAATTATATGTGAATCACAACAATGTCACTAAAGAGCGTATGTAGAGATAAGGGTTATCAAGCCCCAAATGGGAAAAATTTAGTGTGTGCTCATTTAATATGTCGATATATATATGTATAGAATCATGTAAGCTCAATGGAGGTCACAAAGGATGTACAAGTAGTCAATATGTAAAAGTGAGAAAGTACAATTCCTCAAAATATGTGCACTAGAATATTTGTAGGATAAATGTCACATATGTTTGGATCAGGAGATCAATAAAGGGGAAAGGTCAAGATGAAAAAAATATAAGGGATAAAGTAATGATCAAGGCTATATTATATGTATAATATAGGGGGATAACCAAGGATGATCTAACAAAAAAAAATGATGAATTTATATATAATGATATGTGTTTTAGTCGACTAAAAGAGATCATATGGAGGTCCTACATTTGGTGGTAGTAATGTATCATTTCATTGGTGTCATATATAATATATATTTCTTTCAGTTGTATGTGTATTGGGATCTCAATCTAAATTTGGATCTTAGTATGTGTTGTGTGATATTCTTTTTTATTATAGTGTTGATAATTTTTAATGATCATGATATGCTATTAACTTTTATTATTATTTATTTTTTCTATAGATTATTTTGATTTTGTACCAATTTGAATTTTTTTTATCAAAATATTTTGTATTTTTTGTTTGAATTTGAAGCATTTATTTGTCTAATATCTTACAATATACTGATAATCAAAATATGCATTGCCATCATAATTATATGGTGTAGTCATATTCAGATAGAGATCTTGTGGAGGAAGGAGTGTGATAAGATTTCCATTTGAGTATCATATTTAGTAGTATATGACAAGGTGATGATATCTTGAGAATTTCCTCTTCAGTGGAGCTAACACTTGTAGTTGACGAGTAGGTTGTGATTCTAATTGGATTGGACTGTACTCTGTCTCTTTTTCATGTGATGCATAGGTAGTGATGAAATATAGTACTTGAAAGGATAATTTTATACATAACATGTATATAAATATCCCTCATGTGTAAATGTAACACACATGTAATGTAGAGTATTCCATTCATAGTATGCATACAAGGTTGTCCCAAAAATAAGTTATAATTTGTATCATGAAGCATGACTTGAAAAAAGGTATGCAACTTCTTTGGTCCTAATATCACTTCCATTGAAATTGTGCCAAGTGGTGACCATAAACTATGATCTAATTTAGTAATGATGTGATATGTTATGTTCATATTTTTCATATCAATACCTAATGTATGCAAGAATGATATGTTTAAAATATTATCATTAGAGTTAGAATCAATAGTGATTAATTTGATGAGCATATGTAATATCATAACTTGGATAAAAGGTTTATCATTTTGTCCCATTGTATACTTGATAATTACATTATTTTATAACTCACTCTTGATGGAGATACCTTAAATAGAGTAATATTTTATAGTGTCTAAAAAATGTGTGTCATGAGAATCAATATAAATTTATACCATTAATTTTATAAAATTATTTTGTGTCTTTTAATTATTCATTTTTGAACCTAATATGTATCCAAGACCCTATCATACTTTTTAAGTAGATGTTGTGATGGGATGAACAATTCCTTGTGCATGTCTCCCCAATCCGTCTAACATATACCCTATTTTTTTTTAAATATCTCAATCCAAAACCATATTGGGTCATATTTTTGTCTTTTGTTCTACATGCAATTTATTTACCAAGTGTTTGAGTAAATAGAGTCAAATTTTCAATATCCTGTTTAAGATATTATATATGTCCTTAAAGAATCATGTTAAATATAATGTTTATCATGTCCTAGTTATTTATGAGATGCTATATAAATATTTTTATAGCGGTATCATGGACATATGTATATTGAAATTAGATAACACCACCTTGAGGAGGGGCGGGAATAATAGTAAAATTATCCATAGGAGAATTCTTAGGGTTTTGGAGGTATCTAGGCATATAAATCATACAAAACCCTAGAATATTAATGGGTGAAAGTGCAAAGATGACACATAGAATCAAATGGAGTATAAATGAGTAAGAATAAAATATTACATATACTTCCCAAATTGTAAACCTATCACTAGGAGAAGTTACAAGCCAAGTCAGATAAATAATTTCCAAATATCAAATATAAATCATTACCTATATACATATAGTGAAGGAGTAAAATTATATAATAACATTAGTTGGAAGAATTACATTTGGTTTTATTTACCTCCTCAGAGTATTAGATTCATAAATAATAGTCAATAATTAAATAAGAGTGATTGGGGTCAGCTCAACCCATTACACTTTCCCAATGTTTGTAGGTTTCTATCCCTCATAAGCACACCTAGGGTTTCAAGGTAAAGGAGACTAATTTTGGAGGTATGTGCATCATCAAGATTTAGGATCACAAATATAGAGAAAATAGAGATAGGTGAAATATTTGATCCATATTTTTATATAGAAGTTTGATATAAAATTTTATTATAAATTAGTAAATTTTCTCACAATAATAATGACTCAAAGACTAGGTTTTTTCTAAAAATTAGAGGAAAATATCAATGATAAAACTTTGTATATTACTATTGGATGGTTTATATATAATCTTAGTAACCATAGTATTGAGTCTAAGCATATATTCACTTATGGTTTCATTTGATCCATGTTCAATTTGATCTAATTTTTCAACAATTACTTTCATGATAGTGTTGATTTTAAAGTGAGATAATAAATTATTGATCAATTTGGTTAGAATATGTACAAATCCACTTGGTAAATCATATAACCAATCGATGGAATAATTATTCAATTTTATTATAAATAATGTAGTTAATAGTTTTTCATTATGAGAAAAATCTAAGCAAGAAGCATAACAATTCTCTAATGTGATGTGAAGGATATACTTTTCCATTGAACATTTAAAATTTTGAAGGTAAAAAACTTTTTTCAAAAGGATGCAAAACACTTCATAGGTGAACGAGTTTAATATAGTGTCATTTGAAGTGACCTCATTGCTTGATCTGAGGCCCTTGGGGAGGTTTGAATTTGAGTTTATGTGGCACAAAAAGTATGCATGGTAGGAGCCATTTTAAGACTTTTAGAAGAATTAGAAGGTGGGAATGTAACATAAGTTGGAATATATGAGTTTTTAAAAATTGAAGGATTAACACAATGTTGAGATGAAAGATAGATTTTATGAAATAGTGATTGTTGATAATTAGAAGGAATATTATAATCAAAAACATGTTTACAAGTAATATAATCATACTTAAAAGGAATAGAAACATGTTTATAATGAATAAAACACTTTTTAGATAGAAATATTTTGAAAAATAGGAGGAACACTAAAATATATAAAATAAAAATTTGAAATAGGAGGTTGACCATTGATAGAAGGTGAAAAACTTGAGAAATTAAAAAAATAAGAGGCTCACTTTGACATGAAACTTAGTTTATATCATTTATGAATGTATTTCTTTTGTCATGGTGAGATAATCTCAAAAAAAATATATGTCTTGATCTCTATCATGAGTTCCTTGATAAATATGTTCTATATGAACATCTTGTCATCCATTACCATTCATTTTTAGAGACTGACCTAGGTTATCAAAAACTAGTTGTATTAATGTATTAGTTTAGCATATAATGGGTGTGTATGTACATGATTTGTTAATAATAACTCACATTATAATAGGGTGTATTAGGTTGAGTGATAAGGTGATACTCCTAATTATTAAGATCAATCATATGTATAAGAATATCTCTAATTTATGAATAATAATTAATCATTAGCTTAATTCGAGTGGAATTAGAATGGTCTTGGTCTTACCCTATGTTGGAAGAACAAGTTTTTTTCTCGAAAAAACTCTCTTATTGTTTGTTGTCCCACGTTATTTAATATAAAATAATTTCAATCATAGGTTATATTTTTTTTTCAAAAATTATAGTGTTTGAGTGTCTATGGTAATTTTTACAGCTTAAAACATTGTAAATATTTAGATCACTAATATTCAAATTGACTACATCTTTACATAGTCTTGTGTGTCTATTATTTCCTTCGTGGATTGTGCCAAGGTATGATTCCTCATCATATTTTTGATTTGAGTCACTACCAATAATTAATTTACTTACTCAACATTTTTTGTAGCCTCACATGCATATATAAATACTTTTTAGTTTACAAATTTCCATGTGTAAATCCATGAAATATTGATTAGAATTAGTTGTATTCTTTATGCTTCTAGACTTCATTTATTCATGCATCCATTATGTGTTTATTTAGTGCTCATTTGAAATATTTGAGCATCTATTGACTCTACCCATATTCCACAATCTCTCTTACTCCATTCTAAGTGATCATATTTATCTCTCATGTGGTTTTGAACTTTCATACCATGCTTTCATGTGTGTATCACTATCAATGCTTTGTCCTCATTCTATATGCCAATGATGCATATAAAACATTGATTTTATAAATTTGGTAGTTTTGAAGATTCATTCAGGCCTCCATTCATGTGTGCTTAATTTGATTCATCATTCAACCATCATGTATATATATATATATTTCATTTAATGTTTCCATTAAGCTTTTTTAAAAAAAAATATACTATAGATGTTAACCATGTTTAAATCTATAGGTTGTTTACGTTTTATTTATTAAAAAATTTGTCAATATTTTTATTAATATCTTTTCAAAATTCTATAAATTTTATATTTAAAGTGTGTAGTTTATTAACTTTATAATGTTAGATAATATAGTCAATAGTTAGAGTGTTTTTATTTTAAGTAGTCATTTATTTTTTGTTATTTATTTATTTTAAATTAGTATGTCATTTTGGATAAAAATATTTTTTCAAAGGAATATATTTTTAGTTTTGTGCAAATTCCTTCATGTGCATTATTTTATTGTCATTGAAAATTCAAATTATTTCTCTTTATAAAGGACACTTTATTGGGTTAACTCGATATCCTTTGTAATTTGTGTGTCCATTCTATAAGGACGGGGAATATTCAATGTATGACATCTAATACCATAATTATGTAATTTTAACTATCAATTTGAACACATAGGTGTTGAATAAAATTGAGAAAGGAGGCCCAATCAACTTTGAGTTCATCACTAACTAACAAATTACCAATTTTTTAAGTGAAAAAATTTAATACACTTATAATATAACACATCTAAATAATTTTTAATCATTAGTGGTAGTGATGATGTACTATGGATACATACAATTAAAAACCTATGTTAAAAATATTAAATCCAATAATAATGTCTAGTGGCACTGGTGATATTTTCTTGTTCATGATTAGGTGGAAATGATCAAGTACAGTGGATAAAAACATGAGGTTTAGTAAGGTAGACAACACCTACTGAAGACATAGTGAGAACCCATTCCCACTATATTTATGTCTATCAATATGTTAGTGTTTTTTAGTGATGATTTGTTCTCATTGAAAAATAAAAAAGTAAAAACAAATTGTTTCCCTAATTATGTGTGGTGTATCAGTGATGATGTGTTCTCATTGAATATGAAAATAGTAGAGTGTGTCCATATTTACATATTTGTATCTAGGCCAAAAAAAAATCAATTGTGTCCTTAATCATGCATATCTAATGTGTTTGAAATAGATCCATGGAGAAAAGCTGAGCGTGTCCCTATTTTTCATCACTAACATGATGTGTGTTTTGTAAACATATGTGTATATTCACATAAATGTGAAGTATGAACTCATAGTGTGTCCTAGTTCATACTTGGATTGGAGATGTGTTGATATATAGATAAATGTATGTATATCTACATGTTTATTATATTATATGTGTAGTGCTTATTTTTTATTGCATTATTTTTATACTAAAAGGGGTATTGTTGGACATTAACCTAAGTTAGTAAAAATTAGTTTTATTAATATATTATTTTAGTAAATAGGGTGTGTTTTTGTATATGAATTGTTAATAACAACCCACATTATATTAGAGTGTGTTATTTGGACTGATAAGGTGAGAATATTTATTAGTAGCATAAATCATTTTTCTAAAAAGATCTATAATTTATGAATAATAATCAATCAATAGTTTACTTCATCCATAATGTTATCATCAATGTAATTTTGAAAAGACATGACATTCCTATCTTATTGTAAAATAGCCTTAACTTTTTCACCACTAGACACATTTTTAGACTCAATTTTAGTTTTCATATTGACCTAGGATTCTCAAAAGAAAAATTAATAAAACTCTATTGGTTATTGATTAACCCTAGTTATTTTCCTAGTTGATAGATACTTTATGTGGAGTGCGATGATGTCAAACTTGGAAAATAAACACCATGCAATAAAAATAACATTTAAAAAATTAACATTGGTCTTTGAATAAAATAAAATCATCCATAATATAAGCTAGCATATTTTATATCTAGCATAATGAACTCTAAAAAAAATTAAAATTTTAGATCTTGCACAGCATGGGAAATATCTTACCCTAAATGGATAATGAGCATACATGATAATACATGTTCACCCAAATGTAATATGAATAGATGGTTAAAACTTACATTAAATATAAAAAACCTAATTAATTTTAATTAGGTATAGTTGACATGTGAAAAATCTTAATAATTCTTATTTGATATTTTCTGATTCTAGAAGATGGGCATTCACATTATATTTAAACACATATCTTGAATATCGTAGGATAACAAGATCTTCATTTACAACTAAATATGAAATTTGTTCCAAAAATTGATAGTGACATCATATATATATATATATATATATATATATATATATATATATATAAAAGTGATTGGAGATAGTTATATAAAGATTTATTCATACTTTAAATAAGTACAAAGTGTTAGGGTTGCTCGAGATAACTAATAGCCAACCCTAAAACTAAGTTAAAAATTGTGTTTGCCTTATCTAGATATTCAATTAATTTTCTATGATCTAAAAATTTAAAAACATATAACATTAAAAATATACTTTATTACTCTTTCCCTATATTAACAATAATATGTGAATGTGATCCGCACCATAGGCCTCACTAGTGTAATGAAAAATATCGCACTTAGGATGACGCTGATGATTTTATAGTATTCAGAAGGTAATATAAATAACATAAAACCAAACACACATTCAAATTCATAATTATGATATGAAAAATAATGACACTTGTATTCAATATGTATACTATAAAAATATGTAGATGTGTAAAATATTCAGTAAGACTAGAAACGTAAGTTCCTATGTTTAGAAGGGGAAAGCTTCCTTGATAGTTTTCCTTGAAAGCTTCCTTGATAGTTTTAATATTTTTCATAAAATCTTACCTATTTTTTGTTTTATCTCTCTCATCATTTATCCCTTATCTATCAAATAATTATAATATATACATCATTACAAGAAGTGGTTATAGCTAATGATAGCTATATAAGGGTGATGGCTCATATTATATCTAAGTAATGATTTGAATTATTGTATGTGTGTGGTTGGACTTGAATTTGGGTTTAATATTTGATAAATTTTATAATGTGCCTTAGACATAGAGAATTATAGTTGGCATGTTATATGGTAAAAATGATCTGACATGTGGATGATAAGTGTGTGTATTCCTATGCAATACCATAAATACTTGAGTGAAAATTATTTAGGTGTTGTAGCAACCTGGATAGGTTACATGATAAGATAAAAATTATACATATATGTATCAAATGAATGTATTACACACGACATTTTTAAGTATGTGTGGCATTAGAGTTTTGCATAATAAGTAGGGTGTTGCAATAACTCAAGTAGGTATAGTAAACTTGCATGCATGCCATGAGATATTCTATGTGGGGGAGACTCAAATTACATTTAAGGAGTGCACAAACCCAACAAATGTTTCATATGGATCATTTTACATTTAATAAGGATAAATGGTCCCCATTGCATCATTGGTTATCTATGAGAATTGATCTTGAATATGATAATGTTTTTACCACTTAGCTTTATCAACATAATGACATATCTTGACCATTGCAAATAATTGACACGTGTTTTTATTTGTATGCATTTTTTTCATGTCAATAATCTAGTCCTTTAGTGTTGGGTTCATGTTTTAAGGATCAAAATTTGAAGGTTGACACCCTATTTCTAGCTCAACCAGAGTTTGTAATTAATTATTGAGGATTTACACATTTTAGTTTGGATGCAAATTCCAGTACTGCAATAGGTCCAAAAAAAAATGTTTTCTCAAATTATGCACAATATTTTGTATGAACCATTTTTCAAATCCTTGGTGTTTTAGTGTTTAACCTTTAAAAATTCCTTCTAAATATGTAACCAAACCTTATTTCCCAACTTGAACTCATGAGGTATGTAGTGTGCATCATGACACTCCTTGTGCTTTATTTTTGGTGTGAAAGAATATGTTGAAATTTGTGACAAGCCCTAAAGATATACTTAAGAAAATATAGTAATTTTTTTAATTTAACAATTAAAGATATAAATTAACAATAATTACATAGAATAAATCAATACAACATATCTAATTCATAACCAAGAATAATAATACTTGTAATTTAAATACTGCATATGATATAAATCTTATACAACTCCACATAAAGTAAATACAATAGGACACAACTACAACTAGCCTAAAAATACAATATCTGATAATCAATATGCAAGTACATAATATAATTAAATTCATTTAGGGATACAACCTAATACAATAACCATATACCAAGCTTTTTAGAGCTTGATTTGAACTAACTAATGTATCACTGATAATATCAAGTGTCGTCTCTAGGTAGTAATGCAGTGGAGGAGGGATAGCATCATCCAAACATTTTACCACACCAATAATGGACCAATGATCCCTCACATAATCCCCTATCAATAAATGACCTTCCCTTCATGGATACATAAATAAAATAGTGTGAGAATCTAGTGAGACATGTTAGTACCTTGTGTGTTGTAAGATTTCTAATAACATGCAGTGTACCATAAATAAATCCATTCTAACATGATGTTACACAACATGAAAATTAAACATATGAAATGATAATGCATATCAAACATTAATTTGGCCAAATTTTTCATATGATCATTTAGATCCATCAATTTCATAACACACCACTTTATCAAATTATCTATTGGTGGTACTACCTAGGCTAGTGGAATCTATCTCACTACCTATTAGTATCATCAATATGGTTTCTAAAATAAACACATATAATATAGTGTATAACTAAAATAATCACTAAAAATTTCTCTCCTATAAATAATATCATGACACATGATATACATAATAATAAGTAAAGTAAACTTTTATTTCAAACATGCATGAATGAATCATGCATTAATTTAAATCATATAGGAAAAAAACTTATAGTTCATACCAATTGAGTATATTTCACATTCATATTGAACTACATATTCAAAATTAATACAATATATCAAAAAAAAAAGCCCATGATAACCCATAATATCATAGTCCAAGGTTCTAAGGTACAACTACTAGTTTTCCCATAATCGGTCATACTAAGTAGTCATAGAATCATTGAAGCATACACTCATATTTAGTCAAGCATAACTATAACAAGAAAGTCATTCAATGCATATAATTCTATCTTAAAATTTATTTCCACTCACAAATTTTTATGCATGCAATTGTTATATCCTTATAACTATTATTAAACATACTTATCAAAGTGACAACCAACACACATATAAATACATAAGTGTGGTTCTAGAAATAACCAATATAATATGTACAATCTAGTTATTTTTAATACTATAGAACTCTATGACATCCCATAATATCATAGGTCATTTTTCTTGAGCACCTAAATAAAAAACCAACAATAATGTTACACATAATTAAACTCATGATCTTAGAAATCAAAGATCTTATAATCCTAAAAGATAGGCAAACAAGAATAGATTATACCATCTGGGTATATCTTAGACTTAAAATACATAATCTAGACTCCTTAAGTAGATACCAATATATAGCACAATAATAACTCAGTCCACCCATTTTAAAAACATAGTCAAATTAACATCTATACTCATATGGATATAAATCACTCAGGTATAACAATATCCAAAATGGAGTAATATGCTATAATTTGCTTTACTGAAAGTGAAAAAAAACTAGAAACCTTAATAGCCTTATTCGACTTAAATAACTAACTAAACTTCAAAAACATGTAAATGCACCTTAAACTTAGAATCACACAAGTATCAATAGTAGGATATACTGAGTATTGATTTTACAACCAAAACCATCTCTAAGAACACCAAGAGCAACCACTCACATACAACACAAAATGATAATGCTAAACCAAATTAACATCCCTAATTATTTATAATTTTTAAAGAAGACATGAATTATTTACCCAATGACAATCAAACACTGTTATAAGAAAACAATGAAAATTTTCAAGGTTATGGATTCCTATCCACAACCACATACCCAAAATACACCTTAGCATACATTAACTTATACTAATCTAGAGGTTAATATATAAAAGGTCCTAAAGTAGATCAAAACTTGAACCATTACATAGATCCAGTTGAGACCTTTCTAATGGTATGTATAATGTATAAAATGGAGCTCGTATACTCCTTGTGCAGCTGGTCAAAGTTCCAATCAAGCTAGTCAACATTGGTCAAAGATGATCAAACTATAAAAAATGACCATTATGTAATAATTTGAAATTAGTTCCATGGTGTATATCTCATCTTGATCTTTCTAACACAATTTACTCATGAAATGGAGTTTGTATGTGAAATATATGGCCGGTCAAAGTTGTGGTCAAACTTGGTCAATAAGATGACATTGCAAAAGTTTGACCCAGTAAGAATGTGACATGTAGAAGTTAGTTTGTACAAGAAAATTGTGGGTTTATATATTTTGTCTTTGATAGGTGAGTGTAGATCATCTTTAGCCAAAAATGTAACTAGCATAAAAAATTAGGGTTTGAATGAAACATCCAGTTGGATGTCGACAAGTGGTGTAACAAGTTGTCGATAAATGACGTGGTGAGAGGTAGACAAGTGGTGAGTAGAGATTAGATCACATGGTAGGTCCTCAAACCACCACATGGCTTTATACCATTCATTACCCTTGGTCCAATTTCTTGAATGTTCCAAACAAACCAAATAACCAATTATTTCCATGTAATCCTATATTCCTACCACATGGCCCCATGCTCTAACCACATTCCACACATAATTTCCATGTGCATGCCAAACTCACCACATAGTTTCCACATTTGCACTTACGACATCCACATTTCCATGAGAATCATTCCATAACCATGGACATATAAAGAAAAATTATAGAGAGCATGGCCTAAGCCACGAAGTCTAAGGAAAATATAAGGCTTAATAAAGCCTTGTTAAGTTTTAAAACCCGTGAATGTGGGATAAATGAAATGCATGCCTCCCATTGAAAGCAATGCCATGGGATCAAACCGTCATCCTTTTGGATAAAAGGATAGGTGACCTACCATTTAACCTGAGGGTATGAGCACTATATAAGTGTTCAAAATTTGTATTTAAACACATTCAAAAACCAACAACCATTGTAAAGACTAAGAGCTAGAAAGCTATTTTGAGTTACAAAAGAAGTTTAGAGTAGAATTGGGGAAAAGTCTAATAAGGGATGGATATTATTTTTCTCTAAGGAACAACTTTGTAGTTAATCATTTTTCATTTTGAGGACTTATAAAGAAATTGTAAAGCCTTGAAAGTAGTCTGTTGTGCTAAGGTATAAGGACCTACTTCTACTCTTCCTCTGATTTGAGGCATCTAAAGTCATTTCTGGACTATGAGATAAACTAGTGAAATATTCTAGTTTCTAAGATGGTTATAGCTGTATACTGAGTGTCTAGATTTGAGGCCTTTTGTTGGAATTTTTTATGCTCAAAAGTGAGAATTTTGAGTAGAAGACATATAGAGGTGTGTTTCAGGAAGGTGAAGAATCACTCCATGGATTTCAAGATTATTTGAAGGTTCGTAACACTTGGATTCATTATTGCTCTATAAGGGTTACCATTTACATGTAGACATATTATAATGAATTAGTTCAATGAATTAGTGAACCAAGAGACATAGACATTACCAAACTTTGTAATCAACTCTTGTGTAGTGTGGTTAGTATTCTTGCATTGATTTTCATTTAAGTTGATAATTTTGTGGATTAATTTTGGTATAATTAATATTTTTCCTACAAAGTATCCAAATTAAAATTTTTGGCATGAAATTCAGTGCTAGTTTATGGATCAAATTTGGTATCAGAGCAGTTAGTGTGTTGGGTTAACTTCTATTAGGGAATTGTTCTAGTGCATCAAGTTTGATTTAGAACTAAATTTATGAGTGAATTTGTGATTTTTAAATTTAACAAAAATCAATTATTATCGAATATGGATACAATGCTAGCCTAAATTTTGTTATTACTAAATTTCATTATCACTATGATGATGTAATTCCTACAAACCCAAGAGTAAAGTTAGTAAGTGATAAAGCAATGATAGGAGTAGAAAATCAAGAGGCTCCAATAGAAAATTGATGCACTATGAGCAAACCTGCAATAGGAATGTCAATAGAAGAAGAAGATGCATGGAGATTTAGAGACTTGTGGACATTGTTCCTACCAAGGTCATACTACCAAGCAATGTTGGTTACTACATCCTAGTCAGGCTCTATTATGGTTCAAGAAACAAAATGAGCAAATATGCAAAGCAAAGGGGAAGGCACCTGTCAGAAAAGCTACAAAGCCCAATTCTCCTAAGCATTAAGAAATAGATGAAGGATTCATCCAAGAGATGTTGCCAAGCTAGACAAAAAAGGTACATTATGGTTATATCAATGATTCTTATATTATTCCTGCTAGTACTATTAATGAGAATGATGGCGTAAGTTTGAAAAAAATAATGTTATGATTATTAATAAATATTATGATGTACATACTGAAGATGAAAACAAAGAAATCAACTCTTCTAGATATATTGACAATGTTATGGAAACTGAATGTATTAACCCTAAATATTCATCAAGTTCATGTGATGATACATTTGAAAAGAACACAAAGGGAATTGGTTCTAATATGTTGGATAAAATGGGATTTAAAGGAAAAGGCCTTGGAATTAATGGTCAAGGAATTGTCTAGCTATCCAAGTGGCAAAGAGACCACTCTGCACAAGATTAGGATATGGAGGGGAAGATAAATATCCCAAGAAACTGAGTTGGAAAGTTACTCAAGCATCAAGTCAGAACACCCTAAAGATTTGAATAAAGTACTCTCTAAAGACGTGAGAGTTACATTGAATGAAGAATCTTCAAATGACTCATCAATGTATTTTTTGATTATGCACAAGAAAGCCCTAGAAATATGTTTAAAAAATATCAAAATGAAGTTTCCTGAAGAAGACATAAAGTTAGGTTTTTACTTCAATGCTAAGGGAAAAATGCTGAAGGAAGATAAGCAAAGTCAACAACAACCTAATGCAATGGTTGTGACTACATCTTCAATCAAGTAGAAGATAGAATATTGCCAGTCATAACTTGAGGTAACATCTGTAAGGGAGATGATAGTCAATGAGGAGTTAACAGTACATAAATTGTCACCCTGTAAAAGCTAAGCAAAATCGCTAAAGAATATAGATTAAGATCTTGTGTGGCTTGCAGAAGGAGTTTGGAGTAGATTTGGGGAAAATTACAAAAAGGGATTGATATTATTTTTCTCTAAGGAACAACTTTGTAGTTGATCATTTTTCATTTTGAAGACTTTTGAAAAAATTTTAAAGCCTTGAAAGCAGTCCATTGTGATAAGGCATAAGGACCTATTTCTACTCTTGCTCTGATTTGAGGCATCTAGAGTCATCTCTGGACTTTGAGGTAAAATAGTGAAATATTCTAGTTTCTGAGATGGTGCCAACTATATGTTGAGTGTTTATATTTGAGGTTTTTTGTTATCGATTTTGATGCTCAAAATTGAGATTTTTGAGTAGAAGACATATGGAGGTGTGTTTCGGGAAGGTGAGTAATTTATTCATGGATACCAAGATTCTTTGAAGGTCCATAACACTTGGATTCATTATTGTTATATAAGGGTTACTATTTATTTGTAGACATTTTATAATGAATTGGTTTAGCTAGTTAGCGAACCCAAAGACGTAGGCATTGTTGAACTCTATAATCAACTCTTATGCAGTGTGGTGTGTATTTTATTTCATTACTTTTCCTTAATTTGATTGTTTTATGGAATAATTTTTGGTATTTAATATTTTTCCTACAAATTATCTAAAGTAATATTTTGGCATGAAATTTAGTGCTAGTTTACAGATCATATACAATTATCAAAAGGGCTATGCAAAGATATTTCACATTCAAATTCCAACATAAGGACTCAAAACCCAAGGAAACACAAATGGTCATTATAGAACGACATATAGATCTGAGGAAAAAGAAAGTTCCATCGAACATTCGATCTTGCATTAAGGATGAGACATATTCCTTTTTCTAGAATAAAATACAATATTAACAGTAATAATGATTTTTAATAATACTTGATGCTTTTAATATAGATCTTAATATTAATGACTTGGAAACTCCAATTAAAGGACTCTAGTATTTATAGAATGAATTTGGATTTTCTTAATTTTTACTCATCTACTTTAGTTATTAACACATTAATGCAATACATATCTTAGTGCTTCATAAAACTCAAGAACATAATATATCTATCATTACCTATTAAATGACCTGTGTTACTCTTTAAAAATACAATGTTATAATTATTTTGACCTGGTATTGCATGATAATGTTCAATGTTTACTTTCCAAACACATTGATTCATAAAGGGGCTCGACATCTCATTTAATAGATTCAATATTTATTATAAAGTGCAATTCTTATTAAAACATAATATTATATATAGTTAGGGTATCTTATTAATGACTTGACATCCATTATCTTGACATGGTGTCTTTGTATTTTGACCTATCTTTTAATTAAAGCTCAACAATAATGACTCAACACTATTACTATAGTGACCAACACTTGGTCATTTCACAAACAATATCAACTAGACATTCTAAATTATATTCAGTGCTTTAATTTTTATATACTTCATCTCTCAATACGTATACACATCAAATAATTTAATTCTCAGTGATTTAATTTTTATAAAAATACTCAATGAATTTTAATATAAGCTCAACAAGTTTAACCAATAAGCCAACAATTTCATTTACAAGATAAAGCATTCCATATTTAGAGACTTAGCTATATAAACTTAGTAAAAAAAGGGCTGACTCTTTCTTCTTTTTTAATAAGAAATATGATGCTACCAAAGCAATTATAACACTTTAGAACATAAGCTTTTCACTAAGAGAAACTAGGGTAGATGGGGTTTTATTAGCTATTATATCACTGAGGCAACATTTGATTTTATAATCACAAGATTTTTAATTACGATGACTTCTACTATATGTATTTAGTGATTTATTTCTAACTTATTAATTTATTTAACTATTCATCAACTTCGTCAACCATCCTTATGATTATATGAAACTTCAACTATATAATTTTTAAAACACATAAAAATAATTAATACTTGTCTATATTAATAGGAAGCTTTGTAAAATATAGCCAGTAATATATAAGGCTCCCTCATTAATATAATATTAGGATGTTGATAGGAATTTTTAACCCTATACTACTATTTATTTATTACCAATGATTATGTCTATTGATTATTAACATCATGATACATGCACAACATTCAACTTGGATTTTTGATATTATAAATATGTAGATTGATAAAGATCTTATTTAATAATAATGTAGGCCAATGGAATTTAAACACAATTATCACTTTGCATGAAGGTTTTATAAAAAAAATTACCATTAATTTCAACATAGGCTAAATAATAAAATAAGATGTAGGTCAAGAGAAAATTAGGATGCAAAACTTTGGGTCCATGAAAATTCAACATAGAATCTAAGACAAGCTACATGTAAGATTTTAACAGTCAAATGCTGACCTAAATATTAACATAGCCACAAGTCAAATGTAGGTTTAAATAACTATATTACACACTTAAAAACCCAATAACACATAGAAAGTAATTTATAGAACCTACCTTGAACATTTGTTAAAGATTTATCCTTTTTCTTTTCCTCCCAACTCCCTTCTTCTAAACTCCTGCTTTCTATTTTTGTGTGTTTATTCTCCAACATTATTCTTTGTTTATAAGGCTTATTTCTCTTATAAATTAAAAGTTATTCCTTTGCATGAAACTCAAATTATAATTTTATTAACTTATGTTAGTTTCTTTTCTTTTACTTTAGTTCATCAACTAACATGCTAAGTTAACAAAAATAATAATAAAATCCATTTTTTTAATTTTTAAATATTTTTTCATGCATAATTTAAATTTTAACCTTAAATTGCATTAATACCACTCCATGAAATTTATAAACTATGATAAATAATTATGTAATTGGAAGATAAAATAATTAATTAATTACATTTTACTTGTAAGATAATTATTTCCATAATAACTATATCTATTAACACTAATATTTACTTTTCTAGATTTAAATTAAAAAACCAAGCCAATTCGACTAAACAAATTAAATGCATACTAAAACTAATTCCACATGCACGAATATAATCAAAAATAATATGTGATACCATTTTTATCAAGTAACATTTAAAATCTACTATGCGTATGTGTAGTGTCACTAGCATTTTCCATTGGTAATTCACCTAATCACTCCATGATATAGGGGAATCACTACCTCTTGTGTAAATATTAGTCTAGATTCATGTTTTGAATCTTCTTAGGTTATTTTTGGTCTTTTTAAGTATGTTTTAAAAGGTCAAAGTATGATGACCTTGTGTCTTATAGGGTATTTAAAGGTTATTTAGAGTTGTTTTATAATTATTAAGAGTTCAAGGTAATTAGTTCCCCCTATACAAATGGGAGTTACAAAGAAGTTACAAGTTAGTTATGAAATATTTTGGCTTAAAAAATGGTTTTTAGTTTTGAAACAAGCAGTTCATTCAAAATATGAGTGTGTGTTAGGGTTTTATTCAAAATAAACAATGTAGAAAAGGCCCCATTGAATAGAAATAAAGAAGATACTTAAGATTGTAGACAAGAAAGACAAGATTTACTGCATTTTTCCTATATTGTGTTTTGATAATTGACTATGCAAAGATATTCAATGATGAAAAGTGAATAGGAACAAGTTAATTTGAATATTAATGTATTTTTTAAGTTAATTTCATGATATTAAATCATGTACTTCTTTTTTACTTTCATGTTTGTGTTTGAAAAGGGCAAGATATGGTACCTTGTTTTTGTGTATGAATAAGTAATTGACAGTATCAAAGCATGAAGTAAAGGGAGGTTATGTTGATGTACATATATTTTTAGTGTGCACTTATTTTTTATTTATTTATCGAGTATGGACATGTGATCCATCTGTGATGTACTAATCTATTTTACAAAACTGGGTTAGGTAACCTATTAAGATTTGGTTTACACAGTCCATTAATTCACAAAATGTTATAAGGTCAAAAAAAAAAGTCTAAGGAAGTTTTATTTGTATCCAAAAAGTGTGTAAGGCTATAGTAGAGCATATTAAAACTCATATTTAATTTATAACCCATCATTGGACAAGATTTAAGACATTGTTATCAAAACTAGCGGACTGTATTTATACTCAGGAACAAGACTCGGTGAGGAGTATTTGATTGAATAGAGATGTGAATGGATGGGTTGTGGATGGAAATAGGTGAGTTTAGTTTTTATAAACATATGTAAACCTTTAATAAATTTTTAAACTTTGGTTAGGGATCAAATACCCTCAAGAAGGAAATTACAGACTGTGTATTATATAATTATGTAGTATGTCTACCTTAGAATGTATATATAAAGGTGGAAAAAAGTTTGACTATGGATTAATAATTATTTGATAAGTTGGTGAGGGTCTACATAGGCATATATAAATTAACATAGAACTTTAAAGTCTTGAATAATTTCTTTAAACCACAAGTTCATTCTCCTTGGGTTAGCAGGAACTTGTTTGTGAGCACAATCCATATAAAACATGAAGGAATTGAGTTATCAAGGAATCAAAGGAAAGTCTAATTATTTATAATAATCTACCTATAATTATCATATGTTTTTTTTGAATTATCTCTGACCATCACCATATAGAAAATCTATGAAACCAATTCTAGGACTTGTAGGCTATTGATTTGTATATATAGTCATAATAAAAGAGGGAACAAAATGTAACATAAGTGAAATAGAGGATGTGAGGAAGAATTGTGAAGATCAGAATTGAAGGTTTATGATTAAAGAATAAATATTCCCTAAGGTCTATAGACTGTAATTGTAGATACAATAAAACTAAAACATTCTAATTAACTTAAACAATGGATGGGAAACTATTTTCAAATGCTTTTAAAGAATACATGGGACCTAGATAAAACCAGTTAAATCTTCATAGTATATTGGGAAACCTTAATTCTTTATGAAAGTCAAATATATTAGTTTTTAGTTAATACAAACTGAGAATACATAGTCTTATTGAAAAATTTGAGTGAAATGATGAGTAACAACCTCCAAAAGAAATATAAAAAAGTTTTGAAGGTGTATAATGGATAAATAAGATCATTGAGACAATGAATATCATTATTAAAATGATAAGAACCTAAAAACCATTGAATGCATGTTGTAATAAAGAGCTAGTGAAGCATAGTCAAATGAGTGATATAAGGAGTAAACCTATAATCTATTGGTGAATAGTGAAATAAGGTTAAGTGAAATAGTTTTTGTGTAACCTCTACATCACTCTATCTAACTAATCCTATTTTATGATGCTCTCCCTTGTAAAAATATAAGGGTAGGACCTATCTTTTATCCACCTCACAATAAGTTGGTAGTTAGTCTAAGTCATCAAAAATATCATTAATGATGTACAACTACCCAATACATATCCATATTATATATACATAATGTATTCTAATCAAAAATGTTATTGTCCCATTTTAGTATATGTAATAAATCTCAAAATCAAATCAATGGTAATCAGTTAATGACCATACTAATCAATGATTAAAGGTTTATTTGGCATAGGGTGAAATCAAAATGTGAAAAAAATGTTAATGAGTGTTTTACATTTTTTATAAAAAAATATATGATGCATCCAATTTCCATTCCTATGCACACAAATTTGTGATGGATAATGTGTTAGATGATATGTCAATGCTCTTATTTATGGAAACCATGATGGACATCTTAGATAACCTATCCACTATAGAAAACATAGATTCATTCTAGTTTTTTTTCCATAGGTAGTCTATCATAAAATCCATGTTGATGGATACCAATTACCTAGATAGAACAAGAAGAGATGTTTGAATCCCTAACACCCTAGTTTTGGGCTTGTTAATGCAACAAGGAATGTAAAAATTTATTTTTAATTAAACATTTATGTGCATATGTGTCTAGTATAAGTTTTTTTTATAATATTTCATGTGTATTGATAATGCCAAAGTGCCCTATTGTCTTGTCCTTGTGAACCTCCTAGATGAGTCTTTTCTAAGGTACGCCTTTGGGAACACAAATATTTCCAAAATTTTAACTAATATTGTTAGACATGTATAAATCATGAACCTATTCACTATATGTAAGTGCAATAGATGAATATTCAAGGTCCCTATGTGCTAAGTAGAGAGTTAATCACTTAATGAAGTTTTGGTCACGTGTTTATAACACTATGATGAGTGAATGTACTAGGGGAAAATAAAATAAATAAATATTATTATTATCCTTTACATTATTATGCTTTATCACCAGATGGAACTACTTTAGTTAATTCATCCAATTCATATGGCACACTTTCCACATCTTTCTTTCTTGATGCAAAACTAAGGTGGATTATGATTAGGATGAATGAATTTATCTTTACACAATATGTAGTGGTGTCATTAATTTACTACTTTCACAATATTTTACATGTTTTTAGAGGTGGAGTATTATTGAACCATGCTACTAAATGTATATGAGTGATAATGACCAAATTCCCATGTTGTGTGAGTACCATGCCTAATGTATAACTAATTACATCAACGTGAATCTTAAAGGAGTTGAAAATTTTAGGCATTTCCAAAATAGGTGTTAATAATGAAACTTCTTAATCTATTAAAAATAATTCTATCATAAATATGTCTTTTGGAATGTTAATTTGGTGTGCATGCTCTAAATGATAATAAATTATACATTCATTAATTGAAAAACTCCTATGGTATAAGTTATCAAGTCCAAGAAATATCCTCAATTAAGTGAGATTAAATAGATTTTTTTATATCTTTGACTACATTAATAGTCTTTAGATCTACATGGATGCATTCATGGTCAATAGGGTATCCCAAGAATTAATTATATGTGGTGCCAAATGTATTCTTTGGTAAGTTGGCTTATAACTTGTGTTGGTACAAATCATATGAGACATGTGAGATGTGATCCACATTCTCTTTTCATTATTGTTGAAGATGAGGATTTCATCCAAGTCGATGATTATGACGGAGTTGAGAAAGTAATTAAGAAGGTTTTATATCAAGTTCATGAATATTTTTAGTGCATTGGTTAAGTTAAAAGGCATAATAACCCATCCACACAATCCTTCACTAATTTTTAATGTTTTCTTTCAAACATCCACAGGATGATCTAGTATCCCATGAAAATCTAACTTCAGGGGAATCATGGAGCATTATTTTTCACCTTATATTTATTACAAGATGTATTTAATTCATGATATTGGGTATTTATTCTTTACCATTATCTTTTTTAGTGTGAAATAATCAATGCACAATATCCAAGTGTCATATGTCATGGGCACAGGGACTATTGGGATTCCATAAATAACATAACTATGCTTGATCTTATCTTGATCAATAATATCCTATATTTTATACAAAAAATCATCATTTTCCAAAATTCATCTACAATACAGTGGATAATTTAAAAGAGGATATATATGGGAAAAATTAATGTGATGATTTACCATGGAAGGTGTTGGAATACCATTTATCTCTTCATATATGTCTCCATATCTATACAATAGCTTACTCATTTTTATTTATTGGGTGGTGTTTTTACTAATGGACACAATTCCAATATGTATTTTATTTCTTTAGCAAGTGCTTATAGGTGGACCATGAGTAGCACACACTTATACTTGTATGAGATGATCTTGAAATATTATTTGGAAAAAACTAGAGTGATTTTGGTGATTAAAGGTGGCTCTAGGAGGTTGAAGAAGTGATCTTTGACATGTGAAATCCCCACTATTACTTAATTTTATATGTAATATCACAATATTATAAAAATATCCTTCTAAGAAAATTTTCACAAACCTTAAGTGGCATAAAATCAAAAGTGACTTTTTCCTCCATGAGATTGACTTTGTAATTGAAAGTGCATTACTTCCATAACTCTATATCATTATCATGCTAAATCCAACCAAAATAGTATGGATTTAGTTATGCTTCAGTGGTGAGGCCTATGTATTTGGTTGTTATTTGTGCAATAACTTTATTAATGTTTCCACTATCAATGATATTGATATGGATAGGTTGAACATTCATTTTAAACTTGGTGTGGAAGAGATGAACTCATTACTCAAAATATTATAAATGAAGTGGAATTGGTGCTCAAAACATTGTCATCTCGATTAATGTCATACATTAGTGTAGGACATGATTTAGATACACAATCAAATATTTTTGTGAGTGGTATTAAAAATCACTATGTGAGCTTGTGCAATGTCAATGGAACCATTTTTCACCTTAATTATTATTTCATTTGTTTGGATTATAATATATGGAATTATTTTAGTGTTTCATGGCATTTTTGTGGTGCTCCCCATTATGGGACATGTTTTTATTACAAGTGATAAGGTTAGATGTTGAGTTTTTTTATAAGATAGTTATTACACATAGCATTGGATGAAGAAGAAAACTTTTGATTTATATTTTCCTTAGATTTGATCTTGGTGAAGTTTGGGTATGTTTTCCCCAATTTGTAAAAATTGAATAAATTCTTTTTTGAGTGAATATAAGGTAAAAATCTAATAATGAAATTCAAAAAAATATGTCTATTTGTCAATTATTCACACAAGCATACAATGTATTCATAGAAACTCATAGGTGTAATATTCAACTAATTATTCCTTACATTGAAGTAACTATTAGAACTTGATTTATTCATCCTCATAGTGATTGAGGTGGTAATACTCATACTTCAAGGCATTAACAAATAACTTCCATGACTTAATGGGATAGTAGTTCTTCTCAAGTTGTGTGTTGAAGGTTTCTCACTAGTGGGAAATTGAAATGTACATCTTCAATACCGTGAAGGTGATCTTATCTAAATATGTGAAATTATTTACTGATAATTATGCCTCAAATTTATAAACCTAGGCATCCAATGTTGTATATTTTATTTTTATTTTAAACACTAGGATACAAAATTTGATTTTTATTTTGAAGGAGGTTTGTTTTTAAAATGATGGATGTACAGGTTGAACATAATAAGGATTTGATTTTGGACCAAGATACATCATGAGTTAAAAAAATTATCTTAGTATTTCATTTCATTTTTTTTTAATATCATCTCAAATACATTTTTAGATGTTAGAGTTTGTCTCTATATCAACCTAATTTTTATTTCTATATCATTCCTTTATATACTATGAAATAGATTAGAATGGTAATCATAATTTATCATGCTTACCTCACATGTATATATGAATATGATACCTAATGTATATGCAGGCACATGCTAACTCTTTATATGATACCAATGGTCTATACCAAAAGGCCAAAGAAACTAGTGATATGGAAAATGTTGCATTTGACAACAAGTTTAAAATTGTAAACTACATAAAATGAAATATAAATTTTATAAAACCAAACATAGATTATAGTTCATAAATATTATTTGTATAATAATTCAAATTATTTTCAATACACAAAACAAGGAAACATACATATGTGTACAATATTCAGTAAGACTAGGAATGTAAACTCTTGTAATCAGAAGGGGAAAACTTCCTTATTGATTTGTGTAGATTGAGTGAAAAAATGCACAACTACAAACATTTTTGAACACTATATATACAATGCATGGTAATAAACCAATATCTAATTTGTGTGTCATCTCTCTTACCTCTGATCCTTTAGGGGTCAGATGGTTACAATATATACATCATTAAAAGAATTTTTACAACTGATTGTGGTGTTTAATCTTCTAATCAAATGAATATTTGACTTATTTTAGGTGCAAAATCATAATTTCATATAAAATTTTTGTTGACAGATTCTATGACATGCCACAGATCTTGTGAATTCCATTTAACATGTTGCATAGAAAAATATATCTAGCATGTGGTTTTTGAGTGTGTTTGGTTTTCCTATGTGACACCATAGAGACCTATGTGACAAGCATCAACATGTTGTGAAAAATCAGAGAGGAACTATGAGATGAGACATGTGATGCGTACATCTCATAAGTTAATGTGGTGTGCATTGAATTCAACTATGAATACATAATATTAATCTTTTATGAGGAAATGATAAAGGTTTTGTGGCAACTAGGAATATACTACAAGATTGTACACATGTCATGAGATACTATGTAAACATGAGACTCTAAATCCATTTGAGTGTTGTGAAAACCCATGTAAAAGCTGCAAAGGGATAAAATTAAGCATTAGGATTGTAAGTGTTGTTTAAATACCAAGTCCTCAAAAATAAAAAATGTGTATAAAAAGAGTAAATTGCATAACTAAAAATAAATTTATTGATATAAAAAACTGTAGGTCACCCACCAAAATTACTCCAATGAAATGATAACTTCATATAATGATAAATGCTCTAATTATTTCTTGATCTCTAAAGAACACTTATAAGCTTTAATAACAATCTAAAAATATCTTTGATTCATTTTGTTGTATTCTCTAAATTAACTATAATTCTTGTGTATTTATATATAATTTAATTCAAATTAGGATCTCATTGGCACACAAATGACATCAAAATGATAATTTTGAAAAATATGGGACAAATTCGACTAGTATAACTTGGCATAGAAAGACTCACAAGGTGTTCCCTAGAGCATTGAGGGTGATCTAAATATACTGAAGAGTGTTGGGGGCTATCTACAAAATGTGTCTAAAAAACAAGAATAGAAAGAGGATAGAGAGGGTTACTATAAGAATAAGGGGGACCTAAAAAACATGCCGATAATATCTAATTTCAAAGAAATTGTTGACAGATATATAAACACACTACAATCATGAAATTTATTAACTAATAAATTCCATGGTACCATTTTAGGTGTTTAAAAGTACATGTTTTTGTTGTTTGGATCATATAATGTATTTTAAGATTTTAAATATATTATTAAGTTTTTAATTGTCTTATCAAGTTTTTAATAATTCTTTTATAAGAGGTGCCTTTTTATTTTAACTTTGTGATCAAGGTATTTCCAATGGTCCTTAAATTATGAAAAAAATAATATGAAAGAATTTATAGCTACAAATTTATATATAATTATTTACCGTTGTATCGATAAGTTATCTTGTCAAGACCATGAAGCCATAAGATGACTAATTAAATTTAAGTGTGTACACCATCAATCATAGATCTAATGGTTGCAAAACACTACTATTAGAAATCAAGACTCTAGTTTCACTTTTGAGGTATATGGTTAATGATATATTCTCAAAATAATAAGTGTTCCACAAAACATATATCAAAGTGTTTCCTTGACTTTGTTGTAAATTATGAATAATGATAAATAAAAATTGAAGTATAGACACCTAATTTTAGCATGGGGTATTTACTAGTCATAAAATTGCATTATTCTAGGTTAATTGTGTGTTTTTAAGTTATTAGTTTATATCAAGATCTTATTGGTATGTTTTACCAATATATTTTATTTTTACTCACCTTTTCCACCTCATCTTCATTCTCTTTCCTCTTTCTCTCTCCTCCCCTCATGATTCACTAGGTTTTTAATATTTTCCCAAAACATTAGTGTATGGTTCTAGGTTGTGCCCTTCTAGCCCTTATCTTTAGGTATCCCATGGAACATGGGTTATCCTTTGCATGTTTTATTTCACATTTTATGTTGGATCATATATCAATAGGACCATACATTATTTTCATAAGTATATAAATACATAGGTACATCAATACATTTAAGACATTAATATATTAGGATAAACAAAGTCACACATATAAGAGATATATTTTTACTGTGCCAAAATAATTGATTCAAGAATTTATAGTATAATATAATAAAATATGAATCGTTTACCACTCCATCATGCATTCATTCTAGAATGAAAATTCATATAGAGTAAACACTAAATCATTAGAATTCCTAGTTGAACATGCATTATAATTAGTGTATTGCTTTCCAAATTTAAAAATCATTATATGTCCATGATATTATTCTAACTAAGGATAAAAAAAGCCTAAGAATATATCCTCCATTTTATTAAAGTTTTATAGATGTGGATTCCCTATTAGGGTTTTGAATAAGAAAATTTATTTCCTAGATATTGGCGTAGATATTCATAAAAGCGAGAGATGTTTTTAAATACCTATAGTTAAAAAATAGGGTTTTCAAATCAATTATTGCATATATATCATTTACTAGGTTCAACCTCACATTTTTAGGAATGACCATACTCTTCCATAAATACTTGAATGAAATTGGGAAAATTATTTTATCACTATGAAGTTTCTAGGTTCACTTCAATTCATTGTATGGATATGCTTTGTATTGTCTAATTTTGATGACTATCTCCAGATTGAGGAAAAATCATAAATTATTCTTAACCCCTCTATTTTAATTTATTACATTGGAAAATTATTTATGAAATTAAGATTGATTTTACTATTTATGTCTTATTATATTTATTTTAAATACATATGGGTAGATGTGTTGCATTTTGATGTAAAACAACTTTCCTACACTACATTTTAGTAAACCCACATTGTTTTTCAAGATTTGTAGCCTTTTAGAGTTAGACCTTGTTTTCCTTATAAATATATTTGACTATTCTATATATTTTTTCATTTCATGTTAGATCTCCTCATAACTCATTAATTTTTTATTAATTATAAATATTATGTGATGTATCTCCTCCCATATGATTAGATATTTTTTGTAAAATTATTACATTTTAATTCATATAATTGTTCTAGTGGTTTCTGTATAATTTGCTTGCTTTTTCTTAAGGATTTTATTAGATTTTATCCCTTGTCATTCATTATATATATATATATATATATATATATATATATATATATATATATATATATATATATATATATATAATTATATAATATTTTAGGTCTTCTAATGGATTGGAATATTCATAGATGTGATTCCATTATGACATGTTTCTCAATGTTTATATTTACATAGAATTTTCCTAGCTTTTGTGTATAGTTATATATTATGTTGTTATTATTGTACATTTTTTTAAAATTAATGTTTACAATTATTTCAAATGTAATTTAATATAATGTTAGAATACTTTATAATACATTTTAGGGTTTCATGTAATTTTAATAACACTTCATGTTCATGTCATGATACCCTTCCCAATAATAGAGAAGTTTTAGCGTCTTATAGAGTTTTATCTTGTTATTTAGGGGTTTCCAAATGTATGATTACTTACTATGAGGTGGTCCATACCATGAAATGAGGGGATAGAAAAGGGAATTCAATATGCCCTACTAGTCTTCCTCAATATTAAGGTGGGAATAACCAAACATCCCTCCTAATTTCCCTCTTACTCTAAATATTAGGTTGCATGTAGAGAAATAATATGATATCATGTATCAATTTAAAATTATGCATGTTAATATATCCATCCTTTAATTAGTTACAAAATTGAATGTGTATAAATATATCCTTGATAAATCATTAGAGGATACAACTTTACCAAGTGATACTCAACCTTCTAACTATTCTTATATTGTTAGATCTTTGAAAAATATATACAATATTATTACCTTTGAGAATGATGAGATGAATTAAAAATATATTATTAATCCAAATTTATCCTTTTAAATTCATGTTATTATAAAAAACATAAGGACTAAAATAGTACTTGTGTACCATGGTTCATGGTTAAAAATGTGTAGTGATTATTTTCTCTAGAAACTAATAATTTGATAATAAAACCTCACTAATTTAGATATGATCATTAAGGTCTCTTAAAATCAATCAATAAAGGCTCTTGGAGAAATTTCATTTAATATATAACTTGAACCAAAATTTCTAGCCATAAAATTTCAAGACATAGTTAGTGATGCTAGCCATGACATGAGTATTATCCAATCTACCTTACATGCATGATTAAAATTTATACACAAGGGAGTTATATACACATCATGCAGATGATTTTCAATTGATATTTTAAAAAATGATTGATCCTTAAGAAAATGTTGTGTCTATTTGAATAAGAGCCAACCAACTTTAATGACACCTCAAAGAGTTATTCTAATTAAACAAATAATAATGTTTTAATAGGGTGATTAGGTTTTTCTAAGGTTGAAACCATTTAATTAAATTTCTTTGAAGTATAAAAATAAAGATAATAAACTTTCACCTAATAATTATGGTCCTTATAAAATCATGATGAAGATTGGTAATATGGCATATATGTTGGGGTTACCCATGTCAACAAAATACATCCAATATTTCATGTTTCCTATTTGAATGAAGTCATTTTCCAGTGGATTCTAGTAAAAATAGAATTAACAAAGCTTAATGAATATGAAAGAGTTATCTTAGTATTAGAATAAATTATTGAGCCTTGCACAAATCAACTATGGATAAGGGTAATCATTGAGTAACTTATCAAGTGGCATAATAAGTCACATGAATATGTGACATGGGAATATGAATAGATCTTACATAAACATTTTGAGTATGTAAGTGTTGAGGTCTCCACTTGTTTATATAGGAATGACATGCCATTCTCCTAATATCCTATATTATTATGTGTACTTAGGTTAGGTTAGGACAACTTATTATGCCTAAATGTTAATACATTAACACTTACATTTATCCCAAATTTTACTTAACACATGCTTAATATATAATTTCCATTTTGTATGTTTAATTATTGGAAAATACACATTTTGAATTCATTTAAAATAGTAAATTAAAATTACCCTAAAAACTAGCATCTAATTGTTGTAAATATGTTGTGTGACAATGTGATTAGTTAATTTCCACCATTTTTAATACAAGTTGTATAATAAAATATAATTTTTACATCTAATTTTCATTTTAGTTTGTTCAAGTATTGTGTATTCCCTTCTCATGTACCATCACAAGCATAACTCCCCTTATACAACACACTAGGAGATATTTACATTCAAAATATTGTTGTGTTGAAATATAATGCTTAAATTTTAATTGTATCCCATACTTTCTATGTTAATATACTTTCTTCATTTTGATTATATTTGTGAGAGAAATAGTCTATTTGTATGTTATTTTTATTATTCAACATCTTCAATAAATAAATAAATATTATCCCCTTTCTCCATCAATCATCATACAAGAATATTTATTTTTACTTGTAACAATGATAGTGTAATTATATGTTTTTTTTATGATTAGAAATTAAATTTTTTTGAACCTCTTTCTCCATCAATAATCATATAAGAAACCCCTTAACCAATTCATTTATTATCAATTTATTTTAAAATTTATTAACCCAAATTATTAAATATGAAAATGAATAAAGTATTTTTATTTTACTTAAACATTAATTTGAACCAAGGAATTTTGTTGGTCATGGATATCAATGTTTTAAAATGGAGTATTTGAGTTAATTGACTTTTTATGAAACTTCCAACCTACAACCTATAGTATCCACTCTCCAATGCTCACAAGTCACAAGCCAATTCATTAATTTAACATGCCATAATTTAAATAATATAATAATTTTCAATTAAATATAGCAAATATATAAAAAAGAATAAAAATGTTTATATAAGAACCCCTTTGGATACAGTTAAAAACTAGTAATTTTTTTTAAAATAACAAAAACCCCCTCAAAGTTTTTCTTAATTAATTCCAATTCTAACATGCATTCTAAGTTACAAATAGTAATAATTAATTAAAACAATAAAACACATCATAATGAAAAAATTTAAAAACTTGTAACAATTTTTCATATGTTTTAGTTCAAGTGATCTTGTTTGTGGTATGTATGTTAGTTTAAAAATTATCCATTCATACAATAAAGGAATGTAAATGTTCTTAAACCATATTTAAATATAAAAACTATACATCATTAAATGATCTCTTAATTAAATATTATAAATTTCATATCATTAAATTCATCTCATGTTGTAATATTCACGTATTAAATAATGCAATAATGGGAGTTAATTTCAATTTGTTCATGTTAATTATACTAACATCATTTTGATCATCTACTGACACTTATGAATAATTATTCATATATGTATTAAAAAATATTTTTTTACTTCATTGATTATGAACCTTATACATGTGCACATTAATAAAGTAGCATTCATAACTCAATTATTTATCATTTAGTCATAGAAAGATAATGGATACTTGGTCTTATATTTCATCATCTATAATTACATTATTTGTATCAGTACAATATGTAATTAGAAATACAATGCATATAAAATCCATAAATCCCATCTCAAAGTATACAACATGAGATAGTGGCTTAGTTTTAGTTTTTAATTTCCTCAAGATTAAAAAATTGATAACATTAAATGATTTAAAAGTATCCTTACAAATTAATATATATAATATCACAATTTTTTTATTTCACTTGATCATGGAGGAACATGAGAACATTTGAGGTTATAAACAAACTATGTAGATGTAGAGAGGGAGAGTATCAAAGAGGGGTTCACCTCCAACCACAGACCCCTTAGGATCCCCCACACACCTCGCATCCACTAGGAGTGGACCTAACCTCTGTGATAAGGATATATATGAATCTAAAGACAATAAAGAGATTATTTTATTATTATTTAAACACTGAAATAACTCCACACAACATGGTGTAAGTGTGTTTATAAATTGAGATTAAACTGGTACATACCTATTGTATACTACATGTATATAGTACTTATGACTATAATTATAGATTTTACAAGTCCACTTTATCTCATTAATAGGTCTTCTTGATGTACCCATATAATATTTTATATGCCTTAATGTATCTTGTGACTTAAAACTATGATCTTTAGAATTTTTTTATGAGAAGACCTTGTATGGGTGTCCCGTACCACCATGCAAGCTGAGGTCTTCTTCATAGATTGATGAAATATCATATAATGATAATTTTTATGGGTATTAGATTTAAGTTGTGATATATATATATATATATATATATATATATATATATATATATATATATATATATATATATATATATATATATATATATATATATATATATATATATATATATATATATTTTAAACCCTTCATGATGCATTATGGACCATATAATGAACCTATGTATAACAAAGCCTATAGTTATATGTCAAAGGCGATTGATACCTAAAACTAGATAATGATATCAACTATGTTTTTGGTTTATCTATATATAGGGATTTGGCAACATATATTAACCATTATTTTGAGTTTTATTAATCCTTATTGTATACATTAAGTAAAACATAGACCTATGAATTTTCATGTAGCCTAGAATAGTGAAAACATAGTAAAAAAAAGATATGACACAATTTGGCAAAATAAATATAACTATATCAAACTTATGTATCAGAATGGAGCATGGTTATTATAAAAATAATTAAGGAATGATATATAATATATAAAACTAAGCTACTAATGATAGGATGTAGTTCTACATAGCTAAGGAGGAAGTAATGATTTATATATTAGGTATAATGCCATCTAGGAATGTATAAGATAATGCAATAGCAATAGTGAAATTTATAGGAATATGAAACAATATTTTTTTATTAAAATGATAGTTTAAAATGTGGAACATATTATATAAAATATGATATGAAGTATAAAATGATTCAATGCAGTTTAAAAAACTACCAGGGGAAAAATACTATCAAGGAGAAATGGAACGTAATCTAAAAAATGTAAAATGTAGTCCCAAAATCTAAAACTTAGATCAAAATTAATATAATACATTTTTATAAAAAACACACATATATTTACATTTCATATTATTAAAATATACACTAGTTATTTATTTTCTCTTAGATCACATCTTATCTATAGTTGGGCATCCTTATAGTTGTAGGTGTGTCATATCTCTCCCCACCTACTCTCTAGAAAGGAATTAAACTTATAAAAAATGTGTGTCATTTTTCCAATGAATTAATCATTTTATTGGTAAACAAAAATGAATCCATATCTACAAAAATATGTCATTTATTAAAGCTAAAACTTTAACTCAACTATTAATGCCTTTAACCAACTGAAATAATCCAATTGAGGCACATTAGGTAGAGTTTTTTTTATTTTTAGTGTGAGTAATAAATAATGTAAAAGTTATGTTTCATTTTTTCCTCCCATTTCTCCCGTGACATATCCCATGTGGTTAAAAACCTCAACCTCCGAATTAATAAACTTAGTTAAACATCTTCTAGATAACTATGAAGGATTTTAAAATTTTCAAATAATTAATTGGATAAAAAATGCAACATTAAGGAAGGGGTGATTATGTTTATCAATAATGAAATATTATGGTAATAATTTTATATTATTATATTTCCTATTTATATGATGACTTGAAATACATATTCTAACTATTATTTTCTATGATGAATGCCTTAATAGGAATATGAGTGAAAACATGGTTTCAATAACTGAGATAATGTTCTTGAAATAATATTATAGATTTGTAATAAATATAAATGATATATTGGTTAGTTTAAAAGATACAAATTTTTTAACATGAGAATAATAACAATGCTTAACACACTGAACAATGATGGAAAATGATAAGGACCTAAACTAGATTGTTTAGTCATCCCTATAGTATGTATGGTTCAATACCTAAATTCAACATTTCCTCTTTCTTGCCTTTATACATCCTATATATTCATATATCCTTGACGATACCATAAATATTTATAGGGCCAAAAAACCAAAATTACAGTCCCACACTCTATGTAACCATCAAGTGATTAATCAAATTGACATGTACTAAACTTATTTGAATAATATGAAAATAAATCAATTCAATGCTAAATATTAACATCATGCCATTATTTCCAAATGAATGAGTAGATTATCCTTGTCATTTTTATCCTATTTAACTGATCCTACATAAATCAATATCATGTCAAATACATAAACATGTATATTCATTATTAGTATAAAAAACATAATGAAATAAAACTCAATAACGAAGCATTTATTCCATTCATCATAGGAAAATAGTCATATAAGTAGCTCTCAAAATATTATATTTTTCCTAGGTAAATTTTTTTTGGCATGCCATGCTAACATAAAATAATGAATTATTACATTCATAAAAATGGGATATGACGTCCTTCCCCTTGGGAGAGACATTGACCTAATGACTACTAAAATGTGGAAAGTATTTGAATTCACCTATTATTTTCAAGGTTATAGGTTGAAATAAAATAAATTTTCATTCCAAAATCTACATTCAATGTTTTCCATAACCTTGAAGTCATGTGAGCATAACTATCTACAATTATCTTCTCATGCACTCCATGTAATCTAAAAATCTATTTCAAAAACCTGCTTGCTAAAATTGGTAAACCATCTATCAAATTCCCTAAAATGAAGTGTGCAACCTTGGTGAGTTTTTATACTATAACATAGTTCACATCATTATTTTTATTATATTATGGAATTCCTTATACAAAATCCATATTGATTATTTTCCATTTCCATTTTGGAGGTTCATGGGGGTTATAGGAATCCTATTGGATGTATGTGCTCAGCTTTGATGCATTATCACTCCAAACATCTCATCACAAAATTAGTAACATCCATTCTAAGACATTGACATAAGTATAAATATTTGAGATATATCATCATCTTAATCACCCCTAGGTGACCTGATTAATGAACACTATGTGCCTCATATAATACTATAGCATGAAAAACATCATGGCTTGGTACATAAATTTTAGCTTTGAATATAAGGATTCCCCTTCAATATGATCACCCTCATATCTATCATTTTTATATCAGTCTCAAGGTTAGTCTTGACCTATTTTAAAAACTTGTCTAATGGTATTTGACTCAAAATTTGTGTGAAAAACATAGTCCTCATTGTTTATATGGTAGCTATATACCATTTTTTGACTAAAGGCATTTGCAACTCTATTTTATTTTCCCTTAAAATATTTGATGTAAAAATCGTACTCACTCAATAATTTCAACCAACACATTTGTAACATGTTAAGTTTGAATTAATTAAATATATATTCTAGCTCCATGTTATCAAAATTAAGATCAAAATGCTTTTCTAACAACAAACATTACAACATAAGTAATGCATGAAAAATAACTACAAGCTCAAGGTCATGGGCCTTATATTTCAATTTGCACTAAAAGATTTTTATAGATTCATAAGAAACTACATTGTCTTCTTGCATCAATACACCCCCAAATCATTCCTTAGATGAATCTATAATGAATGTAAAATTACCATTTAGGACTAGAACCTTCAACATGGGTCTAGTTGTCTAATTCTCTTTCAAAAAATGAAAATCTTATTTACACTTTTATGTCTAGATGAATTTATGATTATTATTTTTCAAATCAATGATTAGGTTACCTATCTAAGAAAACCCCTCAACACATTTTCTTTAATATCTAGATAGTCCCATGAAGGTATGAACTTTGCAAAAATTTATCGGTGTTGAAAAATCCATGATAGCTTAAATATTTTTAGGATCAAATGAAATTCCATGAGCCAAAATGATATGTCCTAGATTATGTACTCTTTTCTAGAATAAATCACATTTGGAAAATTTTCCATACAATATATTTTGTCTCAAATGTTGCATTACTAGCCTAAAATGATGGTCATGTTCTTCTCTAAATTTTAAATATATCAAAATGTCATCCAAAAAAAATAAAACAAAGTTATCTAAGTAATACTTAAATATGCTAACCTGATGATGATAGCCTAGTAGTGAGTGAGTTGTGTGTTAGAAGTGGAAGGTCTCAAGGTCCATTCTTAGGATGACCATTCTCTAGAATCATTCCCACACTAAGATACAATGGGTTATTCATGAAAATTATCTAATCCAACATACTACTGACTCGATGTTCAATATGATAGGGGTCGACATGTGGCTCAAAGCTTATGTTAAATTTGTTGAAGCAAGTCCATATCTCATGGATAGGAATACTATTTACTATTGGTTTGGGAATTCTAATTATAAAAATGTTTATGGCTATAGATCCAGTTAAAAAATATTATTACCCAATATTTTTTTAAAACTTGATGATGATAGCCTAGTAGTGAGTGAGATGAGTATTATAAGTTGGAAGTCTTAGGGTCAATTATTGGGATGACCATTATTTAACATTATTCCCACACTAAAATATGGTAGGTTATTCATGAAAAGTATTTGATGTAATAGACTACCATCTTGGTGGTCAATGTGACAGGGGCCAATATGTCACTTGAAACTTGTGCTTAATGTAATGGAGTAAGTCAATATCCCATGGCTAGGAATAATATTTACCATTAGTTTGGACATTATGGTTTTAAAAATGTTTGTGGTTCGAGATCCATTGAAAAAAACCTATTAACCAACATTTTTAACCAAAGAGATGTGGGTGAGTTGGTTAAGTAGCTTGGTTGTTTCAATCCCTACCCAAGTTCAAATCTCTAGAAAGGCATATATGGTAGGTTTTGGCCATTGGTTGTATTCTTAGGGTTGTTAATGGATGTTATATATTCTTGAGGTTAGTGGTGGATGTTGTTCATAATTTTTGGTATATAACTAGTAATATGTGGTATACATGTGGTATTACATGGGGATTTGGCCACCTGATTGTGTCCTAGACCAATTTAAGCTCTAGTCAAAAGTTGTTACCTAGAAAAAAAATAATAATAAAATACTTGAATATTTTATTCATTAGTTTCATCAATGCCACTAGAGAATTTTTAAATCCAAAGGGAATAATTGTAAACTCCTAATGCACATAATGAGTTCTAAAATTAATTTTTGGAATGTCTCCCTCGATCCTAAACTGATGATAACCTAATCTTAAGTCAATTTTGGAAAATATTGTTTCTCCTCACATTTGATCAAATATATCATGTAAAGGATATCTATTTTTCATTTTTACTTTATTAATCACCCTATTATAAATGCATATCCTAAGGGTTCCATCCTTACTTTTTTAAAAATCCACCAATGCTCCCCAAGGAGATGCACATGGATGGATAAGACTCTTGACTAATAGTTCCTATAATTTAAATTTCAATTTGAATAACTTGGTTTTTGTAATTTGATAAGGGGATTTTAAATTTGTTTTAGAGCTAGGTATGATGTAAATGGATAGATACAATTCTCTTCTAGGTGGTACTCTTGGTAATTCATTAGGAAAACATCACTAAAAAAGTGTAGGAAGGTGTAATCCTATGTTTTAGATTATTTTTCTTCTTATACTTCATTAATTTGTATTAAATACATGATACACCCTTTTATTTTGGCCCCTTTTAATTGCATTACATAAATATAGCATAGGCTAATGTTTTTATTAACTCCTTGTACTAGAATGGAGTAGGCTTTATCATCCAAACATGTAATAGTTTTGGTGGAGAAATTGGATTTATCTTGATGCTTCCATAAATATTTTACCCCAGGTATAAGATCATAAGATCCTAGAGGTGTCACAGACAAATCTAATACAGTAATGAAATGTGGATGTTCTAATTCAACTTCAAATAGACATTGCTCTACCTTTTTCATTTGTAAATTTACATATAGGAATGACCAATAACTTGACATAAATTAATCTTATTATTTAATTTATCAATAAATTTGAGAGTTATAAAACATTCTAATGATATTGTATTAATAAGTACATAAAATGGTAAGCCAACAAGTTTATTTACTACCTCCATTGGTGTCATTTGGAAGTTTTCCTAGTGGTTATCCATCATTACATGAATCCTTTTTTGAAAACCTACTATTGACTCGGTAGGGGTGATTTAGACTAGACACCATTTTATTTATAAGGGAGTAGATTCACATAGTGATCACTACCAAAGTTAAATTATCCTCCCACTAGGAATTTCTTCTTGTAGGATTTCCACCACTATTTAACTTTCCATTGTTGTTGTTTACATTTTGACCTTTAGGTCCATTATTTAATTTTATCTAATTTTTACTTATAATTTTTTTAAACTTGTGTTCCTATTTCCACCATTTTGGTTACCTCTGTAGATTATTTTCGAAGGGAGTTGATTTTTGATGTTGAGGTCCCTTCCCCTTATTATTTAATTCCATTCTAGATGTTGTAATGGTCTTAAATTTTTGTTCATGTTTCATAGTTTTTAAAAAAACCTTGTCCATGGAGGTCTACACCAGTCTTAATCTAAAGATTCAAACCCAAAATGAACTATCATATTCTAAATTAATTGCCTTGGTACTGTGGCACACATTTTAAAAGTTGAGTGAACTTCTCCCAATATGTAATAATTGACATATTCCCCTACTGGAAATTTTATAAGTTTGTATTCCTTTTATCAAAGTATAACTGTGGAAACCATCTTTTCCTAAAGTAAGACATAATTTATTTCCATGTGGTCTTTTCTTGATATAGTTTTATTTTAAATTTCAAGTTATCCCACCAATCTGAGGGTTCTCTAGATATCTATTAAGATTCCCAAATAACCTTAGTTTATTTAGAATAGTTTTAGAATTTGTAGCACTTCTTCATTTATACTAACTAGTTTTATACACCATCAATAAGGACTACTCCATTATAATTAGGTAGGGCTATCTTTTTTAGGTTTACTATTAATTTAGCTTCAATTCAAGCTCATTTTGGTGGGGAATCATTTTAAATGTTCATATCATTATTATCTTGGTTCTATTTATCTCCATTATCATTATAATATCCTAAGTTTTCGTCATAACCATACTCATGAGTAAGATAATGTACTTATTTCTATAGACTGCCCATCTTTTTTGAGTAATTATAACCATGGATAATATTTGGTTGATCTTTACTTAACACTCTTATCCATTTTGATCACTTTTTCCATTGTTACGTGTCTAAGACACAATAACCTAGAGGGGTAAAAGAGGTGAAACTTAGCAATGTAATAAGACCATTAGGCCCTAACATTTAATCTAGGTTACGATAATAATGTAACAAACCCTTCGAGGTTCATCTAAAAATTGGTCAATTTGTTAATAATAATAATAATCCCCAAATGTTTTTCTTAACTAATTCTAATTTTAACATGCATTGTAAGTTACAAATAGTAATAAATAATTATAATGATAAAACACATCATAATGACAAAGTTTAAGAATGATTCATTCATGTAATAAATAAATGTAAATGGCATTAAACCATCTTTTGGTTTTGCCTAAAATATGTCCACTAGACCTACTTCCTGCATGATATTAGGTCTTAATGTAGTAGTATACAATAGACTTCCAATCATAGATCTGTAGAAGGTCTAATTGACTTCTGATGACTCATATTGTCGACTCAACTTGCAACTTCTTATCATTGGAGTACTTACTAATTTACAATCTTCTATATCAAACTTCTTCAACATTTACTTAACGTACCTAGCTTGAGAAATGAAGATTCCCTTATTTGATTGAACTAATTACAATCAAATAAATAATTATGGTTCCCCTAACATAGACATCTCAAATTCTTACTGCATTAGTTTTGTGAACTCCTTAGACATTTTATCATAGTCACTACCAAAGATAATATCATCAACATACACAAATATACTTAATTTATGCTCACCTTCTATTTTGATGTAAAGATTACTATCGACAACACCTTTATTGAAACCTTGATCAATAAAATATTTGTTAAGTCTTGCTTACCATGCTTTAGGGGCCTGCTTTAGCCCATACAATGCTTCTTTAGTCTACAAACATAGTCCTTATTTCCTGATAAAGAGAAACCTTTAGGTTTATCTATATACACTTATTCTAAATTTCCATTGAGAAATGTATACTTTACATCCATTTGATATATCTTGAAATTATTGAAACCAAGATATGCTAAAATAGTCTTATGGCTTCCAGTCTTGCCATAAGTGCAAAATTTTCTTCAAAGTCAACACCTTTTAATTGAGCATAGCCTTTACATACTAACCTTGATTTATTTATTGTGACCTAACCATATTCATTCAGTTTGTTCCTAAAAACCCATTTGGTTGTAATGACATTCTTTTCCTTAGGTCTAGAAATAAGTTCCCAAGTCTCATTTTTCTCAATCTGATTAAACTATTGCTCCATAGCATTTACCCAATGCTTATCACTTATAGCTTCTAATTTTTTTTTGGTTCTATCTTTGAAAACAAAGATAAGTTTACATTTTTTGATGTATTTATAAACCTTATCCTAGTTTTCACTCTAGTATTAATATCACCAATGATTTGAATTTTTGCATGATTTTTCTAAACAAATATGAAAGGTGCCTTTGTATCTTCCTCTTCTTCTTCTTAGACTTATTCTACTACTTCTTATTCTTTTGGTTTTATTTCTTCTTCCTTGAGGTCAAGATCCTCTATATAAACTCTTGGTTATGTTCTAACCTTCTTAGATCTAGTTTTATCCATTCTCACATGTGTACTCTCCATGATATTTTATAGTCTCTTATTGTAGCATCTATATATATATAACTAACTAAATAATATCCAAGGAAAATGCCTTCATCATCCCTTGAATCAAATTTTCCTAGATCCTCTTCATCTCTCTTAATGAAACACATAATTGCAAATACTCTAAAGTATTTTACTGAAGCTAGTTTACCTTTCCATAGGTCATAGGGGGTCTTATTTCTATTTATTTTGATTTGAAATTTATTTAGAATCTATACTATTGTGTTTATATCCTCTCTCCAAAATTTTTCAAATAATTTTAATTTGTTTAACATTTTTCTAGTTATTTCTTGAATAGTTATGCTCTTCCTTTCTACCACACCATTCTATTATGGTGTTCTTGCATTTAAAAACTATCTCTTAATTCCATTTTCCATAAAAAAGTCATCTAAATCATTTGACCAAAATTATCCTCCTCTATTAGATCTTAAGCACTTGATTTTTAAGTCCATCTCATTCTCAACTAGAACCTTGAACTCCTTGAACTTATCTAGAGCCTCAAAATTTTCCTTCAAAAAAGCAACCCAAATCATTCTAGTATAATCATTAATGAGAAGCATGAAGTAACTTTCACCTTGAATAATTTGAATTCTAGTTGGACCATATATATCTATATGAATCAAATATAAAGGTTTTGTATTTGAATATTCTTTTGTCTTGAACCTTATTATTTTCTATTTTCCATGTTGGCATGCCTTACATAGGGTGTTTGTAGACTTAGAGATCTTAGGCATATTCCTAACTAATTTATTAGTAATTATTTTTACTAAGTTGTCAAAGTTTATATGTCCTATCTTTCTATGCCAAAGCTAGCTCTCATTCACTCAACTTATCAAACACCTATCCTTCTTGATTTCATTCAAACCATACAGATTCTTTTTAGTCCTATTAGCATTTACTACCAATCTTCATGAACTTGATTTTATTAGATCAAATCCTTTAGCATGAAAAGTCATAGTTTATCTTTCATTGCACATTTGACTAACACTCAACAAATTATGCTTCAGACCTTTTACATATAACACATTCTCAATTTTAGTTTTCCCATTGTCAAGGCTTAATATTCCCTTACCAATAATACCAGTGTTGTATTGTCTCCAAATTTGACTGTACCTTTAGTAGTCTTCTTCAAAGATATAAATTTATTCTTGTCACATATCATATGGCTTGAATAACCACTACTAATGTATCATTTAAAACTCTCATATTAAATGTGAAAATTGGCTTGTGCTAACATGTATTCTTCTTCCTTTGGACCATCATTTTCTTGCTCCTTTTTTAGTATTTTCAAAGGTTTTGACTTAATATCAATTTGAACATACACCTTCCTATTTTGACTAGGGGTTTTTTCATAACCCAATCTATAGAATCTTATAATATGACCAATTTTATAACATGTGTATCAAGTCACACTATTTATATTAATATTTGACCCTTGGACAAATGAATTTTAGAATATTTTTAGAAATTCTTGATTATTCATATAACTTCTCCATGCATGATTTTTTATAGCATTTGATCTATAATCTACAACTCTATATCCAAATTAATTATAAGAAAAATAGTAGTCATAAAATAAATTCATGTACCTTATTGCATTCAATTGCCTAATAGTAAATGATCTCTAAAGATTTTTGAAAGGCATATTGACTCTTTTATTATCTTTGAGAGGAGAGACAATCTTCTTGACATGTCTTGACCTCTAACTATCATTCACAATCTCAGATTTCTTAAGATCATTAACATAAGTCTTTAGCTTAATGATATTTTTCTCTTCCTCAATACTCTTCTGATCATCCATGTATCTAAGGCTTATTTTAATGATAGGTGACCTTTGACTGTTCAATATGTCATCAAGAACTCCATTGCTCTTTTCAAACTTTTGACAATTTTTTAATTTGACTGTGAACTATTCTAAATCTGAATTCAATGAACATATCTTAGATTTGTACTCATTACACTCTTCTTCCTTAGAATTCATACTTGTATTTACTTCTTTTAACTGAGACTTGATATTTTTGATGACCTCCTCAACTTCATTGGCACTCTTAGTTATCTTAGTTTCTAAAATACATATATGTTCTTCATGAATTTGGCTAGAGACTTCAACTTTTAGATTTTCTTTCTTTGACTCTTAAATTCATTCAAAGCAATGATAAGTTATGCCTCAATATTAACCTCAACTTCTTCTTCATCCACTTACTCATCATCCATGAAGACTTGTTTTTTTGAACTATTCCCATCTTCAACTTCAATGTCCATGAACAAATATTCATTAGTTCTTTGTTACAAACTATAGTCATCACTATTTGAGATATCTTTATCATTGAATTCAAAAGAGATGATATATTATTTATAATATGGACTCCTTTTGTTATTGAATAAATTTTTCTTATAGTCACCTTGCTTGGAATTTTTCTTTCTCTTCTCATCCTTCTTATTCTCTTCACCATGTTATTCATCATGATCATGTTTTTTCTTTTAAGGAAACTTGGCAAAAAAATGATCAATCCTACCATAATTGAAACATTTTAATGGTAGAATAAATTTATGCATGCCTAAACCTTTTTCTTAGTTTACTCATAAATAAGGCTTCAGCTTTGTCTTCATCAACATTAGTGTCACTATAAATTTAGAACTTTTTGATTTGTGTTTTCTTAACAACTTTGAATGCTACTTCCCTTTTGAAGATCTTCCATCATCCATCCTCATCTCATAGGTAGTAAGTATTCCATGAATTTCAACCATTTGTAACTTGTATAATTTTTTTACTTCTTCAACTGTGTTGATGCTTCCAATTTCTCCATAGAGTGTTCCTTAGTGTTGATTAACACTTCTCATTTTAGGATTAAAAGAATATAACACATGAGTTATAATTTGTGACAAGTAGTATGTCTATCATGGAATAGTAATTAAATTATGAGAGATACCCATAAATTTTTTTTGATGTGGTGGTTGGGAGCCACTAGGTTCTAAGTCTTTGCATTCTTGTAGTCTTCTTGGTCAATATATCTAACTCTAAGATAATCTAAGTGGATATCTATAATGATCTTAAGATAAAGTGAGCATTGATAAAAAAGAAGAAAAAGGTAGGGTAAGGAAGAGAAGAAAAGTGATTGCAAGAATTTATCTCAAACATAATGACAAAGTTCTAGTAAATTTGAGCATACATTTAACTGATTAGTGATGGAACATAGCATAAGATCAAGCTTCACCAAAGACCAGGCAAGATTCAAAGGAAATATAAAAATCTTCACTAAAATTCAAGATTAATTAAAGTGTTTTCCTATGTTAATCTGAATATCATAATGACATTCAAATGTAGAGTAAATAAAAGTAAAGTAAACATGGAACTCTTTAACTAGTGTAGCACAACACAAACTAGAAACCTCATGAACATAAGATGAAGCTCATTTATCAAAGAACTATTCAAATCTAAGACATCAACCTAAAATTGAGAGAAATTATAAATAATGTAACATAATACAAGACAATCTTTGTAAAATTCAAATTGTATTAATTGCTATAGTATAAAATTTTCTCAAAATCTCTCTTTACAAATGGTAACAATTACCTATTTATAGAAGACATAGGTAGTGTACCAGTCATCTTTATTTAAAAATTTTAAAAGAGGCAAGGACAAATATCCTCTTACAAAGAACTGTATAGTACATATGGTCATTATGTGCCTATTAGATCAAAAGACTAATATATGCTAATAAACTAGCATGTATAGTTTACAAAAGAATAATCTTGACTTTGATCTTATGCTAGTGGGCCCCATTGATCACTTAAGCTAAAGGAAGTATTTCAACTTGGTGTCTTATTCTTTTATTAACTTGAAATCCACTATAGGATTCATTAGACTCTCTTCTTCTTATTCAACCAATGTATCATATTCTTTATCATTTTTGATGGTGACCTCTTATAAGCACCTTACTTATACTATCTGCTCTCCTATGGAAAAGATGACATTAAGGACATTTGAATTATATTTAGTGGATTGGCCTTGGTTTTCATCTTTGATGCCTTGGATGAAGCCTTGGACTCCCTACTAGAATTCCATGTCATGCATTAGGCCAGTGGCAGTAGGTTGAGAAAGGGGTCACCAAAAAGGTTCTTAGTAATTTCTTAATTATATTCACCAAGTATTTATCTTCCTCTCTAAAGTCATTGGGATTTTTTTACCATGAACTTAATTCCTATATATGATCCACTAGGATCCCTTGAATGGCATTCAATTGCCTTTCTTTAATGATCTTGAAATCTAGGGGTTGCTTGCTGACATGTAATTTGATCAACTCTGTCACTTGGTCTTTGGTTTATTTCCATTGTTGTATCAATGTTTTTTCCTTATTAGCATAAATTTACAAGGTATTAATCCTAATTTTGATGGATTTTAATCATTCAAAGGTATATAGGAGGTACTTATTTAATATCTTTAATAGGTCCTCCAGAATTGATAGTGAGATTTGTGCCTCCAAGTCTTTGTTCTCTTTCTCCAAGTTAAATATTATTTTCTTCATTACCTAAATTCCCACCATAGCCATTACTTATTGGAATTACATAAAACTTTCAATATATTCTTAATGAATGGGGTGCTCCCCTATTGCCTAGCCTTAGACTGGAGTGAGTCTTATAAGCGGTTCCACTCTTTGAAGAGTGAACTCTTCAGTTATAATGGTTGCCTTATTTGTATTGAATTTATCCAATCTAATAGTATCAGGGTTAAATTTTACCTTTGGATTTGATTCTAAAATCCTTGAATCCTCTAGTGTTTCAAGACCATCCCTGCTTGATTGCCTTTATTTTTCTTTTTTCTTACCGCTCTCCTTAGTAGCCTCAATCATTCTCCTCTCTTCTTGCTCCTTCATGAGCTCTAAAATCTAGGGATAGACTTCATCATTGAATTCAACATTGGTAGTTATATTCAAATCACATAAATACATCTAAGAGGGTATATTTTTTAACTTTCCATAGATGAACTAGTCAGGGATGATAGGTCTATGTATGGGAAATTTGTTACTAAAAAAGTTTACCTCATTTATTGGGTAAATCCATTTGAGTTTCTTTGGGGATCCAAGCACCAAATCCATATCTATATCCCTCTTTATTTTGGTCAAAGGGACAAAATATAAGGCAACTCCTTTGCCTTTGTCTATTTCTTCAGCTTCAGGACCTTTAATTAATGCCACCTTAGCTATGGGTCCTTCATCTTCATCTCCTTTCTTATCCAACCCATATATGTCTGTAAGTTATTTAAAGAATTATTATATTATTTAATAAGGTTCTGAGGAAACCATATCAAGGTATTCCATATGGGAAGGGGGTCTTTGATTTAAGGTTGAGGTGGAAGGTCCCTCTCCTGGCCTATGTTCCATCTTTTGTTCACTAGGTCCTTCAATTTGAGGCACTTGTTGCTGAGGTAGTTGCTATTGCTGAGGTGAACCTTAAAGCACTTATGGTGGGCTTGAAGTGGAAGGTAAGAAGTATTATTTCAAGGGATTCATTTTCCATATTTATCCTGATGGTTTTTCTTCCCTTTGTAGTCTATGTTCAAGCTTAAATCCATGTTGCTTGAACCTATTTAGCACTTCCTCAAAGTTGGTTGTCTTTGTGTATCAGTGGTAATATGAACCCAATTGATGTTCATAAGGTACCTTATGTAGTTTTTTGGATCATATATGGGAGAGCACATTTCCCTTTGGATCCCATGTCTTGAGGTCATCTACTTAGAAGTAGAAAGCCTCTCTATTCCTTTCTAGAATCTCCAATTGCTTCCATCCATATATCATTGTCTTCCCCATTAGTTAGGGGAAGAGATTTAATGCATATTTATTATTTTACCTATATATATGATCAATTCCATGAATGAGTTGATGGGATATCTCTTGCTCTACTAGATTGATAGGTACATGCAGTGGTAATCTAAAGGGTTGGGTTTGGATTCCTTCAATCCTAATGACTATGTAGTCAGGAAATAACCAAATATCTCCAATGGTCTCTATAAATTGCCTAATGAGGGGGTGAAATATAGGCATTGGACTTCCTATGATGATTACCACTAAAGTGGGATATATGCAATCATAAATAAATTGCATGTGGCCCCTATAATTAAAGATATACAACTTTGAGTAGTGATGAGAAATAATAATCTTACTCCTAAGAGACCAGTTATTGATGGCAGGGATGATGGTAGAAGCCATGAAGGAGTCTAGCAAGTAGGACATCATAGTGAAGATCCAACTAGTTTTCCTTTTAATTCCATTAAACTACCTTCCAAGGTGGATACTTGTCATTTCTCTAATAGCTGGAGCTAGCTTCTCTTCTATCATGAAATAGACATAGGAGACCCACTTGGGGTCAACATTGGATGTGATGGTTCTCCATAAGCCCTATTCAATAAAATCATGATGATTCTAATACATTCCATGAATTGTACAATTAGGATTTTACCATCATGGTTTCTCATTATATGAGTTCCTCTATCCAACCATGGTCTTAAGATATTATCTAAGTCATTCTTAGTGGTCTATTCCTTAATTTCAGGGAGGTCTATATGAGACTTGGGAAGCTTATAGTAGCCTTCAAAATCTACTGGATATATATATATAAGAAACCTTATTTGATGTACCTTCATTTATTATAAAATCTTCATTTGTTCTACAAGTAAAAAACATAGGATCAAGGATATATATGCAATGCAATACCTCTAGTTTGGAAACTATGAGGTGAAGCCTAGACATCTAAATTGATACCAAATCTTCATGTCTCCTCTGAACTGCATCATTCATTATTCATTTGGGGCTAATGGTTGTAAGAGGCCGATTGCAAAGAAGACTTTAAAAAAAAAATTCTTACCATTATTCAAGGCTCCTACATCCAATTATTTATCCTTGTAACATCTCCCTTTAGTATCTATAGAAAAATAAACCTCAACTTCATCTCTTAATTATTGTCTTACTGCAGCCATAATTCCTCAACTGGTTAAATGCCCTTTAATAAATGCCCTTTAACTGTAGGATTTTGGTAAGTCTTCTTAGTTATTCTCAGGGAGAATTCTATCTCTTATGAATTCAATTATGGCTTAATTAAATAAGGAATAGGATTTTACATTGGTGATCTAGGGTTTTTCTTACTACTTTATTGACAAAGGTGGTGGCTTCATAAATTCATTCGTGTTGCTCCAATGAAAGTATTTTCAAAATCTAGCCATTAGCTTTTAAACATGTCTTTCATTTCACACCATTGGATTAGATCCATGAGTAGGTGTAGGCCATTGATCATGATCAATGAGGTCTTTTCTGATTGGTTACCTTTGCTTTGCTTTATCTAGTTGAAAAGTATTTGACCATTTCACACCATCAAATCAAATCCTATGATGAGGCACAGGCTATTGGATATATGAAAATTCACATGAAGTAAGTCTTAAGCTTTTATAAAAACTTATGTTAAAAGATGTTATACTAAGTTTTCATGTTAAACTATGTGAAGGGGTCTTTTTTAGGGTCAAAAGATACATCCTTTCACTAGGTTTGAAATTTTAGACTATGTTAAATTTGATGGTATCATAACATTAAATATTTTCTCATAGATGTCAAATGATGAGAAAGAGGATATCAAATTTAAGCTCATCTAATTTAATTAGAGGGCTTAAGCTTAAGCCTTATGGTCATGTTGTGTTGAAAAACACATTTTTATTTAAGCTAAAAGTATGTTCCTTGGGCCATATGTCCAAGTCTTCAGGCTACATGATATCTTAAGTACTTTTGATTGTCTATTTAAACTTTGATTGGGTTGAAATCCTTCAACCATTTTGCACCATCAGATTAAATATTATGATGAAGCACGAGCCATCAGATCTGCAAAGATGAACATGACTTAATGAGATCTGAGCTTTGATATGACTTAGGTTAAAATTATGTTTCCTAAGTCAATTTATGTTAAAAAACACATGGGGTTATTTTAAGGGTTGAGAAATATGTCCCTTTGCTAGGCCTCAAGGTTATACTTCATTGAAAAGTCTTCAGTGATTTTGCACTATCAGATTAGATCTTTGAGAAAGCACAGACTATTGATTGTGATCTATGTACTCATCAATGATTTGTCCCTAAAAAGAGCAAATATTAGGGTTAGGCATAAAATAAGGAACTTAGAAATACTTCATTCAGTTTCCCTTAAACATTTTTCAAAGGGTCACATTCTCAGGAAAGTGTCTTAACTAATTATTCCAAAGGGTAGGTTTTAAAAAAGCTGAAGGGTTGATTTGTTTCAAATAAAATATTTGCAAGAAATAGTACCCAAAATATTGTCTCTAACGGGTACTTTTTGCCAAAGTGGACCGAGACAACTTTTCTGAAGGGAAACTTCAAGAAACTCTAAAGGGTCACTTTAAGAAAGTGCCTTAAAATCAATATTTCAAAGGGTACTTTGGTGTTTAGGTGGGCCAATTTTCTTACATTTGATTCACACCACCCAATTAGATTTATGAGATAGACAGAGCCATTAGATCTAAAAATGCACTATGTTTAAATAAGTAATAAGCTACTAAGCTTTCTTAAGGCCAAGACTTTGGATTTATAGAGGCAAGTAACTTATGACAAAAAAATTGAAGTAGAAAAGGTTAGAAAACTCAAATAAGCAATAAGATGATAAGAAACTGAATATGTCATAAATAGTGTTTTTAGGATCTCCAAGGTCAAGACTTATAAAAAGAACTTTTAAACCTTATGAATTAAATAGTTATGAAAGTCTGATTTACACTGTGAAGAGTAACTTGGGTTTTCAAGGCTACTTAACTTATTTGGTGCACTTGACATACAAAGCACACTTAGATCCTTTCTAAAAGAATCAATTTCTCATTAGGCTTACTTGACAACTTTTGAATTCAAATTTTAGGGTTTTTGGGAAGGAGAACCTAGCCTTCTTTATGTAACCTACAATTCAATATTTAAAGACAAACCATTAGCAAAGTTAGTTCAAAAACATAATCATTATCATTAATCATGTATAAAGCATATCCCTTTCAAGTGGATGATCTTCAAATTCTAAAAAAAAAAAAACCTTTTAAATCCAATCAAACTTTAGATGTTTTGAAACATTCATAAGGGTCCCCCTATTTACAAAATCAAGAAAGTGGGGGTATGTTGATCCAAAAAATGGTGAATCATAGGGGAAACATAGTAATATGTTAAAATTTAAGGCTCTAGTTTAGACTAATACATAAGTCTTTCATCCATTGGGTCAATAACATTGTCTAAATAAAATCTTGATTGGGATAATCCTCACATGTGTAAAATTCAGACTTAGAATGTTGAAACATAGAAATGAAATGTGTGCTTTGATTCCACTTATTGTTTGTCATGGAACTTTGGAAGACAATATCTAGGTCATACCTTTGGTCATAACACTTGACTTGGATAATTTTGGATATTCATTGAGAATAGTTACTCTTAGTTCAGGGAAGGCTTAGGCATTACTCTACTATCAGCCAAGCATCCATAGCTTGAATAGAGATACCTTTGGTCTCACTTAAGGCCTTGCTCCACTGCCAACCAGGTGTCCATAGCCTTGATGGAGGTTACCAGAATCACCTTTGCTTCTTGTCCATAGATTTTTCAATAAGTTTCTTTTTTTTTTCTAGGTCTTTTTGTAAAGGTTGGGAACCAATATATCTTGGTTTTAAGGATTTGGTCAAGTGTTTTATTCTTGGGGTAATCACTTTTAGTTGTAACCTCTATCCCAGATAACGATGTGTTTTATGTGCTAGTATGAAATGCGCCTCAACAATCTAAGTTTCCTTATAACACATATGATTCTTATTTCAACCAAACCTTGATTTAAGATTATTCTTAAGACTTATCATGATAATTAAATTATATATCAATCTACACCATTGTCCTAAGTTACATCATGATCCTTTATGACAACCTATATTTACCATTGTAAGATTCATATTCTAATTTCAAGATATTAAAATTTTAAGCAATCTATTAAATTATGAGAAATAAACTATCCATATGACTTATTGGAAATAAAAGAGCACAACCAAGCAAACACACAACAAAAAACACAAACAAGAATCAAACAAATATATACAAGCAAATCAAGAAAGGAAAGAAGGAAAAGAAACTAACTAATCTACCTACTCTAATATAACTATCTTACAATCTTCACTCCATGAAGACTCTTGGTGGAGCAGTAACAAAGTAATGTTTGAGACACTACCCATTGGTGGGCAAGGTGAAATCTGCTCCTTAGAGGTCTTTTAGCTTAAAGGTGTTATTTTCTAATGCCTCTATAATTTGATATGGCCCAATTAACAAAGGTGTGAATTTTCCATGCTTCCCTTTTGGCTCTAAAGATTTTTTCCAGAGAAGGACTAAGTATACTTGCCTAAACACTTTGATTTTGGATTCTTTATTAAACCACCTTTTCACTATTGTTTGATTCCTTCTAAAGTTAACAAATGCTTTATCTCTAGAATCTTCCATCTGAATAATGTCTAGTAGCCTTGAGCTAGCAAGGTCTTGGATTTATTTCATATACTCCTACATGAAATTAAATTTGGGAAACTTTAGGGTTATGGGGAAGATAGGTTCCTATCCATACACCATCAAGAAAGGTGAAGCTTTGAGGGCTCACTTAATCCTTATCCTATTTGCCCATAGTGCATACTTCAAGAGCTTGTGCCATGTTTTTGGTTTGTCTTCTACATACTTCTTGATAGCCTTCATCAAATTATTATTTGTAGATTTAGAGACTCCATTCCCTTAGGTATAATGATTGGATGCAAGCTTTAGAGTGATTCCATTATCATATGCCCATTCAGTCATCTCAATAGAAGGGAAGGTAGATCCATTATCATAGACCAAAGAGACTAGGGTTCCAAATCTTGTGCAAATGTTTTCTTCCATGAATTTAATTACCTCTTCTATCCTACAATGTTTGGTGGTAACAAATTCACTCCACCTTGTACAATAGTCAATAGTAGTAATGAAAAAATTATGGCCATCAAAAGAATTAGGGTTGATCACCCCTACAAAGTCCAACCCCCATTGTGCAAAGGGTTTATCAACTATCATAAGTTGTAAAGGAAATTCTACCTTTGGCTCTTTTGTGTTGAATATATAACATGCATGGAACTCCCTCACATGCTTGTGAACATATTTGAAGAGGGTAGGCTAATAATACCTTGCTTAAAGGATTTTGTGAGCTATGGTTCTTTCTAAAGGGTGTCCACTTCCTAGCTTCTCATGGAAGGTAGTCATGCTCTGAGGTACTTCTTCTTTGGATACACATCTTAAATAAATTATATCAAAGTTATTCCTACATAAGACTCTATTCTTGATGAGGTAATTAAATTTTTTGAGTCTCAAGGCTCTCTTTTGTTCTTTAGTGAGTCCTAGTGGAGGAACCCCATTGATAAGTAGGTGGATGATAGAATCATACCACTCATTTGGTTGGAAGCTTTGTTGGTCAACTTGCATGACATGGAGCTTGGCGTTAACATTATAAATAATTTAAACTAAGCCTTGGCATCTTAAAAATTTGGAAATCTTCATTTCAATATCATATTCTTGGAGAATGGACATCCACTTACCTCTTCTTTTTCCAAGCTCATTTTGACTCATCATGAGTTTTATAGCTAGGTTTGGCAAGATAGCATGTTCCTTGTTCCTAAGGATGTAATACTTGAATTTATTAAATGATTTCACCAATGCATAAGATTGATTGTTTATCATCAAATAATTTACCTCTACATTCTTGAATTTTGTGCTCATGAAAGTGATGGGATGATCATTCTCATCAACCTTTTGGGTTAGTACCACAACCATAGTATGTTCAGAAGAAAATGAGTACAAATAGAAGTCTTTTGAGAAATTTGGAATTATAAGAATGAGGGATTCATTTATTACCATTTTAATGTTAGTAAAGGCTTTTTAGATTCATCATTCCAAGAGATCTTGGCATCCTTATTCAGCATGTCATTCAAAGGCTTGACAATTTTAGCAAAGCCTAAGATGAACTTTCTTTCAAAGTTAATTTTCACAAAGAATGACTTAAGCTGTTTTATGATATTAGGCAATTTGATTTTAGAGATGGGTTCCACTCTATTAGGATATATGGAGATCCCTTGCTTGGTGATAACATTGCCTAGCAATTTCCCCTGTATGACATAACATATACTCTTCTTTGGGTTGATGGAAATGCCAAATATTCTACATCTTTTAAACACTTGTTTTAAATGTATGAAGTGATCCTCTCTATTCTTGGAGAAAAATGTCAAATCATCCATATCGATGATGATACATTTACCTACTAGACCTTGGAAATCATGGTCTATGACCCTTCAAAATGTTGATCCTAAATTGATAAGACCAAAGGGCATCTTCTTGTAGGCATAGGTTCTCCACTTGGTCATGAAAGCTATCTTCATCTTATCCTCTTTATCAACTAGCACTTGGTTATACCCTAAGAATCCATCCAAGAAGGACATCATAACTAACCTTAAAATAGATTGTATGACTTGGTTTAAAGAAGGTAGAGAATAGTTGTCCTTTTTAGAATATTTTTTCAAGTTCCTAAAGTCAATGCATAATCTAATCTCCCCATTCTTCTTTCTTACTGGGACCAAGTTTGCAACCCAATTGGAGTGTCTGATAGGAAAGACAATCATTGCATCCAATAGTCTCTTTACTTATTTATAGATCATAGGCTCTAAGATAGGATTGACTGGTCTTTGATTTTGCTTGAAAGGCTTGTAGTTTTCTATGAGAGGTATTGTATGAGTTAAGACCATTGGGTCAAAGATATTTATGTCTTTATAGGACCAAGTAATGACATCTTTGTACTTTGTGAGCAACTCTTTTGATTTATTATTCTCCATTTTAGGGCATGATATCCCTATGTTGATGGGTTGAGGTTGGTCTTGTGGACCAAGATCTACTAGATGGTAGTCTTTTCCACTCACTTTAAGTACCTTAGGTACCTTTGTATGCTTATCATGATCAAATAACCTCTCTAAAGAGATAATTCCTTTAGGTATCTTGTTATAACTAAGTTGGATGATCTTATCATTAGGCTCCTTTTTAGGAGAGATTTCATCCACTTCATCAATGATATGGGCTTTAAAGGCCCCATAGTTGGTTAAGAAATTGATGATTTGTTGATCATCATTAAAAAATTAGAAGTGATTGATGTTATCAGGGACTGATGGGCATGGTACCAACTTAATACTAAAGTCAGGGGAATCTCAATTTGGTATGAGGTTAGCTACTATAGAAGAAAGATAATCAAAAACCCTATTTTCTTCCCTTATAATAGCTAAGATGTTGAAGACATCAAAATATTTAATCAAATCCCATACCCTAAACTTATATCTCTTCAAGTAAGACAACTTACATTGGTATTTAATTCTCACTTGGTTGACCACAAGTTCAGAGTCTCCATAGACCATAAGCTCTTTGACTTTATGCTTGATGGAAACCTATAGTCCAAGAATAAGAGATTCATACTGAGCTAAATTATTAGTGCAAGGAAATTTTAACCTATGAGATGCATGGTAGTGTTTGTCTACAGGGTCTACTAACATAATGCCAGCTCTTGACCCTAATTTACATTTGAGTCCATCAACATGTAACTTCCATAATATAGGCATTGAAGGAGGAATTTTAGAATCCATATTTTATGAAATTTCTAAGGTGAAGATTCCAAGATTAGAATCAAGGAAGTTTAATCTTTCATTAACTGCATTATACTTAGTTATCATATGCTTCATCCTTGGCTCTCTCTCAACTCTTATCTGATTAGGGACACCCTTCCATGGTAGTCACAAGTGAGAATAGTCAATAGACATGTACCCATTCAAAGATTTGGTCCATTCCTTACTTAGAAGAAACCTATACACACTAGGGATGTCTAATACTTGAATGCCAATAAACTATTGAGCTTTAGGTTCACTTGGAAATTGAATATGCACATTATGTAACTCTCCAATGACTTTGACTTTTGATTTATCTAGTTGTGTGACTACTTGATTGGATTTAGCCCAAGTTGTTCACAAATTCTAAAAGGCATGATATTAGTATAAGCTCCTATATCTAGTAGATAGTTATGTACATTCTTACCAAACACTTTGACTGTGAGAAAAAAAGGTGGAGTCTTTACTTTTACCACTTACATAGTTACATTGGTAGTATCATTCTTGGGTGGCTTTCCAGGTTTTTTGGACAAGGATTCTAATAGAAGGTCTATTTACTTAGATATATATGTTAGATCATGTAGAGTGATGTTTGATTTGATATTATTTATGTCTTCCACTATGTTATAACTAGTCTTATTCAAAGGTTCATCCATAGGCTTAGAATAACTACCTTTGAGAGGCTCAGGATCATTTCTTGAAAAAGTGTCTAGAGGAGTCCCATAGCTATTGGGAGGAGTAGAAGTAGTCAAGGATTATCTTTTCTCCCTATTCCTTAGAGTGTAAGTCTTTAGGAACTATTGAAATTCTTGGATTTATTTAAGAATATTGTCAGGCTCATTATCTTCCTGACAAGGAAATTGAAAGGTCTCCACCATGTGTACTTGATCAGATGCTTTAGATCTAGAAGTGATAGTAGTATTGTCTTTATTGGGGATAACTTCAAAGGTGTCCAAATATTCTTGGAAGGCCTCAAAAGCTTTGAAAAATTTAATACAATCTATCTCACCAAGATTCAAGGTAGCATGCACTTTACAATAATCAAGTAATGCAATGTCTATGAGATTGATGTCAATAGTATTCTTACCAGAAGATGAAGTCTCATTGGATTTATTAATTTTAAATAAGTTTTCATTCTAGAATCTAATTCCAGGCCTATTGAACTTTTGGAAGGTGAAGTTCCTTCCAGAGCTGTTGTTAGCATTACCATCTTACTTTTAAAATTATAAGAAGTTTATGATGAGCTTTTGGACCATTTTTAATATACTCATTTCCACTCTTAGGGGTTGTAATAGCTTCAGATTGACTATTATTATCTATATTGATGGGTATTAGAGCCTTTTAACAATTTTATTGAGATCTATTGGTAGTTTACTAACCTAAGAAACCTAAGTTTTGATTAGGGGTAGCATGACTAGTAAGAAAAATAGTTAGAGATGGTACTTGATTTAGAGTTAAAGCATTTTGATTGTTAGCTGGGAAAAGATGTATGGCAAGCATTTGTGGGATGATATTTGGAATTTAGTATGCCATTTTCCCTTGAGGCTACATTTGGTCACTAATGACCACTACTTCTGAATAATCTTGAGCTAATGTGGTAATAGATGGGATAGTTATCTTAAGAGACATAGAAGTCATGGGATCCACAACATCTTTGTAGATATCTAAGGCCAAAGGTTCATTAAGCTTGTAAGGATTTATGGTTTTGTTGAACATATTTTGAAATATGGCATTAAAATACCTCATAGGCTCACTTGAATCTCTTTTGATGGTAGTAAACTAATGATATATGACACAGGGGCTAATGATCTTACCAAATTGATCAATAAAGATGGTGTTAAAGTTATCCCAAGAAGTGATTCAATCATTAGGTAGGTTTAAGAACCACTCATAGGCAACATATTTAAAGGTAAAAGGGAATAACCTATAAGTTACATCCTCATGAATGACATTTAAGAGCCTTAAATTAGATTTAAAGGACTTGACATGTTCCTCGACAGTGACCATACCAGTTGGACTAAAAATAGGCAAATATTTCTTAGGATTTCATGGCAAATCATGAACTATATCTAGAAAATTGATATGAAAACTTCTAGTCCAAGCCATATCTAGTCGAAAGTTGAATGTAGGGACTCATTTTAGGGGTGAAGATGGTAAATATTTGAATGTCTATGCCTTCCTTTATCCTTTCTATTCCATCAGTGTGTCTTGAGTTCAAGTAAAGGTTCCCTGGTTTATGAATGAGATCTAGTCTTGATTCTAGGTAATTTTAGCTTGAGAACTAAGAATATTTCTTTGAAGTATAGTGTAACCTGTTAATTTAAAAAACATGACAAATAACATGCACACTAAGCATAATTTTCAAATATTTATGTATGAAAATTTAAAGGACACTGATCTTTAACTGAATTAGCTCAAAGATGTGCTAAATCATGTAAAGATGACCATCCTTTGCATCCTTATAATGAATTAGACTTCAATTTCATACAAATAACACCAATCTTAACTAAACTAAAGTTGTCCTGACCTCAAACATGAAGAATTCTATGACTTAAAGCCTTACTTATCAGAGTTTGAACTGAATTTTATAAAGAGCAAGGATCTTTGCCTTACTAAGCATAAAGACGAGCAAAAAAACACTCATAGAGCAAAGATATTTATAAAGGACATAAATATCCTCTAAGATTAACCAAGAAAACAATAATACTTAAAAATAAGGCTCTCCTCCTAACACCAATGGGAACTACCTCTTGTTGATGCTTCCAATTAGTCCACAGAGTGTTCCTTAGTGTTGACGAACACTTATCATTTTAGGATTAGAAGAATCCAAGGCATGAGTTGTAGTTTGTGATAAGTAGTGTGTATGTGGTGGAATAGTTATCAAATTATGAGAGCTACCTAAAAAATTTGTTTGATGTGGTGGTTGAGAGTGACCATGTTCTAAGTCTTTGTAGTCTTATAGTCTTCTTGGTCAAGATTTCTAACTCTAAGCTAATCTAAGTGGATATTTACAATGATCTAAAGTTAAAGTGAGCATTGATTAAAAAAATCAAAAGGTAGGGTAAGGAAAATCAAATAAGAGAAGTGATTACAAGAATTTATCTCAAACCTAATGACAAAGTTCTAGTCAATTTGAACATACATTTAACCGATCAGTGATGGACCATAGCATAAGATCAAGCTTCACCAAAGACCAAGCAAGATTCAAAGGAAATATAAATATCATGAGTAAAATTCAAGATTACTTAAAGTGTTTTTCTATGTTGATATGAATATCATAAGAACATTTACATGCAGATCAAATAAAAGCTAAGTAAACTTGGAACTATTCAAGTAATCTAGCACAATACAAACAAAAAATCTTGTGAACATAAGATGAAGCTCATCTGTCAAATAACTATTCAAATCCAAGACATCCACCTATAATTAAGAGAAATTATAAACAATGTAACAAAATACAAGACAATCTTTGTAGAATTCAAATTGTATTAATTGCTCTAGTATAATTTTTTTTCATAATCTCTCTCTTTACAAATGGTAACACTTCCGTATTTATAGAAGACATAGGTAATGTACCAGTCATATTTATTTCAAAATTTTACAAGAGGTAAGGAATATTGTACTTTTACCAATAACTCTATAGTATATATGGCTTTTAGGCACCTATTAGATCAAAAGACTAATATATACTAACAAACTAACATATATAGTTTACAAAAGAGTAATCTTGACTTTGCTCTTGGGCTGGTGAGCCCCCTTGATCACTTAAGATGAAGGAATTATTTCAGCCTAGTGTATTTTTATTTTATTAACTTGAAATCCACTAAAGGATTCTTTAGACTCTCTTCTTCTTATTCAATAAATGTATCATATTCTTTGTCACTTCTAATGGTGACCTCTTATAAGAACCTTACTTCTGCTATCTACTCTCCTATGGAAATGATGACATTAAGGACCTTTGAATTATATTTATTAGATTGGCCTTGGTTTTCATCCTTGATGCTTTAGATGAAGGCTTGGACTCCCAGCTATAATTCCATGTCATGCATTAGGCTAGTGGTAGTAGGTTAAGAAGGGGTCACCAAAAAGGTTCTTAGTAACTTTTCAATTCTGTTCACCAAGTCCTTATATTCCTCTATGAAGTCATTGGCCTTGTTTTACCATGAACTAAATTCTTGTATTTTATACACCAAGATCCCTTGAATGGCATTCATGTACCTTTCTTTAATGATCTTTAAATCTAGGGGCTATTTGGTGATGTGTACTTTTATCAACTCTATCACTTGGTCTTTGGTTTTTTGCCATTGTTGTATCAATTTTTGTGCCTTCTTAGCTTAAATTTCTAAGGTATTAATCTTGAGTATGATGTATTTTAATCATTAAAAGGTATCTAGGATGTACTTATTTAACATCTTCAGTAGGTCCTCTAGAATTGATAGTGAGACTTGTCCCTCCAAGTCTTTCTTCTCTTTCTCCAAGTTCAAGATTCTTTGCTTCATTACCTAAATTCCCACCAAAACCATTTATAATTGGGATTCCACTAGACTTACAATATATTCTTGATGAATTGGGTTCTACCTACTACCTAGCCTTAGAATTGAGTGAGTGATGCAAATGGTTCTACTCTTTGAAGAGTGAACTCTTCAATTCCAATGGTTGCCTTCTTTGTAGTGACTTTCTCCAATCTAGTAGCATCCAGGTTAAATTTTACCTTGGGATATACTTATAAAATCCTTGATGCCTCTAGTGTTTTGAGATCAACCCCACTTGATTACCTTGATTTTTTTATTTTCTTACTGTTCTCCTTAGTAGCCTCAATCATTGTCCTCTCTTCTTTCTCCTTCATGAGCTCTAAGATCTACAGATGGAATTCATCATTGAATTCAAAATTGGTATTACTAGTCAAATCCCATGAATGCATCTGAGAGGTTATCTTTTGGAACTTCCCATAGATGAACTAGTCATGGATGATAGGTCCATGTATGGAAAATTCATCGCTAAACAAGTTTACCTCATTTTTTGGGTGCATCCACTTGGGTTTCTTTGGGGATCCAAGGACCAAATCCATATCTATCTCCCTTTTTATTTTTGTCACAAGGACCAAATCTAAGGCAAATCCTTTTCCTTTTTCTATCCCTTTAGCTTGAGGACCTTCAATTAGTGCCACCTCAACTATGGCTCCTTCATCTTCATCTCCTTCCTTGTCTGACCCATATACATTTACAAGTTATTTGAAGACTTCTTCAAATATTTAATAAGCTTCCAAGGTAATCATATCAAGTTATTCTATTGGGGAAGGGATTCTTTGAGGTAAGGATGAGGTGGATGGTCCCTCTCCTGGCCTATGTTCCATCTTTTGTTCACTAGGTCCTTCAATTTTGGGCACTTGCTGCTGAGGTAGTTGTTGTTACTGAGGTAAACCTTAAGGCACTTATGGTGGACCTAAATTACAAGGTAAGAAGTGGTATTACAAGGGATTCATTTTCCATCTTTCTTTTGATGGTTTTTCTTCCCTCTATAATATGTGTTCAAGCTTAAATCCATGTTGCTTGAACTTAGCCAACACTTCCTAAAATTTGGCTACCTTTGTGTATAATTGGTCATATGGACCCAATTTATGTTCATAAGGTACTTTATGTAGTTTTTTGATCATATATGGGAGATAAAATTTCCCCTTGGATCCCATGTCTTAAGTTCATCTACTTAGAAGTAGAATGCCTCTTTATTCCTAACTAGAATCTTCGGTTTCTTCCATCCATGTATCATTGTCTTCCCCATGAGGTAGGAGAAGATATTTAATGTGCCTTTGTTATTTTATCTATATATATGATCAATTACATGAAATTTTTTATGGGATATCTCTTGATCTTCTATTTTGATAGGTAAATGCATTGCTAATCTGAAGGGTTGGGTTTGGATTCCTTCAATCTTAATGACTGTGCAGTCAAGGTATAACCAAATATATCCAATAGCCTATATAAATTTTTAATGAGGGGGTGAACCTAAGGAATTGGATTATTATGATTATTACCACTAAATTGGGATATATGCAATCACAAATTAATTCTATGTGGCCCCTGTACTTGAATATATGTAACTTTGAGTAGCGATGAGAAATAGTAATCTTGCTCCTAGGAGAACAATTATTGATGGTAGGGATGAAGGTAGAATCCATGAAGGAGTATATAAAATAGGACATCATAGTGAATATCTGACTATTTTTCATTTTAATTCCATTAAACTACCTTCCCAAGTGGATACTTATCATTTCTCCAATAGGTGGAGTCAGCTTCTCTTTTATCATGAAATAGACATTGGAGACCCACTTGGGTCAACATAGGATGTGATTACTAGTCTATAATCCCTATTCAATAAATTCATGATGATTCTAATTCCTTCCCTAAATTATACAATTGGGATTTTACCATCATGGTTTCTCATTAGATGAGTTCCTCTATCCAACCATGGTCGTAAGATATTATCTAAGTCATTCTTAGTGGTCTATTCCTTGATTATAGGGAGATTTGTATAATATGTGGGAAGTTTATAGTAGCATTCAATAGCTATTAGATATATATAAGTAACCTTCTTTGATGTACCTTCTTATATTATAAAATCTCCATCTATTCTACAAGTAAGAAACATAAGATCAAGGATATCTATGTGATGCAATACATCTAGTTTGATAGATATGAGGTGAAACCCAAACATATAAATTACTACCAAATATTCATGTATCCTATAAAATATAGTAATTCATTGGTCATTTTGGGCTAAGGGTTGTAAGATGTCGATTGGAAAGAAGATTTCAAACCAATTTTTATTACCATTATTCAAGGCTCACATATCCAATTATGTATCCTTGTAACATCTCTATTTAGTATTTTTAGAGAAATAAACCTTGACTTCATCCCTCCATTTTTATCTTTATACAACCATAACTCATCAACTGGTTAATTTCCATTTAACTATATGATTTCATTAAGTCTTCTCAGTTCTTCTCAGGGTGAATTCTAGCTCTTATGAATGCAATTATGGCTCAATTTAACAAGGAATAGGGTTTCACATTGGTGAGATAGGGTTTTTCATATTGATTTAATGAAAAAGGTGGTAGCTTCATGATAATAAACTAGATAAGTCTTGAATAGTTTTTTTAAGGATCTCCAAGGTCAAGAATTATAAAAAGAACTTATAAACTTTATGAGTTAAGTAGTCAAGAAAGTTAGATTTAAACTTTGAAGAGTAACTTGGATTTTCAAGGATACTTAACTTATTTGGTTTACCTTGATATAAAAAGCACACTTAAACCCTTTATAAAAGAATCAATTTCTCATTAAGATTTCCTACCAACTTTTGAATTCAAATGTTAGTGTTTTCTACAAGGGAAACCTAGCCTTCTTTATGTAACTTGAAATTCAATCTTTAAAGACAAACCATTAGAAAAATTAGTACAAAAACATAATCATTATCATTAAGCATGCATAAATCATATCCCTTTCAAGTGGATGATCATAAAATTCTAAAAAAAAACCTTTTCAAGTAATTCGAACTTCAAATGTTTTGAAACATTCATAAAGGTCCCCCTATTTGCAAAAGCAAGAAAGTGGGGGGTATGTTGATCTAACAAACTTCTGACACCTTTGAGTCAAATCTTGGGGTCAAGGATCTTAGTAACTTTTAAAAAATATTTGAATCATTAAACTTTTCTCCAATACCTCTAATTATATTGATTACTTCATCAAATCTAAGAAGATATGCTACAATATTCTCTTCTTACTTCATCTTTATACCTTCAAACTATCTTCTATTTGTCTAAAGCTTTGCTATTTTACCTTGGTGTCACCTTCATATATGAGTTGTAACTTTTCCTAAATTATCTTATTTAACTCACCTTGCATCACCTTGACAAATTCAAAATATACCAACCCACACAATATAACATTCATAGCCTTTGAATTGTTCTCATTTGCTTTCTTTCCTACAACATTAGTTGGAGGAGTTTGAGGGAAATTATCCCCATCAATAACTTACAAATAAATGTCAAACCTAAAAACCATAAAATAGGTCTTCATCCTAATGCTCCAAAAGTTATAATTGGTTCCAGTGAACAAAGGGGCCTTATTTGTTGAAAACCCTTCTTGTACTTAATGACTAGACATTATGCTTCTTAGGATCTAAATTCTAGCTATCAATATTAACCTTGAAATACCTACTTGGATACCAATTTTTGGAATCAAAACCATTGAGGGGGGGTGTGAATTAGTGAGCTATTAAAACTTTCATCTAATTCTTTATTTTGTTAGTTAAAAATCAATACATAATCCATAGAGAAATCAAACCACAATAAAGAACATAAAGACAACATATGATATAGGTGGAAAACCATTAAAGGGAAGAAAACCCATAGTGATAACTTCATGGAATACATGTCCTAAAATAGATATACAATGAGTCAACAATAGTGTTGAATGCCCACTCAACTTGAGGAACCAATACCAAATAGTCAAGCACTAATTTGACAAAAATATTCAACAAGCACCCACTTGCTAGGAAGCAGTAACTCCGTAATTTGTAGATACCAATCTACAGGAGGATTCAACCCCATTTTCCAAGCACCAACTCAACTAATTAAAATCAACCACCGTTCTCAGTTTCTTATTTCAATAAATGATGGTATAATTCTACTCTTTCTTTGATTATCAATCTCACATATACTTTCTTGCTTTTCTATTTATCAATCAAATAGACACATTAGGCCATCTTTCCTCTCTTCTATTTATTTTCAAAGACTCTATCCTCTCTTCCTTATTTTCTCATCTCTTTTATCAGATTATGTATGAATCATTTGATGATTTCATACTTACACCTCTCTGACCATTCATTTAACGAGTAACTATTCTCTATATTTTTCATACTTCAAAAGGACAATTTGATCTTACCTATATACAAGATAGTAGTAAAAAATATATTAAATGTTGGACAAACAAAACTCTATAGTTGGATATATAATTTTTTTTTCTCTTTTATAAACATAACTCACATTAGCTTTATATAAAATCTCACTCTCATAGTTCGACCTGAGTGAAACGAATTTGGGATATACATAAAAATCATTAGAATACATTTAATGTCATCTTGATGAAGTCTATATGGGTATTAATGTAATTTATAGAATCTTTGATGTAGTATGTAGAACCCCTAATATAGTTTTTAGCAATCTTGATGTAATTCATAACAAAATTGATGTAATCCATAGTAAGCCTGATGTAATCCATAACAATCCTGATGTAGTTCATAGCATGCTAGGATGCAATCCATAGCATGCATAATGTAGTCTATAGTATTCATGATGTAATCCATATCAAGCTTAATTTAATCTATATTAATACTCATTTAATCCATAACATGCCTAATGTAGTTTGTAGTATGCCTAATGTAGTCCATAACTGCTCACAAAAATTTCTTTGACATCAATAACCATATTCCTTACTAAATATAAAACCCTTTGACATCGATGATAAAATATCAACATTTTGTATGCCTATTAATAAAAAATAGTTGTTTTACCTCCTTCTATGGTTGTTTTTAGTGTAAAACAATGGATGGTTGATCTATGTAAGTGTAGACTTAGCTCACCTTGTCTTGTTGTCCTATTTTTATTTCCTTATTGTTGTTTGTTTCTCTATTATAAGTTGTGAAGAGTGTCATCAAGAGTTCTAAGTGGATTAGAAGTGTAAAAAATCTTCCATTATATTCCCACATTGCTTCACCTATTTGAAAAGCATTCACATGATAGGTTCTTATTAAAGAAGTGTATGTTTATGGTAGTATTTTAGGTATTAGTGCACATGCAAACTAATAATAGTGGTCTTAACATTTGGTGAATCACCTCCCTTATAGTTTATAATTTTCTCTTACCATTTTCCTTTATAATTAATATATTAATTTTTATCTCTTGAGTGATGCATTAACGGATATATCCCTATCTAGAGGTTCAACCCATACTTTAGGTCACCCATAAACTAGGATTATTACCATGATATCACCTTAGTGAGGAGGCTTGAATAACCTCCTCAAGGGTGTAAATTTTTATTATAATAATTCTATAATGCCTAGTGGAATAAGATATTTCATGCATTAAAGAGTGATTGGTGTTGATCTTCAATACACTAGCCTTTGGATGCATAAACACAAGCACCAATGGTGACTATGAGTATATTCAGTTGATTTTAGCAACCAAGATATTATCTTAAGAAAGTAATATTTATATTTTACCTTTATCATGAGGTTTTATGTCTAATTTGGAGTGGATTTCTATTTTAGTCAAGTTGGTGAGCCATGTCAAACTTATGTTTGCCCTGAACAACATCATGTTAACCCTTACCAATAGCATGATGATCTATATCAGCCCTATGTTGATCTATATCATTCATACAATGACCCAATATACCTTTCATATCACTCTATGTATCAATATGACCGGCCTTACTATCAAGAGTGCTACTATTCCTACTCTCCTCATGAACCTTACCAAGCTTATGAATCTTCATATCAGTCCTATTAATATTGACATCAACAAGAGTTAAGATATAATGAAGAGTGTATATCTAGGAAAATTCAAGATAATAAAGAACAAGACTCTTAGTTGATCATGAAGATGTTAAATAATGAAATGATAATGAAAAATATAGAAATTTTTTTATAACTTGGACAAGTTGTTCCTATTCATCTCATTCAAAATTTAAGGGACTCATTATAGTATGACACATGAGTATAATTGTATTTATATCATGATCACATGAAGTTTTTTTAAGATCTTGATAGTCTTATGGATCCTAAAGAGAAGGGTGAATATGTGTTTCAAGTTGTATTGATTCAAGAGGCTAGTCAATAAGATGATGAGGACACATGACATCAATATTTGTATATTTTTAGTGAATTTGAGGCTCTTCTAGGGCCTATATATCTTGTTGGAAATGTTGATTATTATTGTGAAGATGATATCTTATTTGAATAGCAATTTGGGAACCCTAAGAGATAATTCAAGACCAAACACACCATTTCATGGAGCCACTTGAAGCTAAATCTGATGTTTCCCCTATGAGCAAATATGTGATCATGTTTGAGGTGAATTCAAACATCAAGGAGAAAAATGAGAAGGGTCTTGAGTCAAATGATGAGTATTTATTCATTGGAAACATTCTTTTTTATGATAACTCATTTGAGAGTATGCCAAAGGAGTTGTCAATAAATAGATATACTCCACTAAACATCATGTCTAAAAGGTAGGTTGCTCTACATCATTGCTCATTTCATGGAAGAAGAATTTTAAATTTTTTTCCTTTTGATCCAAGAGGAAGATGTTCTAAGGTTAGTTGTATTTATTAGTGTTCCTATGTTTTGCTTTTCCTAACTGTTTTATATTAAAGTTTGTATGTCTTATTTTAGTGTGTGTTTGTGTCTTACTTTAGTGTGTTATTTTTATATTCTTGTGTGTTTTAGAGGTATATTATTTTTCATATTTATTTCAAGGTACTTAAAATAAATTTTAAGGTCTAATCAAGTCTATATTTGAGTGATGTGTGACCCCATATCCAAATGGATAGACATGGTAACCATTCTAGTAGTATATCAAGTATGTAATCCCAGGAGGTCACCGAAGATGGTAGCCAAATTTAGCTACCATAATGGAGTCTAATTCAAAACTTTGATCTTTATGATTCTAAATTTTTTGATATCCACCCAAGGTCTTGTTTTAGTCTTTTATTGTAGTCTTCATCTTGTGTTTAGAAAAGTTTAAGGTTCTTTTGTAAAAGTTAAGGTAAATTTGTTACTATGTTGTCTAAGCCTTCTAATGTCTTTTTCTTTCACAAGTCATTAATTTCAATGTGAAGGGGGATATATTGTGAAGTATAAACATGTTTATAGGGTATTTTTATGTCTTTTAAGTTTTAATGCTATGTGTAAGGTTAATAAGTCATTTTAAACCTTCTCTATACATCATTAACATGTTTAAACTTGTCAAAAACTAGTCTAGAGTCTCAAAAAGTGGAACTTACATAGAAAATCACTTGGAAATGAATTATGAGGAGGTTTTTAACATAAATTTGGTAGGAACACTTAATAATATGATAGTTTCAAGTTAGAAGATATAATGATTACACTTGTAGTTAGTTATAATTGTCTAGAATGGGTTATCAAAGAAGTGAAAGGATATTTTAAATAATTTGATGGTGTATTGTATGTTGTCCTAGGTATGTATGGGATAAAAAATGTTTGATAAATGTTTTATTGGTCCAAGGAAATAAAAACACTCACATTCCTCCATTGAGCTCCTTACAAGAAAAAGTAGGTAGTTTTTATAAAGATCATTCTTGAAGGAGGAAGCATCTTAGGACTAGTGCTGGTAGGTTTTAGAGGGGGTCCATATACCTTTTCAATCCATGATTTTTTTTTGATAGAACCCTTGTGATATTTAAACTATAGTTAAGTAGAAAAGGTGCTCTTAAACCTTAGTAAACCCTAAGGCTTCATTTTCTTCCTCAAAATGATAGTTTGAAGTTTGATGGGTGATTTCCAAAGGTTAGATGATGTTGATGAGTGTCTCTAGGATCCACACAATTATGAATCAAATATTAACATCTCTAATCAATTCTCATTTTGTAAGTAACATGTATGATCTACTACATGTTAGTGTAATAGTCAAGGTTTTAAGAGATTTAAAGGGTAAAATTCATAGATAAGGCACTTTCAAGGATCTTAACCAACCCACATAACTTATCAACACTTCATATAACTGGTATAAGGCCCTCAAATGTAATAAAATCCAAGTGTGATGAGATGAGGCCTCATAAAAACCCTCTTTGACTGTATCAACATTTTCTATTACTCAAAAGTTAATGGAGATCATGAATGGAGTGGAGTGCACCTAGGGATCATAGTGGACCCTTATACCATTGAAATTGATGGTGGAGAGAGATAGGGAAAGGCCTTCATCTCTATGAATGATTATTAAGAATTTAGGGCATTAACAAGCTGTCAGGAGGCCAAACAAGAAAATGATGGAGAAAACACCTTAAACAACCTAAGTAGTCTTGAATATACTTGGAATAATTGGTAGTATACTTTAAGGTTCCTAAGGCTCAGAATGGGGTCACTATCTAACACATGTGATGGAAATTAATAAGGAAATAGGTCTATAATTCATGTTATATGTCCATTTATGTGTATTTGATCATGTTGAGATCCCTAAGATAGTGTATGAGTCTCTTAAATATGAGTATCATAATTATATATAAATGTAATGGTGTTGATACATTTAATAACCAATTTATAATCATTTTACACCTAGATTGAGTGGTCTCAAACATCATATAGGTGTTAAGATTAAAGGAAATGGCCTAATCTTGTAGGATTTCAAGCCTAAATCAGAACTTAAGGTTCAATTCATAAGTATGTTGAAACTTTGAATGTAGGGTTTGTCATATTAAAAACATATGGAATTGGTAAATATTTGTAACAAATATTTCCAATCAAGGATTGATTCAATGATGACGCTTTGGATCTAAAACCCTATTTTGAACATATAAATATAGGCCCATCTCTAAGAGTATGAGGAAGTCACCAAGAGTTGTTGTGACTTTGATCACCATTGATGGTTATAAAACACTTTAAATAACCAATAAACTTTATACACACATTTAAAAATCCCATAAATATCATTAATAGTTCTATTTGAAGAAAATGAAGAGTTTATTATTGTGACAGTCACCTAAGGAGTTTTCATGCTTAACAAATAACTCTAAGAAGGTATAAGAGATTGGATGGAAAGAATAAATACATTATAAGAGTATAAAAAAATGTTTAAATGTTATATAATACCTAGAAAATCTTTACCACCTACAACAAGCTTTCAAAGGGTTCTAACATGCCATAAAGAGCTATACACAATCTAAGAGCACCTATAGCTAGGTATAGTCTTACATAGATGTGACTAAGAGATGTTTTATTAGTACAAGCACTAAGAATAGATAGGTAAGATTTTTAAATTTATTATCATCATAAATTAAGGCAAACAAAATAAGAGAGTTATATTTTTTTATCAAACATAGTCAATAAACTCAATTTTACACTCATAGGCCTGTTAAGGAGATTTAAGTTCATTTACAAGAATGAGAAGAAATTACACACTATGTGCATTAGAGTTTGGGTTTAAAAAAAAATTAATTTTTTATTGATCAATTAAATACCATTTAATACCTTGAATAATATCAAAGGATGATTTAAAATAGCTAACAACACTTATCAACCATGACATTATCTCAAACATGCATAAAATTCTAATATTTGGCAATTTTAAGAGATTTTAAGGTTGACCAAGAGAAAATTACAATTATATAATCTGAGGTATGTTGGGTAAGATCCAAAACAGGTTTTGTTTTTCCATAAAATTATATAAAGCTCTCTTAATGAAATTTTCTTCCCTCTCTGCCTCCTTAGGCCTGTGTGTAGGCTAACTAAGGCTAAAAATCTTGTTTTTGGCCTAAGTTGAGTTAAAATCATGGTAAATGAATGAAAAATTTCTAATATACCTAATTTTATTTAACCTAAAGTATTTTTTAGGTTTTTTAGTGGTAATGTATGACCTTGTATGGTCTCTAATATTATGAGCTTGTTTTAGCCCTAATTATGCCTAGTTGGAAAAAATGAAGGTTGATAAAGTATGTCTACCATGAGAGTTAGATAATTAAATTTGGGGTGAAGACATAATGAGATAATTAGTACCCAAATATTCATTTATTTTTCCTATAAGTGTTCTTTATCTCTCATACCAAGGACATTTGCATTAAAATAGGGCTACAAGGAATAAGCCTTCCAAGAGCAAAACATGAGAACTATGAGAGATTGAAAAAAAATGTGGAAAGATGATTTAATATGGATATAAAATATATTTACAATGAAATATAGGTATTTAAACACAATAAATGACTTGTCACTTCACAATCACTCCAAATGGGCAGTTTCAAGAAGGATGGATGAGTCATGAAAGAAAATGTTTATCTCCTACACCACCTCGATGATGAATAAGATAATTTAAAGTAATCACATGTTAATATAATAATTAATAAATACATAATTTAAAACTTTACAAATTGTAACTTGTCCTCATGAGATGACATTTGTCATATGTTTCTTATATGCCTCTCCTCTCTCTCTCCTCATAATCTTCTAAATATATGCTTGATTTTGGCATTGTAAGTATCCTTCCACCAGGAGTATGGTGTATCCCTACTCTTTTGTATGAATATTAAAAAATAATTGGTTGTTTTACCTCCTTATATGGCTATTTTTAGTTTAAAAAAAATGAATGGTTGATCTATGCAAGTGTAGACTTAGCTCACCTTGTCTTGTTGTCCTATTATTCTTGCCTTCTTATTGTTTTTTTATCTATTGTAGGTTGTGAAGAGTGTCATTAGGAGTTGTAGGTGGATTATAAGTGGAAAACATCTTACCTTATATTATCACATTGATTCATCTCTTTGAAAACCATGCATGTGATAGGTTATTGTATCCAAAAGTGTATGTTTATGATAGTCCTATAGGCCTTAATGCTCATGCAAACTAGTGGTAGTAGTATTAACATTTAGTGTATCACCTCCATTTAGGTTTATAGTATTATCTTACCCTTTTACTTTGCAATCAATACCTTAGTTTTTAGTTATTAAGTGACGCATCAAGGGATTTATCCCTATCTAGAGGTTATATCCATTTTTTTGGTCACCCACAACCTAGGATTGTTCCCAAGTGATCACTTAAGTGTGAAGGATTGAAAAAACTCCTCAAGGGTGAAAATTTTGATGATAAGGGTTATAACACTATTCAACAAGATGAGAGATAATTCAACAATTGTATTACAATTTAGAGGAGTATTGTGTAATCTTGTTTAGTTAAATTATGTTTTAAAATGTGTAACTTAATCCCAAATATATGGGATACAATCCAAAATAATTCATTGCAGTTTAATAAACTACCAAGGGAAATTAAAATCAAGGAGAATTGTAATACAACCCAAAAAGTTTAAAATGCAATCTCAATATCTAAAATTAGCTAATAATTAATAGAACATATTTTTATTAAAAACACTCATGGATTTACATGGCATACTAGGAAAATATCCACCAACCATTTGTTTCTTCCTATATTTCATCTTATCTACAACTAGGCATCTTTTTGGCTATTTTTGTGTCCTCCCTCTCTCTTCCAACTCTCTAAAATAGTGTTCCTCTTACATAAAATATGTGTCAATTTTCCATTTAATGCATCCTTTTATTGGTAAAAAAATCCCTATCTCTAAACATATGTCCTCTCTTAAAGCTAAAACCTTAACTCAACTATTAATACCTTCAACCAACTAAAATAATCAAATTAAGGAAAATTTGGTAAAGTTATTTGTCTTTTTGGTGAGAGTAATAACTAATGTCAAAGTTATATTTATTGTTTCCTCTCATATCTCCCATGGTGCAACCCATGTGGTTATAAATATCAACTTCCTCATTAATAAACTTAGTCAAACATATGTTAGATAGCTATGAAGGCTTTTAAATGTTTAACACATGTAATGGGTGAAAAATGTAACATGGGGTAGGGTTTACATAGATTTCTTAAAAAATCAACAAACTAGTAATAATTTTATATTATTATTATATTTATTATTCATAAGATAACCTCAATCACAAACTCTAACTATTATTTGATATGATGAATTCCTTAATAGGCATACAAATGCAAACATGGTTTCACTAACTGAGATAATTTTCCTAAAATGACATTATAAATTTTTAATGAATATAAAGGATATGCTAGTTAGTTTAATAGATAATCATTTCTTGACATGAGAAGAATAATGATGTTAACACACTGAGCAATGATATAAAATGGCAAGGACCCAAACTATATCATCCAACCATCCCTAAGGTACACAAATTTCAAGGTAAGACCTTTGATCACATACCTCATCTTGTGATTCCTCTTTATGAGCTCAGCTCCTAGATGAACCTCTTCTTCTTCACTATCATATAACATTCCTTCTTCATTCATGATGTCATTTTATTTTGAATAAATTTCCTCTTTTAAACTCAAACATGTCTTAGAATCTTCTAGCTAAACCTTGAGGTCATTGATAACATTCTGATACTCTTCGACATCTTTATTCAAAGTACATATCTATTATTTAAGTGCCTTGATCACAACCTTGCACCATTGATTCTCTTTTTTCAACTACTTATCCATCTTTGTACCTACTTAGGATCACCTTCAAACTATTAGGCTTCTTTTAAAGGACCCACTCTGATACCAATTATTATAGGTAAAATCACTGGGGGTGAATTAGTGAGCTCATATATTTCAATTTTAATTCCAAAAATAATTAGCATATATCAACTTGATCAAGTAGCATTATCAACAGAGATCATTCATTCAATGCATATACAAGATCAAACACACAACACATAGTTCATGTGGGAAACCCTCATGGGGAATAAAACTAACTCTCAAGCCTACAACACATGGATTATTTATCCTATAAGAGATTTTAAACAAGAGACTGGTCCAGTCCTTTAGACCAAAAACCTTGATCAAGTCCTTCTGACTAAAGGCTTTTAGTGAAACACCTATTTCAAAAGAGTAACTATCCCTAAGTAAGATCAAGTACTTTAGACTCTCCTTTGAAGTGAACACCTCCATATTAAAACTAATGTATTCAAAACCTAATGATGGATCTATTATTATCTAGCCCCTGCACAAACTCCCTCTCTATCTCATACATGCCTCTCACATAGGCATGTCACAATATTTCTCCTTCTTCACTCAAAATGACCTCATATGCACACTTAAACCTCTTCACATATCCTCAAACTACAATAACACTATTCTGACATCAAAAATATGAACAAAATGTAATACACACAATCAAAAAACTCTTATTCTCATCAACTCATCCAACAGGCACACTATCTATCCTCTTCTCCAATAAGCCTTGCTAATATCTCACAAGTCTATATATGATCAAATTTTGTTTCACTATTTATAGAGTATTCATGAATTATCAAGTCCATAATCTTCCTTATCATCCATAACACATGCCTTCACGCTTAATTTATATTACATGGGTCACACTTAAGCAAAACTCTCTTTCAAATAAGCCTGAGTCACTTTTTAAGTCCTATGGAGACCCATTCACCTTTTTGATACTTATATTAGAACATTGAGAACATAAGGCCAATTTAACATGCATGGGTCTACTCCTTATGTCCTGTTAGACATCCTCAAATGATCATAATAAACTCTAATCACTTTTGTGTATGCTCAAACAACTCAAACACTGACTTGGTGCATAAGAACATCATAAATGAAAACACAATCAACTTCTTAATCATTGTTCATACTCAATATATATTGATCACACCTAAAAAATCCATATAGATAATACTTCTAGAGTTTAAAAAACTTTTTAATAGCTAATACATCATGAAACATCAAAACAACATCAAACCAAGCTTAATTACCCTTCTTGGGTTACTTACAAAGCATACATGAACACATAGTCAACTTTGAACCTTAATAACTTTAACTAAACAAACTTTTAGATATTTAAATTTATATTGGAAGATGTGATGTGGATTCCTTTAAAAATTCTCTTTATACACCATAAGAAATTTCTATATTTATCAAATGATATGGCTAAAATATAGAACACTAGTTTTTCCTTTATTAAATTCAAATATTTGAATTCAAATGGTCACAGGTAAACCTTGGTCACTATATTATCATCTCATGTCCTTGATGATTAGATTTATAATACACCATTGATATTATTTAAGCATTAAATTATAGTGTACCAATTTCCAAATGTTAAACTTTAACCAGTTGACCTCATCTCATATAATCTTGCAATCATGACCACACACACTCTATCGATCTCTTTGAGATTGTCCTTGCTTTAACAATGGTAGACAACTGTCACTTTGACCTATTAAATTTAATGCACACCATTGATCTCAATTAGTATGAATATCTACTCACCATTTATCCTTGGAATAATCTTGATCTTTATCTCTTCTCAACATTAAACATCAAACACTTGGCACCATCTCATTGTATCCTAACATTTTCAAATATACATGCTCCATTGATCCTTTTGTAAGAAACTCAATCTTTAACTTCACTAACCAAAAAATTATTTAACCAATTTGACTTACTACACACTTTAGATCTATATGTAATAATTTCCATGAACTTTTAGATCTCTATTTAGTCCTAAACTTTAAATTCATGTAGATTTGCCTAAGTATGGGAACCACTACAATATGCCTAGAAGGCTAATCTTTGGACCTTAATAACTTTTTTTGTGCTCACTTGTATGATCTAAAATTTGGAAAATATGATATCCTCACATAGGAAAATCCAACCATGTTTCAAAATACTATTGAAACCTTTGAATGTATGAGACATAAATCCATTAATTTTCTCATTCATATGTTTTCTACCATAGAGCCAACTATGTCAACAACTATTTGGGAAGCCAAATTTGAACATGCATATATTTTGTTTTACTTCATCTCATGACCTAAAATTTAGTACATATAAACTAGTCACAAAATTGAAAACACCCATATGACAAAATTATTTTGAAACATCCACACGTGTGAGATATTTCTTCACCAAACTACTTACTTAGCTCTTTCTTGCCTTATGCAAATTTGGCTAAGTATGAGAAAACACTGTCCAATTACCTGGGATCCCAAATTCATACTTGCATATATTTTATCATGATTAATCACATGACCTAAGATTTAGCACATAATTATTTTATCATATGGTAATTCATACATATAACAAGCTTCTCTTTAAACTTTCATATGTGCAAGATATGATGCCACCAAACTACTTACTCGACTCTATTTGAACATAGAAAACACTTGTCAAAATGTTTGGGTACCCAACCTTATAGAATACACTTCATCAAATGAATTAAGACTTGGACCATAGTAACTTGGGACTAATTTGATCACAACCATATGGCTAAGTCCCCCTAACTCATCTACACATGGTAATTATGACAACAACAAACTACCTACTTAGATTTTTTGCCACTAGACCCAAAATGTCTAGATAAAAATAATGTTCAACCAGATGAAATGAAATCATGCATACAAACATTCAAAAAATTATTAAATTCTAATAGTACCTATTACACATGCTCAAATTGCCATACTCATCCCTAAACATCCTTAACCATACAAACTTTGAATATCAACCAAGCCTACTTCAAGCATACTAGGACAAGCACATTACACACTTTATCATTGTCACTTAGACTATCATGAACTTCATCCACTCACTTGGACAACTACATGACATCACCATGACATCATTTAAAATTATCCAACAATCTCCCCCTTTTTCATTTATGTTAACAACAATCATATAGTAATATACAACTCACATTCCTTCTCTCTCTTCAAGCACTCTATACTAGGGACTTTCTCCCCCTTTGACATAATGACCAAACTAATACTAAGGACATGAAAATAATACCAATGGGATAGTACCACCTTATAAATATGATACAAACTCCTCCTTACCTTGAGCCTACCTCTTCATTGCCTTGACAACTTCCTCGTACCACATGTCAATACTTATCTTCAACCAAGCACGATAACCAATGAAGAAAAAACACATAAAAACATTAAAATATGATGGAAATTACCAAGAGACATATGAGAGGAATCCCCCTAATATTTTTGATCAATTTCATCACTTGATCATCTTCAGATCTCCATATACCATGAAGAACCACCATACAAGCTTACTAGCCTTCTCTCTTAAGCCACCTCAAGGATCATCAATATAACTTCATGCAACTCACAAAAATTAAAAAATGATCTAAACTAACCTAATAAATCTCACTAAAAACACTCATACCTTACTCTTTTGGTGAAAATGATAAAAACATAGTCTTATTCTTTCTAGGCCGGTCTAGACTCTTTGTAGCCCTACCTAGAACTTACAAAGTCCACAACATTTATTAGACACATATTTAAGACTTGAAACTTCATATATAGAGCACTCTCATATTCCCCTTTAAGCACACCAATTTCAAATACCTAGATAGTCATTTGTAACATACTTCCTTCACAAACCAACTTGCTAATTGGGCCTCTATCTTGACAAAAACTTAAAAAATTGAGATACACATACCTCAGATCTATATAAATATTGATTTGACAACCCATTTTTACCATTTAACATATTAAAAAACTTAAGACCTCAAATCATAAGGAAAACCACTTTTCTAGCATAGCCAAAAAACTTAGAATCTCAAAATAAACAGAGTCAACAAACCTCCTTCTAGTCAATGCCCACCTATGAAACTTATTGCACACCTAGAGACAACCATCACACACTTATATACAAATATTTGAATCTCCATACCTTTTCTGAAATTGACTTACTATTACCCATTTTAAGCCTTCTTTACCTTAAACAAAGATTGAGAAAACTGAGAGCACTCAAAAATTCTTCAATTGGCACAAATAGGATCATCAAGACATACAATCACCTACAACACATCACAAAAAAATGAATAGACCTTTTTGATCACCAAACTCTTCTTGACACTCCATCATCCTTAATCAGGCACCTAAAAGCTACCATCCCTGATTGTAGACTTTACACATACTGCTAACATTCTTTCATGACAAAGAACACTAAACTGGGCTCAACCATGTATTACAAGCATGTCATCAACTAATGAAAACATTACATATTATCCCCTTGATGTTAACTTATCTCCATATACCAAAACTAAGCTATTAGCATCATGAACACACACCTTAGGGTTTGTTGACATCAAACCCTCAAGTCACTGCCTTTCATACTTTGGGATAGTTATTTAAAAAATTAAGAGCAAACATGACATACATGTCTGCTAATCAACGAAGTCATTCATAGTAAGCCAACACAAATTCTCATGACCTTATTTGTCTTATAACATCAATCAAGACCCAACCAACATCTACCATGATTCCTTTTTCTATAAAGTGTCTCCTTGAAGCTTAGAGAGAGACACCCCTTTTACATAGAGAGACTAAAAGTCCCAAAACTATAGAACATCCCATATCTCCATAATCTCATTTGACATAAATTTTTCTTGACTTTGAATGAATCCTTGACTTCGAATGAATCCTTGACTTCATTTTTTTCTTCAGATTTATTAGTAAATGCTGTTAAAATAAACTCTTCACTTTCTTTCATGTCTATAATGCAAAATAAACAATCTTTGGTCTTAGTCTAATCTCTTCTAATAGGCTTATGTTTCCATTCCCATTTGTGACCTATTCCTTGCACACTAGGAGCTCTATACACCTTATTTTGATTTGGGAACTCATTCAACCTATTCTTTCAATACCTAGCAATGTGACCAACTTTATGACAACTAAAACAAACAAGATCATCCATACCTTTTGATTGATGATTATTATGATCTTATTTTTCTATCTGGACAAAAGACAAATACTCTTGGTAGTCATTTATCTTATTCATATTTGATTCCTTCTTTTTTATTGACTGATCTGAGATCTGATTTTTCTAAGACCAATTGCTTCTTCTTCCAAGGCTCCATGAGAACTCATTCTTGATTGACTTTATTCTATAGTCCTTAGCTATATGACCATACTTATGACAAGTATAACAATGACCATGGAATAAGCTTTCATACCTTTGAGCATTTGGTTGTCTAATATAACTTTTTGTGTTGATTTCAAATCATGCATTCTCCTTGATATACTCAAGATTCTCATGATTCATTTTCAGCTTATCTAACTTGACTATAGTAAGCTCATGCTCATCCATCAATGTATCTATCTTGGTTTCCAATTAAATGATCTCATCCTCTTTAGATCTTATACTTGAGATTGTACAAATTATTAGAGGTACAATCACTAGGGGGTGAATCAGTGAGCCTAGATATTTTAATTTAAATTCCAAATACAATCAACATATATCAACTTGATCAACTAAAATTATCAAGAGAGCTCATTTATTAAATGCATACAAAATATCAAACACATAACACATAGTTCCTATGGGAAACCCTCATGGGGAATAAAACCCACTCTTAAGCCTAAAACACATAGACTAATTATCCTATTAAAGATTAAAAATAAGATACTGGTCAAGTCCTTTAGACCAAAAACCTTGATCAAGTACTCCTGACTAAAGGATTTTAGTGAAACCCTTGTTTCAAAAGGAGAAACTACCCCTAAAGAAGATCAAGTCCTTTAGACCTTTATTTGAATTAAATACATCCACCTTAGAATTGATGTCTTCAACACATGATGATGGATCTCTGATTATCTAACCCCTTCACAATCTCCCTCTCTATCTCATACAATCCTCTCACATAGGCATGTCATAATCTCTCTCCTTCTTCACTCAAATTGACCTCATATGCACACTTATACCTATTCATATATCCTAAAACTTTAAGATCAATATTATAAAATTATAAGTATGACCAAAATTTCATACACATAGTCAACAAACTCTTCTTCTCATCAACTCATCCAATAGGCATACTACCTATCCTCTTTTCCAACAAGCCTTGCTCACATCTCACAAGTCTAGAAACCATCACATTTGATTTCACTATTTATAGAGAATTCATGAATTATTAGGTCCAAAATATTAATTTTTATACATAACACATGCCTTCACCCTTAAGGCATCTTACATGGGTCACACTTAATCACAAACCTCTTTCAAATAAGCCTAAGTCACATTTTAGGTCTTCTAGAGACCCATTCACATTTTTGATACTTCTCTAAGAAAATTAAAAACACAAGACCAATTTAAAATACATGGGTCCACTCCTTATGCCCCCTTGGACATCCTAAAATTATCATAGTTAACTATTCTCACTTTTACAAATGCTCAAACAAATCAAAAACTGACTTGGTGTACATAAACATCATTAATGAACAAACAATCAAATTATTAAGCATTGTTCATACTCAAGATAAATTTATCACACCTCAAAAATACATACAAAACATATTTATGGAGTCTAAAATAATCTCCAATATCTAAGACATCATGAAACATCGAAACAACATGAACACAAACTCAATTACTCTTCTCGAGTTACTTGTAGAGCATACACAAACATAAAGTCAACTTTAAACCTTCATATCTTTTACTATAAATTTTTTCAGATCTTCAAATATATATTTATAGATGTGCCCTAGATTCCTTTATAAATTTTCATTTTACACCATGATCAATTCTATCTATATCAAAATATATGGTCAAAATATAAAGCACTATTTTTTCCTGTGTTAAATTCAAATATTTAAATTCAAATGGTCACAGTTAAACCTTGATCACTATACTATCATCTTGTGTCCTTGTTGACTATATTGATATCACACCATTAATCTTATTAAATATTTAACTCATAGTGGACCAATTTACAAATGTTAAACTTTGACTAGTTGATCTCATCTCTGTCGATCTCTTCAAGATTGTCCTTGCTTTAATAATGCTAGACAACTATAACTTTGACCTATTGAATTTAATGCACACCATTCATCTCAATTAGTATGAATACATACTCACCATTGATCCTTGTAATAATTTTGATCTTTATATCTACTCAAAATTAAACATCGAACACTAAGAACCATCTCACTGCATCCTGACATTTTGGAATAAACATGCTCCATTAATCCTTTTTTAAGGAACTTGATCTATAAATTAGTTAACCAATGAATATTTTGACCTATTTGATGTACTATGTACCATAAATCTAGATGGATGAACTCCCATGAATTGCTATATCTCTATTTTTTCTTAAACTTTAACTTCATGCAGATTTGGTTAAGTATGGGAACCATTGCAATATGCCTATAAGGTCAATCATTAAACCTCAATAAATTTTATTTTGCTCACTTGCATGATCTAAAATTTGGACCATTTAATCTCCTCACATAAAATAATCCAACCATGTGTCAAACTTATTATAGAACCTTTTCACATATGAGATATGACTCCATTAATCTACTCACTAAGATGTTTTTTGCCACAAAGCTATGTCAACAACTTCTTGGGAGGCCAAATATGAACATGCATATATTTTTTCATACTTTATTGACAATTATTGCATAACCTAAAATTTAGAGAATATTAGATAGGTAAAATAATGAATAAAACCATATGATAAACTTATTTTTAAACATCCACATGTGCAAGATATGCCATCACCAAAATGTTTACTCGACTCTTTCTTACCTTATTCAAATTTGGTTAAGCATAAGAAAACACTATCAAACTACCTAGGAGCTCAACTTTATACTTGCATATATTTTTTCATGCTTAGTCACATAACCTGAGATTTAGTACATAAGATAATTTATCATATGGGAATTCATATATATAACAAGTTGCTCTTAAAACTTTCATATGTGCAAGATATGATGTCACCAAATTGCTTATTCAACTTTATTTGAACATAGAAAACACTTGTCAAAATGTCTAAGATCCCTAATTTGCACATACATATCTTTGAATGCACTTCATTGCATGACTTGAGACTTGGAACATATCAACTTGGGACTAATTTGATCATAACATAATGACCAACTCCCCTTGACTCATCCACACATGGAAATTATAACATCAACAAACTGTGTACTCAGATTTTCTACTAATAGACTCAAAATGTCTAGATGAAAACAATGATCAACCATATTAAATAAACTCATGTACATAAGCACTCAAATCATTCTTGACTTGTGATAGGACCTCTTTCACATGATCAAATCACCATACTCATCCCTACACAACCTTAACCATGAAAAATTTGAATATCAACCAAGCCTACTTCAATAATACTAGGACAAACACATTACACACTTTGTCATTGTCACTTAGAATATCGAGGCACTTCATCCACTCACTAGGACACCACAATGACATCACCATGAAATCATTGATAATTATAAAATAGATTTTATGTCTATATTTTCCTAGTATAAATCTTGAATTTATTTACTTTGAGTATTGTGTTTCAATGCCTATAGCATGCAAAACATGGTATCTTCCTCCTACCTTAAATCAAAAATATTATCTGAAACATAAGGAAATTAGTGAATCTTTATGGATATATGTTATGGTTTAGATGAGGTTTTAGGTGCATCTAATTATCAAGTTTCTAAACAATAAATTATATGAAAAACATAGTAAATTTCATAATTGAAAATAATTTTAATGACATACAAACTCCTAGGTTGTTCACCAAAAATTCTCCATGAGAAATACTAGATTCAAACAATGATAACTATTTTAATGATTATTTGATCTCTTTAGAATTCTTATGAGTTCTCCATAATGATCTAAAAATAACTTGGGTAATATCTATATGATTATGTTGTCTTATCTATATTAACTATAATGCTTATTCAAATATGTGTAATCAAATTCAAATTAAGACCTTATTAATGGCAAAGTGATATTGAATTGAAAAAAATGTGAAAAAGAATTGATAAAATGGGTATATGTACCCTAACCTTGAAAGATGCACATGAGTAATGAGAACACTCCAAATAGATGCAAGAGTGATGAGAGCGTAGAAAATGTGCCCAAAAATGTAAATAGAGAGATGAGTAAGAAATGCCCCAAAATAATAAGGGGACATGATGAAACATGATAAACATGATAAAAGTTCTTTATTTAAACTAATTATCAACAAATATATAAGCACACAAAAATCATAAAATTTAATAACTAATAAATTCCATGGGACCATTCTTCAGTGTCTACAAGTACTTGTATTTTTTGTTTGGATAGTGTAATGTATGGTAGGATTTTTAGTAGCTTAAGTTTTTATCAAATTTTTTAATAAGAGGCACCTTTATATTTAACATTTAATATCTAGACATTTCCTATGGTCATTAAATTATAAATTAAACAATTGGAAATCTCTTATACCCATAATTTTCTATATAATTCTTTGTCATTGTATTGATAATTTTTAATTGAACTATATTTAAATTTAATCCCAAATTATTGAATTATCAATATAGTGAAATGGTTTCCAACATTTAATAATATCTTGAAAATAATTTATATAATTTAAAAAACAATAATAAATTTGACTTTACAATTACAATCCCAATAGTTTATATTCAAGATTTCAATCTCAATTCAAATTAGTTTACATAAGTAACGAAATTGAGTTAACTTGAAATTAATCTTATTACAGGAGGAGAGCTAGTGTTTTAACAAGGTATATATTTCATCTTTTTTCATAATTTATATGCTTCCATCTAGTTAATCAATTTATTTTGAATCAAGCCTATGTTTAAATTTTTTAAATGTACACGAGCTATTATGAAAATAATACTAGTTTTTTATTAACTTATTAAGTTTATGTGGAGTATCTATCAAGTTGAGATTGAAGCCAATGAAACATACTAAAACCCTTTAAATGTGTTAGTAACATTTAATTTAGGATAATTATAAAAAAATAAACAAGTATTTTAGAGTCATATAATTTAATGATAATAAATGTTATGGTGTCATTTTAGGCCCACCTACATTTCCACTCACTATGAAGTTCATGCATACATATATCTCAAAGTAGAGAAACAATAAAAATGTGGATAAAATAAATATTCTATACCTATATCTCTTAAATAGAAGCCAATACACCTTAGAATATTTAAAAACATTATTCTTACTTTTCTAATTAGTCCAATGGCATTTGGTGGACAAGGGTAGTCTACACCTCCCTAAGGGATTTTCCCTTGGCTTGCACTTTCTATTTCACCCTCTAGGTAGGATGTTGAAGAGAATAAATACAAATATAATTAGAAGGATGGTTGGGAGATAATACTTGATACTATTGACTAACTTATTAGAAGCAGTTAGGGGTTAAGGAAACAAGCCAAACTACCCTCCACATCCTCCTCTCTTGCTTGTGGTTGTTGTAATTAATTATTTACTATTATTCTTTGTTGTTTCCTTTTATTGGCATTTTTTCTTTGGTTTTACCATTTTTTGGTTGAAAAAATATATTTTTTCATCTAAACTTGTATTAAGCTTCTAGACAATGGCTGATGTGATATTTACACTCATTTTTTGTACAAATATATTTGTAATATAATGTTTATATTAATGCATGTAAAATATTTTTTAATTAAAAAACATTATTATTTTCCTCCAAATGTGTGGGTAAATATCAATTAATATTAATTGTTATAATCTAAAGTACTAAAACTAAAATACCATTTCATAATAAAACCAAATATACACTATTTAAAAAAGAGGTGTGAGTACATTCTGAGTAGAATCTGAATATGATTAATATGGACTCTAAGTCACCAAGAGTTGAAGTTAGGCACAATATTAATTTTGATTTATCAATCCATGTCATCATAAATAGTCATAATCACTAAAATATCAACATTGATTAGAGTACTAAATTTTTTAAATATAGAATATGAGTTCTTCCCCTCTTGAAATTCAAAAATAGTGTATGAAATAGTGAAAATCATATCTATAGAAGATAAAGATATTGCCTTTTTGGGTTAATAAAAATTCATGTATGATTGATAAATATATAGAATCATAAGATTCCATGATCAATAATGATAAATTTGTATGTTAACCATCACCCTATGGTGTCATTAACTAATATTATTGTATTCATATAATTTGATTTGTTTTAAAATCATATAAACTATTGGTAAATTAATATAAAATGGAAAGTTATGTTTTCCCCATACAAATATATAAAGTGAATGTATAAATAAAAATGACCTCATTCTTACATTTTACCTTTTTAAGATAGTTTTGAAATATATACACTGTGACTAATTGATCATGAGATATCATGATACAGTGATTGGATCGATTGTGGACTACCACCACACAAGTAAGTTGTCGATCTCGATAAATTATTATGAGCCTATTTTTCATTTTTTTTGACTTTTTATAAAATTATAAAAAGTTTGCATCTAGAAGAGAGGATTATTTTTCCTTGATTTAGGACCAACACACTCTTGGTAGGCATTGTATAGTACCAGTAGTAATAGGATTTATATTATTCTATATTTTTTTTCATTTATTTATATTCTCATGTAGCTACAAAACATTATATGATGAATATTAGTAATGGATTCAAAATATTGGTTGTTGAGTTTAAATTTAGTCATTAAATCTTACCAAATGACCTAGGATCCATGTTGCTTATCAAATACCTCTCCAATGACATGAAATCCTTAATGAAAGAGTCTAAGGGATTTGATTCTAGGAACCTTAGCCCATAGTTTTCCAATAACGACAATAATCAAGGACCACAATAAGGAGTGTGAATTCATAAAGAGACCTAATATGAAGCCTTTCCATTCCAAACCAACCAAGGTTTAATGGTTTCCCAGGTCTTCCATATGATTTTAACCATGAATTTAAATTTAATATGAATAGGAATATGAGTAACAAGAAAAGTTTAAAACCTAAATCTCTTACATGCTCCTCATCCATAAGGACTTATAAAGGAGATTTAGTGCCTAGGAAGGACTTTCTAATATTTTTTCCCTTTAATGGAATTAGGGTTCCATTTATCAAAAAGGGAAATTTCCTACTTGGAAATATAAATAAGCCCTAGGATACTAGCCTCTTTAGGTATCAAAAATAAATCCTAAGAAACTCTATGAAAGACTTTTTTTAATTTCTGATTTAGCTCAAAGGAATTCTCACAACTTTTAAAGATTATTGTAGGCAACTTTATAAGGAGCCTAATGAGAGGAGTAATAACAATGTGTATAAATAATAAATATTGAATAAAATTGAAAATTTACCATGAGAGAGAGAGAGAGAGAGAGAGAGAGAGAGAGAGAGAGAGAGAGAGAGAGAGAGAGAGAGAGAGAGAGAGAGAGAGGAGAGAGAGAGAGAGAGAGAGAGAGAGAGAGAGAGAGAGAGAGAGAGAGAGAGAGAGAGAGAGAGAGAGAGGTTTAATTATCCAATTTGAAATCTATTATTCCACTATCAAGATCATAAAATAGTTAATCTCTATGCCTTTAACGATGTCATGGAATGAGCAGTTCTCTGGCAATAACTGGAAGAGTAAATCATAGATTCTAAATTGATAATATTTGGATATTTTAAAATTATGGAGTCTTCAAATAATAAATAAAAAGGATCAAACCATGAGGTGGTGTGCTAGTGAATGAGAGGCCAAGTTATCTATGTTAAAGAAGTTAGGAAATTTTGGACCCTAATCATTATCATAAAACCTCTCCTCCACACCTTGGCTCACTTGGTATAAAGTTTGAAAAATAAATGATAGAGTGCTTAAGATATTGGATAGATACCTTCTCTTAGAGTAGGACATTTATTACTTTTCCTAATGCTTTAATAGGTCAACCAGATTTATTATAGATGTTCTTTGATCTAAGGACTAAGAGGAGACCCAATGGACAACCTAATTAAGCATATTTAAGAAGGTTTTAAATGGAATATAATTTATGAATGATAGATAACATGAAAGTGTAATGTATTTAAATAACAAGGAACAACCAATATAGAAATTTAATATAAAAGTTGTATTATGCTAAGTTATGTACAATATCTGAGAGATCATATGTCTAGTGTTTACATGCTTCTTAACTTCATTACTTTATTTTTATCCTTTCTAATATACAAATAATAAAAAGTGTACATTATTATATAATAAAAGAAGATGACATTCTGATTGAACCATTATTATAATTGGTAATAACTGATTCATAACCAAAGATTGTAATTGTGTCAATGATTACCATTATTGGTGAGCTATGAGTTACAATACTAAAATTTTAAGAGCTATGTGGTAACACATGAGTGAAATTGGATTGAAAAAATTGATGTGTATGTGAAAAACCTATTTCATGAATTATTGATATTAGCACAAACCTAAATGTGTGACATTGATAATTTTTAGTAAGATATAATGACTTAGATCTTCTTGGATCAGTCATCCCTCCTTGAAGAGTAATGGTCTCCATTTCATGTATTTTTAGTAGTACATTTTTGTAAACCATTTTCATTGGGAAGTAACTTGACTTGATTTGATGATTTGGAAGAGAGAAATATATTATTGATCTATTTATTTAAGCCAAGCATAAATGACTTGATCTAATTTTGTTAGAATGATATAATCTAGATTATTCTATATCTGTTTAAAAGTGTATGTAGTATGTGAAGTATCTAACAAGGGTGGGAATTAATGGTGTAATATTTTTACATTGAAGGCTAAATGTAACCCAAGATAAGATGGAATACTAATTTTGAAAGCATTATTTCCTAACTTATTAGTGATGTTATAGGGCTCGTACTGAAGTGGAAGAAGCTTGCATTAAATTCCTATTAGTCTTTCCTTTTATAAGTATAGCTAAACTTGATCACAACCTTTGAATTTGTGTGGTGCCTGATGATTATTATGTGTTTCTTGTATTTCAAATATGCCTATTTTAGAATGGTTTTCACTTGATATTGAATTTTCTTACTAAATTTAACAACTTTTTCAACATCATTTTGAGCTAAAGTATTTTTTACTATTGATGGTAGAATAAAATAAGCTATGTGGATGGGTGACAAAGGTTAGAAACCCAAAGAAACCTAAAAATTGATATGTATGTAGAGATGTGTAGATTAATATTATAGTTTTATTGAATGAAATTCATGGTTTCATCATAAGTGCATTATTTCTTAAAATTGTACACTTTTAGAAGGTGTAATATCATCATGTTTACCACTTTCATTTGTTTATTATCCTGTGGATGAAAGGTGGTGAATTTATTTAACTTTGTGTCTAGAATATATGAAAGTGATTTATATAAATTATTCAAAATACTTGTATCTCTATCATAAAAGATAGTTTATAGGATTATAAAGTGGATCTAGACATTTTAAAAGTAAAATTGGGTTATTTCTAGAGCTAATATTGACTTTTTATAGGGTATGAGAATAGTCATGTTTGAAAATATATCAATTAATACATAAAAAAATTATTACCAAGCTTGGTAGTAGGGTATATAATATCAAAAAGGTGTATATAAACCTTGATTATTATTGATCAACTTAGAAATTACACATGCAATAAAAGATTTGATATATCTGGATACATTAAACCTAAGATGTGGCTAGAATAAGTACTTTTGAAACACTAAAAGAGTCATTTATACTCCAAATTGTCCTTAAAATTTTCTAAAATGAGCCTCCCATATTATTTTTTGTCTCTTTTCTTCATGTGAAATGCATAAGTGCCCAAGATGATATATACATCCATCATAAAAGTAGAAATCTAGTACTAAATTACCATAGAGAAAATTCTAATAGATATAAGAAAATATGTGTTAGGTGGATATAATTATGGCAATGTGCTAACTTCATGTACACATACATCAAGTATAGAAAGGATATATTTAACTAGAAGATAACTCAGAAAATATACAACTAGATTTACACTTCCCTTTTTAGCTTGATGTTTAAATGGAATTGTTGAAGTAATAAGACCATTTTTGATGTCACTCTTACTGCAACTTGTTCTGAGTCTACAAGAATTGAAGTAGCTTATGGTTTGTGTGGATCATAGTATCTTTTCCCAATATATAATGATTCCAATTAACATGCTTGAATGACAGCATAAATCTCATGATTATATGTTGGGTAGTTTCTTACCAATTTAGGGAATGCTTTACTATGAAAAGAGACCAAATGGTCATGTTGAGTGAGGACTACTCCAAGTGCAGAGTCATGGGAATCTATCTCAAGTTCAAATAGTTTTTAAGGTATAGCAAACAAATTAATAGGGTGGAAGATATTCTACATCTAAATTCTTTGAAGGATTTTTTTTTGGCATCCCAAATGAAATTTGCTTTAGTGACACCTTTTATGGTAACTTGGTTTATGGGACAAGTCACATGCTAAAAACTAAGTAAAAATCTCTTGTATAAATTTTCCAATCATAATAATTCATAAATCTTGATTATATTCTTTGGTTTTGTCCATTCTTAGATGACTTAAATCTTTACCAGGTCCATATGCACTCCTTATGTGTCTACTATGTATCCCAAATATTATCTCTCACATAGAAAATTAAATTTTTTCCATGTTTGCATACAGCTCATGTCTCCACAAAGTGTCAAGAACTTGATTTATATGACATAGATGTTCATCCCATGTTTTATGAAATATTAGGATGTCATCAAGGTAGACTATAATAAATGAATCAGTGAATGGCCTAGGAATGCCATTCATCATCCACATCAATGTATCTAGTGCATTGGTAAAATTGAATTACACGACTAAACATTAAAACAAAATCTTATTTGCCCTTGAAGGTTATCTTCCATAAATTTGTATGTTTAATAAGAATATAATGATACCCAAACTTAAGATCAATTTTAGTGAAGTATTTCATACGATATAGTTGGTCTAAAAATTACTCAATCCTTGGAAGAGGATAGGGGTTCTTCATTATGATCTTGTTGAGACATTTTTGATCAATGCACAACCTCCATTTGTTATATTTATTTGGCTCAATCATTATTGGGCTGCCACAAGGTGATGATATAGGCTTGATATGTCTTGTATCCATAAGTTCATGGATCAATTTATTTATTTTTTCATTCTCTAAAAAGGATATATGGTATAAATAAACATTAGGTAGAGGTATTCTAGGGATCAAATTAATATTGGGATTTAACATATAGTGTGTAGGCACTTCTTTTTCTATTTGAAATATTTTCTTATATTCTTCTAATTTGAGATTTAAATATGATTATTATTTTTTTATTTTTGGAGGAACTATGGCTAAAAATTGATTCTTTAAGGAATTTCTTGCCTTTAGATCTTACCATTAAAATCACTAGTTTTTACTATATGTGACTAGCTTCTTACACTACATAGTGCTAGTGAGTGATAACTTATGGACTATTTATGGCATGCGTTATCTAATATCACAAATATATATGATATTAATTATAATATTTTCATCATAGACTACATTTCAATGGTAAATATATGTATTACCAAGTAAAACATCACATACATATAATGGATCAATGTTACAAAGGACTTTATCTTGTAAATCTTTGATGTTTTACACCAATTGATAATCCTAACTGATGTATTTATCATATCACACATTAAACCATCTAATTAAATATGGTTTTGGGTGAGGTATTAGTGGAAATTTCAATATGTGAAGTGATTAAGGATAAATATACATCTAAATCTCATCATAAAAAATGAAGTGAAATAGTTGAACATTGATCCAAATTTGAGAATGGATTTGAAGTGAAATAGTTGATCATTGATCCAAATTTGAGAATGGATTTTATTCTTAATTCTAATATTGTTTTATGGGTAACACATATGTTTGAGATACCCACCATGGCATTAGGCACAAGATCCATTATATTTTTACCTTTCTGTAATGATGTTGTGTTTGTAATTGTTACTTTAAATTGTGCAAGTAGAGTCTTATTAGCATAACATTATTAATTAGAATGACTACTGGAGTTATGAACTGAACACCACTTACCAATATTAGATTGTTTATTCTAATAATTTAAAAATTATTTTTAATTATGTAGAGGGTGCTTGTAATTATTCCTTAATTTTGAATTTTTCTTGGAAGATTTATACTATTGCTTGTTCTAAGACCTAGAATATTTTATCTTAGTCTTGGTCTTTGCATTTGATTAAAACTTGAAAGAAAATTCGTAAGATTATTTGATTGAATATATCTATAATAATTACAAATTTGATTGGATATTAAAGCCTAACCTATAAAACAAGATTTTTTTATGAATCCTGGATCCCAAGTTTGGACACCAAAATATGAAAAGTATTTGTATATTTTTACATAGATTAATAAGATAACTTGATGTACTAGTAATAATATTTTATAAAATGACAATAGGTTCCTTTTAGTGATTTTAATAAACCATTCCATGTGTCTATAGATGTGTCTATGTTAACATCATATTCATGATTGTCATGTGAAGTGTAGTAGTTTTCCCACTATTTATATATTGATAAATAAACTTTAATAAGACCTAATGTAATATTTTATGTATTAGAGAATTGATTAACCATGTAGTATTAACATATAAGATTAAGCCAATTATCTAATGCATTTGCATATACTTTTATTTGAAACACAATGATGTATAGATTGACATGTACATTATGTGGAATTTAACCACCAAATAATTGATGAGAATAAGAGGTGTTGGAAGGAATCTATTATTTAATAATTATAAATAAGTGATCAATGATACATGCTTATTCACATGTATGACATTATTCCAAATATTCACATTGTATTTGTAATGCATCCTCTATCATTTTCTATAACATTTTTGAATTTAGTGTCACTAAATATTTGTCTCCCATTTGTGGATGTGAAGGAAGTTATGATGAAGGATCATGAATTTTGAGCCCTAAAGCCTTATAATCAAATCTTGTGTGAGTGGGAATATAAATTATGACAAAGTTCACATATACCAAGATACCAATTGAAAATGATATGAAGTGTATATGATTTGATACCACTGATCTGGGACCTATGAGGAAACCCAATGGAAAACTTACATAAATGGATTTAAGATGATTATAAATATAAGTGATTTTATGATAAATAATATATAACTACAATAACAAAGTTGTATATGCTAAGTTTTGTAAAATATCATAAAGATCATATGTTTGGCATATACATACTTCCTAACTTCATTCTTATATTTTTATCTTTTTTAACTATAATTATTATATAATAAAATAATATGAAGTGTCAATTGAGTTATTACAATAGTTGGTAAAAAATATTTCATAACCAAAGAGTGTGGTGATGTCACTAGTTGTCATTAGTAGGTAGCTATGCGCTACAATGATAAAAATTCAAGAGTTATAAAGTAACTTAGGAGTGGAATGCATTGAAAATATTAACACATAGGTGTAGAAACTACTTATCAATCTATTGAAATTAGCCCAATCTTATATGTGAAATAAAAATAATGTTTAGTATGATTTAGTGATTCATATCCTACTAGATCATTCTTTTATTTGACTACTAGCACAACAAAATCCACATCGTATAGTTTGGTTTATTGGTAAAAAATTTGATAACTAGTTTTATCTTAACACCTTGTATATATTGCATGAGCAAACCCTTACACATATTGTAAGGGGTTTGAATTTAGTTAATGATTTTTTAACCTAATTATCATTGCAAAACCTCTTCTCTCACCTATTGGTTTAGTTGGTCTAATTTTATCCAAGGAAATCATAAATTGCTTAAGAGATTGTATATAACCCTTCTCTTAGAGAAGAACAATTTCTCCTTTAACTAGTTTTTTGGTAGGCTAGTCAATGTTATTATTGATAAGCATCAACCTATAAAAATCTAAATTAAATGGTATTCTCCACTAGTTATAACTTTCAAAAACCAATTTTTTCTTAACACCTTACATTTGCAACATGAATGAAGCCATGTAAATATGATGTGTCATGATTTGATTTATTAATTTACTCCATATTTTGGTATAAGTTGTATAATAATGTGTAAATTGAATAATTAATTTTTATTTTAGTTTATTCAAGTATTAGGTATTCCCATTTCATTAACATCATAACTATTGGTTCCCTTATACAACACACTTGAATATTATAGGCTAGGGTTTAATGTTGAAATATAATGATTAAATTTTAGATTTATCCCATGATTTATATGTTAATAGACTCTTTCCCTTCAAGATTACACTTATGCTAGTAATATTCTACTTGTATGTTCTTTTATTATTCAATATATTCAATAATTAAAAAAGCATTTGCCCCTTTCTCCATTAATCATCATATAATAATATTGTTTTCTACTTGTGATAGTGATAGTATACTTGTTTGTTCTTTTTATTATTCAATGTCTTCAATAAATAAAAAAGTATTAGCCTTTTTATCCATCACTGATTGTATAAAATATATTTTTTTACTTGAGACAATGATTGTATACTTTTATGTTTTTTTTTTAAAATTCAACATCTTCAAAATCCATCTAATAACATATTTAATTCAAAAGTATGACATGAGAGGGAAATCTAAGTTCAGATTAAAAATGTAGCTAGTTGTTTCTCCCATGGTCATCTGAATTATTTTTCTAGATCATGGGTTGATGGTTTTGATTTAGGTTTAGATGATTTTGAGGAGGCTGATGAGATAATTTTCTAATTCCTAGAGTATGAGGAGGAAGAGTCTACCCAAATGTTTTATTCCAAATATGTCTTCTATAGATTAGATCCAAAGACAAAGTTTGGATTTGTTGGTAGCAGAGCAAAGAAGACCTTCACATCATCTAAAAGCATGGTCTTAGTTTTATACAAAGGTTTTTAATCACCACTAAGCACAAGGCACATGATAAGGTCAATTACAAATATTCAGTGATGGAAACTAGCACATGTGTTTACATTTATCTCTATTTGAATAGTCCTATTATCCTATCTAAGCTGATAGTCCATGTGGTGTCCAATGGGGGTCAGTGGAAAGTTTCCAATGAAAATTGTTTTGGTGAAATATGTCAATAAAAAATAGAGCTCGATGTTAAGAGATGTAGGTGCAGGAAAGTTTTTTATATCTATTGTAGTCTTACTAATTATGCTCTATCCCAACCAAAGGATTGTATCTCTCTACACCTAGCTGGTCCTGAGGTGATATCCTTTAAGAAGAATTAAGTTAATGTCAAGTTTAATAATGTTAGTAACCCCTTGAATGAGTGTGGGTATTTCTATAAGACTCTATTATCTACATGTTATAATATTTTTTTATCTCACTCTAGTCTTTGCTTCCAATATTTTAGGATCCCCCTTTCATGATTCTACCCTTGCTTTGAGTCTTCTTTCTCTCATGTCTCTTCAAATTTTGGACATTCATGTTTATTTGCCAAAGGAAATACTAGATCTGGAAATCTATGAACTTTATATTGAGAATTTGGAGTTTGATATTGGTTGTAAGTATTTATTTGTTAAATGTGTGGGAACTTTCCCCTCATGATCTAATATGTCCAATTAGGCCTCAACTATCTAGTGTTTCATTTATACTCCCTCTTTTTCTATGCTTATCTTGAGTTTCTTCCACGTGGTTTTTCAAATCCCTTTATATACAATTTTTGTGTGGTCATTAGGGCCCTAGTTATTTGGAAACTTTAGGTTATTTTTCTACCCCTAGTCACATTTTTTTAATCCATCCAAGGCACATATTTTAATGGATCTTCTATGGATTAGGCTTTAGAATAGTTTGCCTATCCTAAGAAAATAAGAGAGTATAGAAATGTTGGTTAACAAAGTGGGCTATTTTGTAAAATTTGATGAATATTCTTGGGATCAAAAATTTGTGAGAGCTTGTTATACTTGATCTTTCCAAACCTCTCTTTGAGTTGGTAAATTTTATATCATCCTAGGATTTATGGACTCAATTGATTAACTAAGAAAGTTTTCATTTTTTATTTTCGATATAATCTCGATGGGAATCATGCAGCTAGGTATCATTATAAGTTTCAAGGGAGAAGTTTGTCTCACTCTCATATATTTTAGAATAGGAAGGATGGGATTTAGAATGAGGAATTATTATGGCATAATCATGAAAAGTTATACCCTCACCTATCTTCCTCTTAGCCTTCTTCTACACCAGTGGATAGTGGCGCTTCCCACCAATAGGAAGAGACTTTGTTCAAATTATCAGATCATGTTTCACTTTTGATTCCCACTCAACTAGTTGAGGAAGTATCCACTCATTCTCATTCAAAAATTATAAGACCTAAAGCTTATTTGGGAACTTAGGATAAAAGGAAATTAATAAGATTAGAAGTAGAAAGGTTGAGAGTGGAAACATGTAATTGGTGAAATATGGCACTCAATGTATGGTGGATTATATTCTTTCTCATTAGGAGAAAATAATGGTTTCTACCTAAGATTAATTTTTCTTACTTAAATTCTGCCTTTGTGTTCTTTAGTGAGATTCTGTCATGCTTAGGACATTATCTTGGTTTTGTTTGTGTTGTATTTTTGTGTTTTTTATGCTCTTTCACTGATGGATAGTTGTATTTTTTTAATCTTCTTGTCATTTACTTTTGTTTGGGTCATTTTTTCTAGTTATATGATCCTTTAATGTTTACAATTTTTGTATAATTATTGGTATTTTTGTGTTGGATTTAGACCTTTTTGGGGGTTAGGACCCCTATTTTGTGTCTTAGAATGAATTCTCAGTTCTAGTTGAAAGTTGTTTCCTGATTCATATCTCCAATCAAAAGTGTCTACCCATAATAAATTTTTTTATTATGTCTATTTCTCCACCAACCTACATATAAATCACCCCATAAATATTTATTTTACTAATTAATATTATATGAAAAATTATTAACCCAAAATTATTAGGTATGAAAATGAATATAGTATCATAATTTTCCTTTAACATTAATTGTAACTAGGTACTGTTTTTGGTCATGGATATAAATATTGAGGAATGGAATATTTAAGTTAATATATTAAAGTGGTTTCAAACCTTTCATAAAATATTAAAATAATATTCTTATAATTTAAATAACAATAATAAAATTTACTTTAAAATTACTATCACAATAGTTTATAGTCAAAGTTTCAATATAAATTCAGATTAGTTTATAAGGTAATAAACTTGAGTTAATTTGAAATTAATTTTTGTATATGAGGGAAGCTAATATTTTAATAAGGTATACATTTCATTCTTTTTTTACAATATTTAGATCTTTCCATCCAAGTAATCAATTTATTTTTAATACTTACTTATTTTTAACTTGGTGAAATTAGCATTAGAGCTATTATGGAGATATTATTATTATTTAATTAACTTATTAATTTTGTGTGGAATATCTATGAAGTAGAGGTTGATACTAATGAAACATGTTAAAAAACAACAAAAATGATAGTAATATTTAATTTAAGATAATTATCAAAAAGTAAATAAGCATACTAAAATCTTACATTTTAATGGTGATTAAATGTTATAGGGTCATTTTTAAGGTCATCTAAATTTTCCCCACTTTGAAGTATTACACGTATGTATTTTAAAGTGGATAAATATTATAGAACTAGACATTAATGTGGATAGTAAAATATTTTATACATAGATCTCTAAAATATAAGGCAATACACCTCATAATATTTTAAATCATTATTATTTTACTACACAAATATGGGATAATATACAATAAAAATAATTGTTAGAATTTTAATTACTAAAACTAAAATACCATATGATGACAAAACTAAATCTATATTATTTGAAAAAGAGGTTTGAGTACATCCTGAGTGGAATCTATATATGATCCATATGGACTCTAATTCACTACGAGGTGAAGTTATGTACATTGTGAGTTTTGAGTATTCAATTGCATCTCATCACCAATAGGCCTGAGTAATAAATCATCAACATTAATTAAGGTAATAAAATAGATGAATATAGAATAGGGGATCACCCCCCTCAAAATTCAAGAAGGGTGTATGAAATAGTGAAAAACTTATCTAAAGAAGACAAGGATAATTCCCTTGTGAGGAAATGCTATAAAATGTCATGTACATTGATAAATATATAGCATCACAAGATACCATGATCAACAATGATATATTTGTGTGTTAGATATCATTCTAAAATGTCATTAATTAATATCATTACATTCATGTGTCATTTTAAAGTTGATAAAGTCATATAAACTAGTGGTAAAAGAATAGTAACATAAGATAGGGGGTTTTCCCTTATAAATATATAATTGAATGTATAAATAAAACTTATCCCATTATTAAATTTTAACTTTGTAAATAGAGTTTTGAAATATACACATAATGAATAATTGGTGGGATTTCATGGTGCATTGATTGGATCATTTGAAAATAGTCACCACACAACTGAGGAGTTGAGCTTGGTAAGATTTTTATCATGTTTTTTTAGTTTTTGTACTTTTTATAAAATTATGAAAAGTTTCTATTTGGTAGAGAGGATTTTTTACCTCTGATTTTAGAATAATACATTCTTAGAAAGTATTGCATGGTCATAGTAGGATTTGTGTTATCCTAAGATTTTTACATTTATTTTTATTCCTATGCAACTTCAAAAATTTGGTACAACCACTATATTCTATTAGAGAAATAATATTTTTCAACTTCATTTATCATGATGTAGAGTACTATATATATGCAATAATTTTTCCATGGCATAATGCTTAAAACATTAAAATAATTATGTTATTTTAATATGGGTATTAAAATCTATAAGTGATTGACTTAATAAAGTGGCACACTTTCTTGAAATGAGATATGACCTTGTTATGATTATTACTTTTACTTAATGATGGAATAATGACATTGTACTATCTAACTTCCATCAGGGAAGATGATGATGACTTAGAGGATGTTTACAAGGGGGAATTAGCTTGGTAGGATAGTAAAAATCACATACAACCATAAAGGGGGATTTATTTTAAAATTATTCCACCAATATATAATTAAAATAGGGGTATTAATAAAAAAGGCCCCCCTAGAATAAAATAATGCGGTGGTAGATTTGAAAAATAGGGGTAATTTTTTAGATGTTTATTATTACATGAGTTTTGAGAATTTTATACTGACACCCCTATTTATGTTTGGAAGATATTGAAATCACCTATTAGAGGGGAATATGTTTTACTAGGGAAACCTAGAATGGATGAGAAAATACTAGATCATTAGTACTAGATGCAAATAACTAGAAGACCTGATAGTAAGGGAGGGATTATATTGAGTAACATTGACACACTTGTCAAAGTATATATATATATATATTTATATAATATCATTCATGTAAGCCAATACAAGAGGTTCATATTGTTCATAGAACTTCCATCACATAGTAAATGACATGAAGAAGAGGAAATCTACGTGATCCTAAGGGTGTTGCACACTTTATCATCTATATTAAGATAACTACATGTTGTGTATCAAATAAATATAATATGGATTTCAATAGATAAAATTTTATAATATTGGGTCTATCATAACCTAATAATAATTATACCTATTTCCCTACCCTATACCTAACAGGATAGAGATAGATGATATGCATAGAGATGGAAATTAGTGGGACTCAAGAGATAATAATACCTTTATGTATCATGCTATAGGAGAGACATGTATTATTTTAGGTAAATGGAGAGAACATATCTATGTAGAGAGGATTACAAAGCAAGTTAGTCCAACATTAGTCCATAAATAATGAAAAATGCATAAAGAACTAACTAACTAAGCATATCTATTCCTATGGGAATTACAAAGGATAGAAAGAAAAAAAATTAAGAAAGAAACATCATATTACCTTCCTAAATGGATTCACCATACCTATGTGGCTCAAAATCATGTTCTGCCTTGATCAAGCATCCTTGTCTTTGTCAACAAAGGTAGAAAACTCCTCCAATGTCTCAAGAACACTCCATCAAACCCAGGTTCATGATTTCAAATCACTAAACTAGCCTATAAATGAATCTTGAAAACAAAATCAATGATCAAATGCAAAGGATTGTGGAATGAATTTAACATTATAACTTTTCAATATTCAAGCCTTTTATTCATGTCCATGGCCTCTCTATTTATATATTTTTGAGATTGGTCAGGATCAACCATGACCATCCATATCAAGATTGAGATGTGTGGCCATGGATAATCCTAATATTTGGAATTAAATACATAATTATCTTCATCATGACCTTGGAAGAAGGGGCATTGAAGAGGCATGGGAGGCATTAACTAGGCATGGGTGACCCATAATCCTAATAGTTGTGGCATTTATGGCCTAGGGATGTCTTCCCAAGAAATGATGTCACATGATGATGTAGTTAATATAAATCAATTTCAAAAAATAAATATTCAACAACTCTTATGGAAAATCCACTTAATCTCTTGATTTGGATTAATTATCCTTGAATAAAGTTAATCAACGTTTGTGTAATTATTCGAAAATTATCCCTCAATTAATCAAAATGGTCAGAAAGTCATATTAATAAGTTGTAATTTGAGTAAATAATAATTAGAAGGTGACGTTAGATGAACTAGAATTGTATTTACATTTAGGATGTTTCCAACATAAAATAAAAAAGGTATGTGGAGTGTACCAATGAATTTAGGAGAAAAGAGTAATCCCTAACATAAAAGGCAAAATAATCATTTTAACTCAAAATGAATTGATCAAAGTTAGTTGACCCATAAATTACATTGCCCTATTTAGGGATACTTTGACCTAAATTGGCACTTGTAAATGATAAGTTTGAACCATTTAGTGTGTTTTATGGATTTTGACCTAAAATGTGCATTTGAGTGTAATTCAAGTAAGATTGACTATTTTAACACAAATGGTGTTAAGAATTGGATGTCTACATTTTGCCTCTATTTTATAAGGTATAGTGAGACATTCAAGTAAAGCAAAATCTTTTCAAAGAAAATAGTTGTTAATAAGAAATTAGAACATACCCATGATGCTTTTACCCTTATTTGAGAAGGCGCAGTGAGACATTTAGGCAAAATAATGTCTTTTCAAATTTCTTATTGACAAATATTTTCTTTGAAAAGATGTTTATTTTCTTGAATTTCTCACTATTCCTTCTAAAATAAGGGCAAAATGTAGACATCCAATTCCTAAAACCATTTGTGTTGAAATTGTCAATCTTACTCGAATTACACTCAAATACACATTTTAGGTCAAAATCCATAAAACACGCTAAATGGTTCAAACTTATCATTTAAAAGTGATAATTCAAGTCAAAGTATCCATAGAAATGAAATTTATGGATCAACTAAATTTGATCAATTAATTCTGAGTCAAAATGATGATTTCCCCTTTTATGCTCTAGATCACTCTTTTCTCCTAAATTCATTGGTACACACCACATACCTTTGTTATTTTATGTTGGAAACATCATAAATGGAAATATAGTTCCATTGAATCTAATTTAAAATTCTAATTATTTTTGAGTCAAATTACAACTCAGTAATATGAATTTCTGACCATTTTGATTAATTGAGGGCCAATTTTCAAATAATTGCACAAATGTTGATTAACTTTCTTTAAGTCTAATTAATCCAAATCAAGAGCTTAAGTGGATTTTACATGATATTTTTTGAATATTTATATTTGGAAATTGATTTCTATTAATTTCATCATTAGGTGACATCATTTCTTGGGAAGACATCCCTAGGCCATAAATGCCACAAATATCAAGATTATGGGTCACCCATGCCTAGTTAATGCCTCCCATACCCCATCAATGCCCCTTATTCAAGGTCATGATGAAGATAATTATGGATTTAATTCCAAATATTAGGATTATCCATGGACACACATCTCAATCTTGAGATGGATGGTCATGGTTGATCCTGACCAATCTCAAAAATCTATAAATAGAGAGGACATGGACATGAATGAAAGGATTTAATATTGAAAAGTTATAATGTTAAATTATTTCCACAATCCTATTCATTTGATCATTTATTTTGTGTTTAATCTTCATTTGATAGGCTATTTTAGTGATTTGGAATCATCAGTCTAGGTTTTATAGAGTGTTCTTGAGACATTAGAGGAGTTTGCTACCTTTGTTGACAAATATAAGGATGCATGATCAAGGGAGAACATGATTTTGAGATACATAGGTATGGTGAATACATTTGGGAAGGTAATATGATGTTGCTTACTTCATTTTTTTATTTCTATCCTTTATAATTCTCATAGGAATAGATATGCTTAGTTAGTTAGTTTTTATTCATTTATTATTATTTATGGACTAATGTTTGACTAACTTGCTTTGTAATCCTCTCTACAATCTATACTATAGATATCATCATTTATAGGTTGTTGATTCCATGCATATGAGATATATTAGGTAGAGAATTTGTTATCATTGATAAGTCATAGGCACCATTGAGATATTTTGGTATGAGAGAGTACTTATACACTAATGGTTAACATAGGGAATTCACTCAACCTTTTTATTTAGACCAAGTCATGGAGATTTACATAAGGCATAGAGAGTAGGTAATAGCTCAATTTAAGGTGAAAAGATCACATTTGATGACTACGATGAAATTTATCCTAGAGCTAGAGTCAATGATGTAATAACTTAACATGAATAAATGCATGGTGTTTCTATGTTAATACAAAACCACTATTTACACCAAAGGCATATGGAAACTATCATGTGGGGGGGGGGGAAATTATAAGGAGAGACCCTATACAAAGGGAGTATATGAGATGAAGGATCCTAATAAGTTATAAGTATAGGTGATGAAGGAGGAACCATAGGTGGCTTTTCCTATTTGAGAAATAAGGGATATAACCTAGCACGAAGGAAACTTAGGAGAGTAGATCAATCTAATTTTATAGATTTCATTAAATTTTAGTAATTAATTTATTATTATTAACTTAATGTGAAACATTTATAATGGATGATTGGACCTTCACCATTGATGCAATAATCCAAATACTAACTTAGGGAATTGTTGTTGGGACCAACATACCCCATTTTTTGCTTTGAAAAATAGGGACCCTTGTAAATGTTTAAAAACATCTGTATCTTGGTCTAGCTTTCATGAGGATATTTTTTTTAGAATTTGAAGATCATCCACCTAAAAATGGATAGGTCTTTACGTATTTAATTATAATTTATGAGCTAACCCTACTGATGATTACCCTTGGATGGCTGAGTACAAGTTTCACAAAGGAAGGCATGGTTCCTAAGCCAAAAATCCTAAGGGTTCAAATTCAAATTTTCATGAGAGAAAATTTAGCGAGAATTGGTCCTTTTAAAAACACCTTAAGTTTAATTTTACATTAAGGCTCAGTTATTTTTTTTAACATGCTCAAACCTTGACATAAAATTATACTTAAAGTCCCCCTTAATATTCCTTCCCCATTTTAAATCCCTCCTAACCTCACTAAATGTTATGTCCACAAGCCCCTTTTCATCCTAGACTAAGACCTTATCAACATTTAGCCTAGTTTTTAATCCTAAAATTTCTTGGTGTTTTTTCAATATAGAAATACCTTGAGGATCCTAAACTTTACTCTAAATCACTACATGTATCATTATCTAATTTGATGTTTTAACTTGGATGCAGATCTAATAGTCCTTGCTTCCCCAGGTCTTAAACCAATGGTGCAAGATCATCCTAAGATGGGCTATGCAATAAACCCCACTCATTATAAAATTTTATATGAAATTTATCTTGACAAACTCACTCCCATGATTTGACATTTGTGAGGATGTCTTTGACATTAATGAGGCCTTCAAAATAAACCCCATCCAAACTTTTATCCTTAATCTAAAATGGGACCTTTTAAACATTTAAACCTTAGGATTATCACATTAAAAATTAGATCATAGTGTTTTTTAATACTATTAATCTAAGGTTAAACCCACGAATTAAGCCTATATACATCACAGACTAAATTAATATTCATGCATCTTCTAGGACCTGACTAGATGCATTCACTTGTTGACCTTGATAAAAATAATGGAAAATCAAAGAGCCCCCAAACTAGGCCAATTAGAGAAGACCTCACAGATCATGATCAATGGTTCATGTTCATCACCTAGCTTGATCCAACATACCACATCAACCCTGAAGTCTTGAGAGCACCAAAAATGTGATGCATGGCACACTATCATTCAACCAAAGGAACCTCGTGAGATTAACTTAGATAGTCATGATCTTGTCATTTTATGTTCATGAGGATGTCTTTGACATTATTAAGATCATTAAATTTAACCATAGCTGACCTCTCAACCAATCATCTTTGACCTCACAGATCATGATCGATGGTTCTCATTCCATCATTAATCTTGATCTAATGGTGTGAAGTGATGGTGGAATTTTAAACTTAGGACCCCAAAGCTTGATTTTACAAAACATAGATGAACAACATATAGTCATTTCCAAAATAAGCTAAAATGTGCCACTTGGCATAACTAGGTCATATAGGATTTGAGCTACAAATGAAAAAGGACCTTCGATATCTTAATTAAAGGTTTGTATTCATCCTAGAATCCTAGTCTAATAGAGAGACATAAAAGGATTTATTTAAAATCCAATAGCTAAATTTGAAAGGGATTCCCACAAGAGTGTCATGGGAATAATATTTAGGAGGTCCACTTAAACACCTTGTAAGCACTAAAGAACAATCATAAGATTTGGTGTGCCTAAAAGGATATGATTTACATAAGTGGTGCCATATATAAGATATGAGACATGATACATTTATGAAAACCATCACCTTCACCATTAAATCCTTAGAAACCCTACCAGACTAGCTTAAGGCCTTAAACCTCAACTTAAAGCCTCAAAAATTGACTATTAAGGACATAACTACATTAAGCAAGCTCAAAGTGTCATCCTGAGCATCAAGACCCATCGTATTATAAGGAAATTGAGATCATGAAAGTGGAAACAAATATATGGAAATAAGATACATACATGTATTTATCTATAGACCATGAAACAAGACACTTTGAAGATACTTAATTGGACATAGGAGCATTGGCCAATGGCATGAAGAATTGGTTTGATATTTTCTTTATAATTGAGGAGTTACAATGTCTATCATCTAGTAAGTAAAGGGTGGCAATCATTAAGAGGTAGTTCAAGGACCTGGTTGAAATCCAAATAATAGGTCTTTATCAAGTTGATGCTAAACTTGAGGTATTACATTGCATTGACATCCTTGCCCCCTTATTTGTTGATTGTAAAATAGATAATGACTGGATCATAAAAGGAGGTTCAAGTATAATTGCCTATATTGCCTTAGTAGATTTTTAAGGCTATTATAATCTCTCTATAGCTCATATAAACCTCCCATCCATTAAATAATGGACTACACATCATAATCTAGATGATATATTAAGACCTTGGTTAAATCTAAGGAACTCATGTATCCAATAATCTTAATGGTAAAATCCCTAAAATTCAATTTAGAGAAGGGATTAGAATTAGTATGACCCTATTATGTAGAGCGTTAGGGGAAGCCACTACAAATTATGTCGACCCTAGATGGGTTTCCCACATATATTTCATGGTGGAAGATAAGCTAATTCCACCTATTAGAGAGATGATTATCATCCAGTTGGGGAGACAATTTTATGGCATTAATAAAAGGAAAATCCAAAAATTTACCATGATGTCCTATTTTTTGGACTCATTAATGGAATCCATTCATATTCTTGGTATCAAGAATTGGTCCTCCTATATCAAAATTACTATTTCCCATCACAATGCAAAGTTGCACATCTTCAATTATAGAGTTCATATATAGTTCATTTATGGTTATATATACACTACTTTGGTTAATAATATCATAGGGAACCCCATGCCTAGGATGCACCGTCTTTTCATGAAGTATGTTGAACTCAAGGGAGATATTTGGTACTATCTAGACTGCACCATTATCATAATAGAAGGGATCATGACCTAACCATTCAGGTGGCCTATCTATGTTCCCCTCAAATTAGTTGAGTAAGAAATTTCTCACCAAATCTTCCAAGGAATTGATAATGTTTACAGGGAGAAAAGGAAGGGCATTCTGCATCCCTTCCCATTATTGATTGGGAGAACTTTGATCCATGATTGGAAATAATTAAACATCATGTTGAGACATAGCGATGCCTTCTACTTTTAAAAGGATGACCTAAATTAATGAGACCCCAATAATAAGGTTGTCCCTCATTTGTAGTCAAATAACCTATCCAAAGTAACCTATGAGCATAGGGTTGGTCCATATGACCATTTTTATGCTAAAGCTATAGAAATTGAGGAAGTCTTTTCTAGGTGTAGGTAGAATGGTTTTAAAATTGAACATAGACTATAAAGAGAGGAGAAACCAGCTGGAAAGAGATGGAAAATGAACCCATTATAGTATCATCTACTACATTCCACTTCTAATGTACCTCCAAGTCAAAAAAATAGTAATCACTCCAAATTCAAGGACCTATTGAGAAGAAATTGGAAGAAAGGAAATGATAATGCCCTTCATCATTAGCCTAGCCTCCAAAACTATCTTCTCTAGAGGACCACTTTGATATGGTTTCCCTAGAACCATATGAGACCATGGATGAATTGTTCAAGGAACTTGTAGAGACCTATGGGTCTGATCAAGAAGATGAGGGAACCATAATTGAGGTTGCACAAATTAAAATAACTCAAATAGGTGAGGAAGAGAAGGGAAAAGAAGTGGAATTAGAATTGGTCCCTGTCACATAAAAGAAGAGGGAAGTTGAGTTGGCCCTTATCCCTAGGTCTTCCAAGATACCAAAGGTGACATGGGCCCATCCTACCAGTGAAGTAAATTTATTTAGTGATGAGTTAACCATACATGGACCTATCATTCCTAACTAGTTCATATATGGGAAACTCCAAGAGGTTCCTTCCCAATCACACTCACTGGTAATTACCATCTTTATTGGTGATCCCATTGATAATGTCAAACCCTGGATCAAGGAATTCATGGAGCAAAAAAAAAATAAGAATTTTTTCAAGAAACCAAAGAAAGTGAAAAGAAAATAAAAGACCTAGGAGCATTAAGTGGAATAGGTATTGAAACCCCAAAGAAACCCAAACCCTTTAAACTATTAGCCACTATCATGTATAATATATATACAATAGGGTTTGAAAGGGTGACAACCAAGAAAACTAACATTGGAACCAAGGAGTTCACCTTTAAAAGTTGAAACCTTTTGTAGGCCTAACTCATATACAAAGGTAGGCAGTAGGGGAGCATGCCATCCATAAAGAGGATGAGGCATGTTTGGTGGTGGCCCAATCAGTAATGACCTTGGCTATAATCTAGGGGATGCAACAAAGGATCACTAATCTAAAAAATGAGAAGAAAGACTTGGAAACACAGGTTACATTTTTAGTCCCTAAGGATATAATGAAGCTATTGAATAAGTCCTTTGACACATTTGAAGGTTTGAAGGCCCTAAATCTCAGATCAAATTCCTTGACCCATAAAATGGGTACATCATAGACATTAATCACTCAGTGGTAAAACTCTAGAAATCAAGCAACTAAATTGATTAATGTCCATAACACCAAGCAAATTTAGGACATCAAGATCATCAAGTTGAAACATTTGCATTCCCTCCTAGGAGTGATTGAAGATAATATATTAGACTTGAGCAACTGGTGTGATAATGTGAATAGATTCATGGAGGAAGATTAAGGCTTGATAGAAAGAATGGAGAAGCTCTTAAAGACACTATTGGTAAACCCTTCTAAGACCAATGCCACAGGCTTGATGGATGATGAAGAGTTCAAGTAAAGGGTCAGTACTTTAATCTAGAACATCAAGGACAACCAAGCCTAACCTGCCAAGGAAAATTAGGTCCTTGATATCATCATTACATGAGGGAAGCAGATTGTGAAGGCCTAATGCATTTAGGAACTTAAAGCCTAGAGTGACAAAGAATTTAACACATTGATAAGTCAAAAAGAGGATTGTTTGATGAAGCCTATAGTATATTTTTATCTAATCAAAGAAAAATATATTAAGGTGAAGAACATACTCAAGTAGTAACCCAAGGGACCCACCAATATAACATAAAATAATATTCTTTTGTAATATATATGCTAGTCTATTAGCATATATTAGTTTTTTTTTAAAAATTGGCGTAGAAAGCCTTTTGCATTGTAATTTTTATATTAAGGACAATTGTCCTTATCATTCCATTTATATTTTTAAAATATAAATGATGTACCACCTATGTTTATTGTAGATAGGCAAAGTTTACCATTTTTTAAAGAGAGACACTTTGAGCAATTTCTATACAATAGAGCATTTAATACAACTAAGGAATTTTGAAAAGATTGTCTGAATAGTTTGTTGAAAGCCAATGTTGTCTCTCAATTACATGTTATTATCTTAAATTTGAATGGTTCTCTAAATTTTGAGCTACATTTCCTATCATATGTCTATTAATTTGTGCTAATGCTATATTAACTAAAAATATCTTAGGTATACTTCATTTTATTTGCTCCGCATTTGGATGTGCATATGTTATTTAGGTTATAGTAGAAAATTTTTAAAGTAAACTTGGTTCTTACTTGTGGTTCATATATCTCCTTTGAAGCTTGCCTAGCTTGTGATGCAATTTGAGTTTATACTATTTTACACCATAAATTGGTTCATGTATGCTCAAAGTAGTCATAAATTTGTCATAATATTTGAGAGGGAAATTTACATTTGCATTCTCTTTTATACCTTACCCTTCCTTTTTATATTTTATTTATAAATACTCACCTATTTTAAAGATCATTGTTAATATCCATTTATATTAACTTATTGGCCAAAAATATCTCAAAGATCTAGACCCTAGTGGATCCTAACCACCAAATTAAATAAATATTATGGATAGTTCCCATACTCTACTTCTATTCTACCATAAACATCATAAATTATCACAAACAAGTCATGACTTAGATTCTTTGAATCCTAAAATGAGAAGTGTTCATTAACACTGAAGGTCACCTATGAGGTACTTAGAAACATCAATAGGGAAGCTCCCATTGGTGCTAGAAGGAGGGTCTGAAGGTCAATTGTGATATTTTCCACATTAAATTTAAAGGATTCTTATCCCTTATGAGTGATGTTTCACTCTAAGTGTGAATATCTTTGATCTAGGTGGTTTCTCACTTATTTTTGCACTTTGATAGGCAAAGATCTTAGTTCTCTACAAGTAAATAGTTAAATTCTAGTAAAGATAGCTTCAAGATTTAATAATTCATAGTATTTGAAATTATAATAGTTTATTTTGGTTGAATATTAATAATTCTTTGTGAATCTATGGTTTATTTAAGTCACAGGCTATAAAAAATGGCCATCTTTGCATAATTCAACACATCTTTGAGCTTACTTAGTCAAAGATCAGTGTTCTTTGTCCCTTTACATGAAAATATTCAAAAAAATAGGCTTAGTTTGTAGGTTGATTATAGTTATTTGTGAATTACAACTTGTTACACTATATTTTAAACATGATCCTTAATATTCAATCTAGAATTGCCAAGGATCAGGACCAGATCACATTTAGAGACAAAAGAACCCTTACTGGAGCTAGAGACCCATAGAAGAAATAGGAAAGATAGAGGTAGACGTAGGTGTTCCAAGTCTCTACCATATTCACCCTTATAAGGGGTTCCTACATTAAATTTTGATCTAAATATGACATGGCTTGGAAGTTCCCCCATCAATATACCAGGTGTAGTTCATGAATTGCCTCATAATCCTTAAAAGTACTTGCCAATATTAGTCTAACTAGTATTACAACTATAGAATAACATGTTAGATCCTTCAAGGCTAACTTAAGGTTATTAAATATCATCCATGAGTATGTAGCTTGTAGATTATTTCCTTTTAAATTCAAATATGTTGCATATGAATGGTTCCTCAATTTGCTTGACAATTGTATTACCTCATGGAATAATTTTGACATTATATTTATTGATCAATTTGGGAAGATCACAAGCCCCTGTGTCATTTATCACCAATTTATGACCATTAAGAGAGATGAAAATGATCCCATTAGATCATTCAATGCTAGGTTTGAAAAGATATTTAGTTAGACCATGGATCCATACAAACCTAATGAGGCTTTATCTCTAGAAGTTTACAAAGATGCAGTAGACCCCATGACTTCTATGTTTCTAAAAATATCTTTCCCAGCTATCAACACATTGGCCCAAGCTTATTTTGAAGCAGTGGTTATTAGTGACCAAATGTAGCATCAAGGACAAATGGATTATTCTATCCCAAATGTTAATCCCCAGATGCCTACATCAAACCTTTTCCCAAACAATAACCAAAATGCTCTAGCATTAAACTAGCTCCCTACTCTAAATGTATTACCTACTTGCCATGCTACTCCTAATCAGAACTTAATTTTATTGAGTCATCAAGTTACAAATGGATTTCACACCAATGACCAAAATACTTTAGTAATAGTCAATACCACTAATAATAACCAAGTCCAAAATTCTGAGACCCCAAAGAATAAGAATGAATCTATACTAAAGATAGTCTAGAAGCTCAACATAGATTTCTTGTAATTAAAAAAGCAATTTGGTAATGCTAATGACAAATTTGGGAGGAACTTCCCCTTCCAAAAGTTCAATAGGCCTAGAAATAGATTTTAGAATGATAGTTTCTATAATGATAAAGCCAATGAGCCTTCTTCTATCAAGAAGACCATGGATAGTAATCTCACTGAAATTGCCTTTCCAGACTATTATAGGGTGCATGCAACCTCTAAATATTGTGAGATTGATTACATTGAGTTATGCATAGCCTTTAAAGCTTTTCAAGAAGATCTTGACACATTTGAAGTATTCCCAAATAGAGATGCTGCTGCAAATCCTTTTATATCCTAGCCATTTGATCAAGTGCACATGGTGGATACATTTCAATTCCTTTTCGAAGAGGATAATCAACCTGAGAATATCTATAAAAAAATTAAAGAATTCCATCAATTCTTAAATACATACCCTTTAAGAAATAGAGAAAAAAAGTAACTATTGACTAATTCCACACCCCCTAACAATTATAGGACTCCTCCAGACACTACATCAAGGAATGATCCTGAACTGCCTAAGGGTGACACTCCCAAACCTACTACTAAACCTTCATGTAAAAATGGTTACAACATTATGGAAGATATGAAAAGGATCAAAGCCAATATTACTCTACATGAGCTAACTCAAATTATAGAACAAAGAGATTTACTCTTGGAATCTTTATTCAATAAACCTAGGAAGCCTCCTAAGAGTGATGTGCAAATGTGACTATGCAAATAACCAAAGTAGAGTCCCCACCCTTTTTACTTACAGGTAGGATATTTGGGAAGAACATCCATAATTGTCTTTTATATTATGGAGCCTCAACCAACATCATGCTTGCTGGGATATGTGAAAAACTTAGGTTGACCCTAATCAAGTCTGATAGGGTGGTTACATAATTGGATAAGTCAAGAGTCTAATTCATTATATAGTTATTGAATGTACATATGTAGTTAGATAATGAACCAAGGGTTCAACAATGCATTGACATACAAGTAGTGGATATTCCCAATGCTTATGGATTGATCTTGAGTAGAGAATGGACTAAGGCCTTAAATGGATACATGTCTACTAATTGTTCCCACTTATGGTTGCCTTGGAAAGGTGTACCAAACTAGATAGGGGTGGAAAGGGAAACCAGAATGAGACACATGATAATAGAATAGAATGTTGTCAATGAAAGGGTAATATTTCTTGACTCTAATCTGGGAGTTTTCACTTTAAAAACTCTAAAAAAGCCTAGTTCGAAAGTCCCTCCTCCTATACTAGGGACATGGAAGTTATATGTTGATGGCACTAGGTGAAAATTAGGATCAGGGCTGGGTATTGTATTGATAGACCCTATATAAAATCAATATCATGCATCCTATAGGTTACAATTCCCATGCACTAACAATTTGGTTGAGTATGAAGCTCTCATTATAGGATTACAACTTGCTATTAAGCATAAAACTAGGGAACTTCTTATTTATGCAGATTCTAAATTGGTGGTCAATCAAGTAAGGAATAGGTACCAATGCAAGCTATCTTACCTTAAGAGGTACAAGTTTGAAGTTTGGGAGTTGATGGAATATTTTGATGCTTTTAACATCATGTCTATCCCTAAGGAATAAAACAAAGATGCTAATGAGATGGCCTCTACTGCATCTAACCTTATGCCCAATCATGATTCCACTAACTTCAGTATTGAGCTAATACCATGCCCCTTAGTCCTAGATAACATGAATCATTTTCAAGTCTTCAATGATGATCAACAAATTATAGATTTTTTGACCAATTTTGGGGCCTTTGAAGCTCACATCATTGATGAAGATGATGAAAGTTATTCTAAAAGGGATATTAATGATAACATCATCCAAATAAATGACAATAATATACCTAAAGGGATGATATCATTAGAAAGGTTGTTTGATTATGAAAAGACTCCTAAAAAACCTAAGGTGCCCAAGGTAAATGGTAAGGACTATTATACAGTAGATTTTGACTCACATGATCAACCCCAACAAGTAAACATAGGAAAGTCTTGCACTAAAATGGAAAATAGAAAGGCTAGGGAACTGCTTACAAAGTATAAATATGTAATTACCTAGTCCTATGAAGATCTAAAAATATTTGATCCAAGGGTTATTAATAATACTATACCTTTTAAGGAGAGTTGCAAACCCTTCAGATAAAAACAAAGTCTAGTCAGCCCTGTCTTAGAACCCATGATCTATAAAGAGGTAAAGAATCTATTGGATGAAAGGGTTGTGTTTCCTATTAGGCACTCCATTTGGGTTGCTAACTTGGTCCCAGTTAGAAAGAAGAATGGGGAAATAAGATTCTGCATAGACTTTAGAAATCTGAATAGAGCATCTAAAAGGACAATTACCCCCTAATTTATCTTGACCAAGTCATCTAGGTTGTTTTAGGATCAGCCATGATATCCTTTTTGGAAGGATTTTCTAGATATAACCAAGTGCTTGTTGCCTAGGAAGATATGATGAAGATAAATTTCACTACCAAGTGGGGAACATATGCTTACAAAAAAATGAAATTTGGATTGATTAATGTAGGAGCCACCTTTCATAGGGCCATAGAACATGCCTTCTAAGGTCTAGTGGGCAAATGCATCATCATATACATGGATGATCTTAAAGTGTTCTCCAAGAATAGAGAGGACCATTTCATGCACTTAAAGCAAGTGTTTGAAAGGTTCAAGAAGTATGGTATATACCTCAACCCCAAAAAGAGCATCTTTTATGTCACTGAAGGAAACTTATTGGGGCATGTCATCACCAAAGAAGGGTTTTTCATAGATCTTAAGAGATTAGAAGCCATTTATAAGATTGAGCTACCCAACACATGGAATGAACTAAAGTCATTCTTTGGTAAAATTAACTTCATGAGGAATTTCATCTTAGGCTTTGCTGGGATTGTCAAACTTTTGAATGGTATGCTTAAGAAAGATGCTAAATTTCTTTGGGATGAAGAATCCAATAAAGTTTTTTCTAACATCAAAAATTCAATCAGTCAAGCCCTAGTCTTGATAAGTCGTAACTTCTCAAAGGACTTTTACTTGTATTTATTTGCTTCTAACCACACCATGGTTGCAGTCTTGACTCAAAAGGTGGATGAAAATGACCACCCTATATCCTTCATGAGCATCAATTTAAAAAATAAAAAGGTAAACTATTCCTTGATTGATAAGTAGGCTTATGCACTGGTGAGGTTAGTGAAAAACTTTAGGCATTACATCCTTATAAATAATGTACATGCCATCTTACCATTTCCAACCACATAACTTATGTTAAGTCAGAATGAGCTTGGGGAAAGAAGAGGCAAGTGGATGGAAATCCTACAAGAGTATTATATAGAGATGAATATTTCCAAATTGGTGAAATGTTAGGGCCTGGTGTAGATGATTTCCAATGCTAATCCTAACCTTCATGTCATGTAAGTGGATCAACAAAACTTCTAGCCCAATGAATGGTATGAATATTTAATACATCTTCTCATTAGAGGTATTTGTCCCCCATGACTCACTAGATAAAAAAAGAGAGCCTTAAGGCTCAAATCATCTCATTACCTCATCAAAGATGGAGTCCTTGATAATAAAAACTTTGAAGGGATATACTTAAGGTGTGTATCCAAAGAAGAGGCTTATTAAATCATGTCTAATTTTCATGAGAAGTTAGGAAGTGGACATCCTTCAAGGAGAACCATAGCCCACATGATTCTCAAGGATAATTACTATTGGCCCACCATTTTTAAGGATGCTAAAAATCATGTGAGAGAGTGCCACTCATGCCAGATTTTTAGCACATAAGATCTAAAGGCATCTATGCCTTTATAACCTATAATGGTAGACAAAGCTTTTACATAGTGGGGATTAGAATTTTTAGGAGTTAATAATCCTAATTCCTTTAAAGGCCATAAGTATGTTCTAACTACTATATATTATTACACAAGGTAGACTAAAGCTATAGCCACCAAATAATGCAGGACATAGGAAGTGATCAACTTCCTAAAATAAAATATTTGCACTAGATTTGGAACCATAGTTTCCTTAGTTTGTGAATATGGTCCTAAATTCATATCCATTTAAATGACTAAATGGGATTATGATAATGGAATATATTTTAAGTTTTAATCTAATAAATATAATTAAGGAAATGTATTTTTTGAATCTACCAACAAGAACCTTATGAATGCTATTAAAAAGTCTGCTACAGACAAGCCTAGAACATGGCATAAGCTCCTTAAGTATACATTGTGGGCTGATAGGATAATGATCAAGTAGGAACTTAAGGATTCACCATTTGTGTTGGTTTATGGTTAAGAAACTATATTCCCATCACCCTTAAATTTCCTACGTTCACATTCATGCAATAATTCATGAAGGAAAGCCAAGAACTTGCTAATTACAAGCTATTAGACATCATTCAAATAGAAGATGCCAGAGAAAAGGCTTTTTTAGAATTTCATAGGCATCAAGAAACTATGAAAATATGGTTTGGAAAAAATTCTAAGATGAAGTTATTTAGACATGGAGACCTAGTCCTCCTTTGAGACAAGGCATCAAAATCTAAGGGCAAGCATGATAAGTTTGCACCATTGTGGATTGGCCCATACCAAATTATAGAGACCTTGAGAAACAACAATTTCAAGCTGAAATAACTTTAAGGAGGACATTTCCCACCAATGGGAAATACCTCAAGCATTACTTTCCTACTACTCCACCAAGGGTCTTCATGGAATAACATCTATAAGATTACTTAGAGTTAGAGTAGGTAGGTTAGTTAGTTTCCTTTCTTGATTTGTTTTTCTTGCTTGGATTGTATATATATTTTTTTTCTTATGTTTTTTGTTTCTTATTGTATACTTATTTTGCATTTTTTCCTTTTTTATTGGTTTTTCTCTTTTGTTTTAATGAAGTCTCATGGATTATCCTTGCTCAGAATTGCTCAAAATTCAAGTATTTCAAGTGAGAGCATGAATCCTACACAAAAGGATCTAAGGATATAATATAGCATTATGTTACAATATAGATAATTTAAAAAGACTCACATGGAAGTAATTTACCCCCCTAAGAATCCAAAAATTTACCTAAGACCAAATCTCTAATGTAAGAAGAATCATGTATGTGGAAGGAGAGTTAAAAAGTTAAGGCATATGCATGCTTTCACTTAAAACACATCCTTGTCTAAGATTAAGGTTTCAACAAAACATGATTATCCTAAGGCCAAAACATTTGACCAAATCCTTAAACCTGGCTATCCTGGCTCTTAACCTTTGTTAAAAAGGAAAAAGACACAAAAAAGGGACTTAATGCTAAATCAAAAGATGCAAAGTCAAAGGTGATTTAGGAAAACTCCCTCAAGGCTATGGACACCTAGATGGAAGTGAAAAAATGCTATGAGTGAAGCCAAAGGTATCTCTATCAGGGTTATGCATGCCTAGCTAGTAGTAGAGCAATGCCCAAGCCTCCCCTGAACTAAGAGCAATTATTCATAAAAGAATATCTAAATATGCTCAAATTTAGATGTAATGGTCAAGAGGATATGAACCTGGATGTTTTTCCCTAAAGTCTCATGAAAAATAGTAAGTGGAATCAAATCACACACACAACATGTTTGGGCTCTGACATAAGGATTTAAATTTTGCACATTTGAAGCTTATTTCAACATTGAATTGAGCTATGTAATGATATGTGGATCAAAGGAGATAAAGGACTTATGTGTTGGTTTAAACCAGAGTTTCTAGGTTCTAAAATGTTACTATATTTCCCTTATAAGTCACCATTGTTGGTGGGACCAACATACCTCAATTTTTTTGCTTTTTAAAATAAGGACCCTTGTAAATGCTTCAAAACATTTGTATCATAGTCTAGCTTTCATGAGGATATTATTTTTATAATTTAAAGGTCATCCACATAAAAAGGGATAGGTATTTGCATATTTAATTATGATTTATGAGATAACCCTACTAATGATTACCCTTAGATGGCTAAGTGCAAGTTTCATGGAGGAAGGAAGGGTTTTTTAGCAAAAAACCCTAAGGGTTTAAATTCAAATTTTTATGGGAGAAAATTTAACAAGAATTGGTCCTTTTAAAAGAACCTAAGTTTAATTTTACATTAAGGCTCGATTATGTTTTTTAACATTCCCAAACCTTGACATTAAATTATACTTAAAGTCCCCTTTAATATTCCTTCCACATTTTAAATCCCTCCTAACCTCATTAAATGTTATGTCCATAAGCCCCTTTTCATCCTAGACTAAGGCCTTATCAATAGTCAGCCTAAGTTTTAATCCTAAAATGTCTTGGTATGTTATCAACACAGATGATGCCTCGAGGATCCTAAACATTATTCTAAATCACTACATGTATCATGATATAATTTAATGTTTTAACTTGAATATAGATCTAACAGTCCTTGCTTCCTAAAACCTTGATCTAATAGTGTGAGGTCATCCTAAGATGGCCTATGCACTAAACCCCTACTCATTATAAAAGTTTCTATAGCATTTATTTTTGATGACCTCACTCTCATCATTTAATGTTCATGAGGACACATTTGATGTTAGTGAGGCCTTCAAAATAAACCCCATCCAAAATTTTATCCTTAGTCCAAAAGGGGACCTTATAAATGTTTAAACCTTAGGCTTATCACATTAAAACTTAGATCATAGTGTTTTTTAATATTATTAATCTAAGGCTAACCCCTTAGCTTAAGCCTATATACATCAATGACTAACTTAATGTTCATGCATATTATAAGATTTGACTATCCATATTTTATGAATGACCTTAATCTAATAGTGTGAAATTAAAGATCCCCCAAAGCTTGACCAATCAGAGAAGACCTCTCAAATCATGATCAATGGTTCACATTCATCACCTAGTTTGATCCAATAGACCATGTCAACCCCAAAGTCATGAGAGCACCAAGAATACAATGCTTGACAAATTATCATTTAACTAAAGGAACCTTGAAAGCTTAAATTTTACTGTCATCCTCCCATCATTTAATGTTTGTGATGACATGTTTGACATTAGTGAGACTATCAAATTTAACCAAATTTGACCTCTCAACCAATAAACTTTGACCTCATGGATCATGATCGATGGTTCTCACTCTATCACTAATATTGATTCAATGACGTGAAGTGAAGGTGGAATTTTCAAACAAGGGCCCTAGAGATTGATAGCTTAACATGTGGATGAAATACATCTAATCATTTCTTAAGGAAGCTAGAATGCACCACTTGGCATAACTAGGTCATATAAAATCCAAGCTACCAATCAGAAAGGATCTTTGAGGTCTTAATCAAAGGCTTGCATTCATCCTAAAATCCTAATCCAATGAATTGACATAAAAGGATTTATTTAAAATCCAATGAATAATTTTCAAAAGGATTCCCATGGGAATTCTATGGAAAAAAGCTCAAGAAGGTTCACATAAATGCCATGTAAGCACTAAGGGAACAATCCTAAGATTTGGCATGCCCAAAAGGATAGAATTTGTATAAGTGGTACCATCCATAAGATTTGAGACATGAATAAATTTATGAAATCTATCACCTTCACCATTGAATCCTTAGAAACCTTATTAGACCATCTTAAAGCCATAAACCTTTACTTAAAGCCTCAAAACTTGATGATTAAGGACATAACTACATTAAGCAAGCTCAAAGTGCCATTTGGAGCATCAAGAATAGTCATATTCCAATGTAATTGAGATCATGGTAGTAGAAAATAAATAATGGAAAGAAGAGATAAACATGTATCTATCTACAGACCATGAAAGTAGATGCTTTTGAGATACTAAATTAGACACAAGAGAATTAGCTAATGGCATGAAGAATTGGTTTGAGATTTTCTTTGAAATTGAGGAGTTGTAACCTCTATCATGTAGTGAGTAAAGGGAGGCAGTCATCAAGAGAAAGTTTAATTAACTGATTATATTCTAACTGATAGGTCTTCATCAAGTTGTTGCTAAAATTGAGGTATTACATTGCATTGACATACTTGCACCCCTATTTGTTGATTATAAAATAGATAATGACTAGATCATCAAAGAAGGAGGGTTAAGTAGAATTGATTATATTTCCCTAGTAGATTTTGAAGGCTACTAAAAGCTCCCTAGAGCTCACATAGACCTCCCCTCCATAAAAAATGGACTATCCAACATAATCTAGATGCTATCCTGAGACCTTACTTAATCCATGGAGCTCATGTAGCTAGGAACTATGATGGTAAAATACATATCATTAAATTTAGAGAAGGGATTAGGATCATTATGACCCTATTGTGAATATCTTCAAGGGAAACCACTATAACTTATGTCAACCCCAAATGGGTTTCCTACATATATTTCATGGTGGAAGAGAAGCTAACTCCACCTATTAGAGAGCTGATTAGAATCTGTTAGGAGGCCCCTTATCCAACGGTAGCACAATTGATTACTTATATATGAGCAATTGAACATGGAAATTATACCAGAATGATTAAGAAACTAGAAACATGAGACAGCAAAGAATTTGAGAGACAATACACACAATTGTATTAGATAATACTAGAAGAAAATACAAATAAGGAAGATGCCACTTCTTCCTCCACCTCAAAGGCTTGCCACACCTCAAGACCTTCTTCCCTCTCTCTCTTGTTCAACACAAAACCAACTCTAAAACATGAGTTACAATTCCTCCTTGAATGCTATGGCTGATCTCCTTGACCTTACACCTGTAGATCTCCTTGACCTTGCTAGCTTCAATGCCTTTACTTGCCTTAGAATTACATTACAACACATGCCTTATGGGTCTATAAATAAGATCCCATGCTTACAAAAAATAGACATCTAACTACTAAAATTAGACACACAGCTCGCGACTTAAAATAGTCTCTTAGCATGCAAACACTCGGTTTAACTAACTGACTGTTCGTAAATAGCAGTTCTGGACCGCACAGGCGACCGACGTCGGTCCCTGCTTGTCTGGTGCTGCCGACGTTAGCTGACTCCTCTATCATCGCCGGTCTCCTTCTCCACTGCATCTAACCGACGTCAGTCATACTGCCGATGCCGGTGGCTCTGGTTCTTCAGCATCCTTTCTTCATGTGTGTGCAAACGGTTGAAGCTTTTAGCTCCACACCCTAACAGAATCTAGTTGGAAAGATAATTTTATGGCATTAAGAAAAAGAAAATATAATAATTCACCATGATTTCCTATCTATTTGAATCCTTAATGGCACCCACTCATATTCTTGGTATAAAAAATTAGTCCTCCCCTAACAAAATTACCATTTCCTATCACTATGCAAAGTTGTACATTTTCAAGTATAGAATTCATATGAAGTTCATTTGTGATTGTATATACCCTACTTTGGTTAAGAAAATCATAGGGACCCCATGCTAAAGATAGACCCTCTTTTCAATAAGTATGTTGAACTCATGGGAGATATATGGGAGAATAGAAGGGATCATGACCCAGCCATTCATGTTGCCTATATATGTTCCCCTCGAATTAGCTGAGCAAGAAATTGCTCACCAAATCTTCCAAGGAATTGATAATGTTTGCAGGGAGAAAAGGAAAGGCATTCTAGATTCCTTCCCATTATTTATTAGGAAAACTTTTATCTAAGACTAGAAATAATTGGACATCACGTCCAAACATAAGGATGTCTTATGCTTTTAGAAGGATGACCTAAAGGAATAGGACCCCAATAACAAGGTTGTCACTCATTTGTATTCAAAACAAATAACCAAAGTAACCTATGAGCATAGGGTTGGTACATATGACCATTTTTACACCAAAGTTATATACTTTGAGGAAGTCCTTGTTAGGTGCAGGTAGCATGGTTTTAAGCTTGAACATAGACTATAAAGAGAGGAGAAACGAGCTGGGGAGAGATGGAAAATGAACCCATTATAGTATCATATATTGGCTTCCACATCTAATACACCTCCAAGTTAGCCATAATAGAAAAAAATCCAAATTAAAGGACCTGGTGAGAAAAAAGTAGAAGAAAGGCTAGGATATGACCCTTCATCATCAGCCCAATCTTCAAAACCATCTTCTCTAGTGGAACACTTTGATATGGTTTCCCTAGAGCCATATGAGATGGTGGATGAATTCTTCAAGGAATTTATAAAGACCTATGGGTCTGATCAAGAAGATGAGGGAGCCATAATTGAGGTGGAATAAATTGAAGGACCTCAAATAGGTGAGGAAGAGAAGGGAAAATAAGTGGCATTATAATTTATCCCTATCACACAAAAGAAGAGGTGAGTAGGCCATTGTCCTTAGGTCCTCCAAGATACCAAAGGTGATATGGACCCATATTACCAGTGAAGTAAATTTTTTAGTGATGAGTTCCCCATACATGGACCTATCATTCCTAATTGGTTCATATATGGGAAAATCTAAAAAGTTCCTTCCCACTCACACTCACTAGAAATTACGAACTCTATAGGTGGAATCCCCTTAATAATGTCAAACCCTAGATCAAAGAGCTCATGAAGGAGCAAGAAAAAATAAGTATTGTTAAAACAACCAAAAAAAGTGTCAAGAAAATGAAAGACCTAGTATTATCAAGTATAATTAGGATTTAAACCCTAGAGACACCCAAAATCTATACCAGTATCCACTATCATGTATAATTTAGATATAGTAAGGTTTGAAAGGGTGACAACCAAGAAAACTACCATTGGCACTGAGCAGTTCACCTTTCAAAAGGAGGAACCTTTTATAGGCCTAACTCTTAAACAAGGGTAAGTAGTAGGGGAGCATCCCATCCATCACGAGGATGTGGAAATTTTGGTGGTGGCCCAATCAACAATGTCCTTGGATGGAATCTAGGGGATGTAATAGAGGATCACCAATCTAGAAAAAGAGAAGAAATACTTGGAATCACAGGTTAAATTTTGAGTCTCTAAGGATATAATGAAGCTACTAAATATGTCTTTATTTAACACATTTAAAGGGTTGAAGGCCCTAAAGATTGGATCAAATACATTGACCCATAGAATTGGGAAATCACATGCATCAATCACTTAGTGGCAAAACTTTAGAAATCAAGAAACTAAATTGATTAGTGTCCATAACACCAAGTAGATTTAGGACATCAAGATCATCAAGTTGAAGCATTTGCATGCCCTCCTAGGAGTAATTGAAGATAAGATATTAGACTTGATCAATTAGTGTGATTGTGTCAATAGCTTCATGGAGGAAGACAAAGACTTGATAGCAAGAATGAAAAATCTCTTAAAGGCACTATTGGTAAACCCTTCTAAGACCAATTCCACATGCCTGATAGATGATGAAGAGTTCAAGAAAAGGGTTAGTACCTTCATCTAGAACATCAAGGGAAACCAAGGCTAGCCTATCAAGAAAAATTAGAAGGTCCTTGATATTATGATTACATTAGGGAAGTAGTTTGCAGAGGTCCAATGCATTCAGGAACTTAAAGCCAAGAGTGGCAAAGAATTTAACACATTGGTAGGTCAAGAAGGGGACCTATATTAGATTTTGATCTAATTAGAGAACAATATACTAAGGTGAATAAAATAATAAATTAGGAACCTAAGGGACCCACCAATGTAACATCAAAGTATATCTTTTTGTAATATTTATGCAAGTCTATTAGCATATATTAGTCCTTTTGTCAAAATTGATGTAGAAAGCCCTTTTCATTGTACTCTTTGTATTAGGGATAGTTGTCCTTATCATGCCATGGATACTTTGAAAAGATAACTAGTATACCACCTATGTTTCATATAAATAGGCAAATGTTACCATTTTTCAAAGAGAGAGACTTCAAGTAATTTGTATACAAAATATCATTTAATAAAACTAAGAAATTCTGAAAATATTATTTGAATAGTTTGTTGAAAGCCAATTCTATCTCTCAATTACATGTTATTGTCTTAAATTTGAATGGTTCTATAAATTTTGAGCTACATTTCCTATCATAGGTTTATTAATTTATGCTAATATAACTAAAATTATCTTAGGTATACTTTGTTTTATTTGCTTTGCATTTGGATGTGCATATGATATTCAGGTTACAATAGCAAACTTTTAAAGTAAACTTATTTCTTACTTGTGGTTTATATATCTCCTTTAAATCTTTCCTAGTTTGTGATGAAATATGAGTTTATACTATTTTACGCCATAAATTGGTTCATGTATGCTCAAATTAATTAGGAATTTGTCATAATATTTGAGAGGGAAATTTACAATCAGATTCTCTTTTTTGCCTTACCCTTCCTTTTTCTATTTTCTTGATCAAAACTCACCTAGTTTAAAGATCATAATAGGAGCTTCCCTATTGATGCTTCTAATTACCTCATAGGTTTTCTTCAGTGTTGATGAACACTTCTCATTTTAGGATTCAAATAATCCAAGGCATGGGTTGTAGTTTATGACAATTCTATGATGTCTATGGTGGAATAGAAGCAGAGTATGGGAACTATATACAATATTTATTTAATTTGGTGGTTGGGAGCCACCAGGGTCTCAATATTTTTGATATTTCTGGCCAAAAAGTTAAGCTAAATGAATATTCATAGGAATACTGGAAGATATTTTAAGAAATATTTAACAAGCTAAATTCAAGTGGGAAAAGCATGATTTAATATTCAATCCATTCAATGGGATTAAGGAAATATATTTATAGATATATGAGGCTAGAGTATGTGAGTGCATATCTCACATGTATATGGGGATAATTTATGCAATTACATAAACTTATTTACCACCTTGAAGCTTCACTAGTAGTGTTGATTAATATGATGAGAACATTACATATCCCTCTAGTGATGGTATTAATCATACTAGTTTAATATATAATGTGAAACTACAATGAGAGCATCAGAGAGAATCAAGATCATACATTCAAGGTCATGAGATAACCATGGTAGTGTTGTGTTGTGAAGCTTATCTCTAAATTACAATGAATTTCAAATAATGTACATTTAGAATGTACTATACACTCTTTATGTATTCTCTCCAAGGTTTGGGACCTCCTTAATGGGAGAACCATTTTGGGTTGACTTAGACCATGGTTTATTGAGTGCACCTGCAAATAATATTTATGAATTTTAATTGTGAGAAGATATATTTGAGAGTGGATTGTACTCTTGTGGCTTGTAATAAAATCTAAGCAAGTGTTTCTTAGTGGACGTATCCCACATTAGGTAAAACAAATTAAATATGGTCTTATTATTTTACATGATTATTTATATTATTTATGCATCTATATTCATATTCATATTATTATGATTCATTTAAATTGTTCCACATCAATTTCTATTTTATTCTTAACAATTGGTATTAGAGATTTAGATTGTATTTGCTAAAGTATTGAATCATAGGAAGGGTTATTAGTTTAAGTGAGAGATATGACTGATGATCATAGATCAAAGGTTGAAAATTTCAATAGACAAAACTTTGGTCTATGAAATATGGATATGGATGATAACCTCTATCAAAAGGACCTCCATGATCCACTGGGAGGAAAGATAAAACAACCAGTGAATATGACATATGAGGCTTGGGAGTTGCTTGACAGGAAAACACTTGGGGCCATTAGGTTATGCCTTACATCTTCTATCAATTTTAATATATCATAGGAGAAGACCACATAAGGTCTCATTAATGAATTAGAGAAGTTATATGATAAAAATTCTACTTGTAATAAAATATTTTTAATGAAAAAGTTATTTAATATGAAGATGCCTGAAAATGGTTCAGTTGATGATAATTTGAATGAATTAATATAGTTGTGAATATGTTGAATTATATAAAAATTGATTTTAATGATGAAGTTAGGGATTTAATTATTTTGTGTTCCTTATTAAAGATTTGAAATATCCTGGTAATGGCAGTGAGAAACTTACTCTAATAATTCCAAGTTGAAGTTTTAGGATGTCATAAGAGTAATCCTTAGCGAGGAAATGTGATGGAAAAACTCTAGGGAGACTTCTACTTTAGGTGATGATTTGGTAGTGAAGAGTAGAGGGAGACAAAAATTTAGAGAAAAAGGAAAGTATATAAAGTTAAATGGTCCTAGAAGGTTAAAATCAAGGGGGAGGATGGCATGTTGGCACTATGGAAAGACTAGGCATGTGAGGAAGGATTGTTGGTCTCTTCAAAATAAGAACAAAAATTAGGAAGACACTAAGGAAGTGAATTTGGCAATAGGTAATGTTTGTTAGGATGCATTAATTCTCTCCATTGACAATATTTTTCAATCTTGGGTTTTAGATTCAAGGGCTTATTTTCATGCCACACCATATAGGCATTATTTTATTGATTATGTTCAAAGGGATTTTGGACATATTTATCTTGGTGATGATGAGAATTACAACATAGTAGGAAAATAAAGTGTTCAAATCAATATGTATAATGAGAACACTTTGTTATTAAATGATGTCAGGCATGTGCCTTAGTTGAGATGGAATTTAGTATCCATAGGATAGTTAGGCAATGAAGGTTGTATGGTGACATTTAGTGCATATTTGTAGAAGGTTACCAAGGGTGCTCTTTTGGTAGTAAGAGGTAAGAAGGTTGGTACCCTATATTTATAAAGTAGTTTTAACGATTGTAATTTATTTGCTATAGATGTAGATGTAAATTTATGGCATAATAAGCTCGGTCACATGAGCCAAAAGGGTATGCAAATTTTGAAAGATTGGTTTCCTAGATTAAAAGGGTCTAATTTAGATTTTTTTGAAGACTATGTGTATGGAAAATAAAAAAGGGTAAAGTTTCTCAAGGTTGGATGTACAAGGAAGGAGAATAAGTTAGAGCTGTTTCATTCAAATGTATGGGGGCTAGCTCAGGTATCTTCTATTGGTGGGTCATCTTATTATGTCACTTTTTTTGATGATACAACTAGGAAATTTTGAGTTTATGGCATTAGGATAAAATATAATGTGTTTTATAAATTTAAAAGATGGAAAAACTTGGTTTATAATGAAATAGGTCTCAAGTTAAAATGTCTTACGTTAGATAATGGTGGGGAATATTGCAATAATGAATTTTTTGATTATTATTCAAGGAATGGAATTCACAGATAGAAGATGGTTTCAAGAACTCTATATCATAATGGAGTGTCAAAAAAGATGAACAATACTATCATGGAGCATGTTAGGAGCATGAGGTTACATGAAATATTACCTCTTTAATTTTGGGTAAAATTAGTAAACATAGTTGTATATCTAATAAATAGAGGTCCTTCATCTTCTTTGGATGGAGGCATACCTAAAGAAGCTTGGTCTGGTAATAAAGTTGATTATACATTTCTTAGAATATTTGCATGTGAATCTTTTATTCATATTGATAAGGATGGTAGGACCAAGTTAGAGGCTAAGTCTAAAAAATTCAACTTTATTGGTTATGGTGAGGATGACTTTGGTTTCTAGATTTGGAGTCTTAAGGACAAGAAAATCTTTCAATCTAGGGATATTATCTTTAATGAAAAATTCATGTATAAATAATAGTTTCAAGATCAAAAAGAGGATTGTAGAAAAGAGTACATAGTGTTGGAGTACATTGTAGATGATAAAGTGTCCAAGCAATTAGTCCAAGCACCTACTCCATAAGAACCCCAAAATCCAATGGTGAGAAGGTCTTCTAGGGTAAGAAGGGAACCTGAACATTTTTCTCCATCTCTTAATTATTTATTACTCACTAAAAATGGAGAGCTAGAGTGATTTGAAGAACTAATGTAGGTAAATGTCAAGAAGAAGTTAGAGCAAGTAATGGATGAGTAGCATTAGTCTCTCATATAAAATAAGACTTTGGATTTGGAAAACCCACCTAAAAGTAAGAGAGTATTGTAGAACAAGTGGGTGAATAGAATTAAATAATATGATGGAGGAAAGAAAAGGTATAAGGCATGGTTAGTGGTAAAGGGGTTTGCATAGAATAAGGGATTTGATTTTGATGATATTTTTTCCCCATTGGTAAAGATGACTTCTATTAGGACTATTCTTAGGATAGTAGCAATAGAAGATTTACACTTAGAATAACTGGATGTGAAGACTATGTTCCTTCATGGTGATTTGGAGGACTTGTAAATGGAGTAGCCATAAGGATATGAGGTCATAGGGAAGAAGATCATGGTGTGCAAACTGAAGAAGAGATTGTATGGCCTAAAACAAGATCCATGATAGTGGTACAAGAAATTTGATAGTTTTATGATCAAACAAGGATACTCTAGGTGTCATTCAAACCATTGTGTATATATCAAGAAGTTTAATGATGGTGATTACATTATCCTTAGTCTATATGTGGATGACATGTTGGTTGTAGGTAAGAACATGTAAGAAATAAAGGTACTCAAGGAAAAACTTAGTAATTCCTTTGCTATGAAAGATTTGGGAGAAGAAAAATAAATCCTTGGTATGAGAATAACTTGGGATAGGAAGGAATAAAAGCTAAATTTATCTCAAGAAGAGTCATTAAAAAGGTATTGAAAAGGTTTAATATGCAATATGCTAAACTAGTTGGCACTCTTTTGGCAGGTCATTTCAAGTTATCAAAAGAACAATGTCCAAAAATAAAGGAGGAGATAATCCAAATATCACATGTACCTTACTCATCATCTATAAATAGCTTGATGTATGCCATGGTGTGAACTAAGCCAGATATTACCCATGTAGTGGGAGTAGTATGCATGTACATGAGTGATCCAAGTAGAGAACACTAAAATGTAATCAAGTGGATCCTTTGGTATTTAGGAGGGATCATGGGGATAATTTTAAGCTATGGTAGATTGGATGCTGCTTTGCATAGTTATGTAGATTTGGACATGGCTGGAGATTTAGATAGCAAGAGCAGTACAATAGGATATGTATTTACTATAAGTGACATAATGATGAGCTAGATTTCATGACTACAAAAAATTATTGCTTTATCGACTGCAAGAAATTATTGCTTTGTCAACCACAAAGGTTGAGTATGTTGCTACCATAAAGGAAAGTAAAGATATGATTTTATTACAGTAGTTCCTTGAAGATTTGGGGAATAAGCAAAAGGAAGGGAAGCTATATAGTGATAGTCAAAGTGTTATACATCTAGCAAAAAACTCTGCTTTTCACTTTAGGATGAAGCATATATAGTTGAGGTACCATTTCATCAGGATAGCTTTGGAAGAATAGAATTTGAAGCTAGAGAAGATTAATACTAGCTAGAATCTTGTAGACATGATGACCAATGTGGTCACAAGGGAGAAACTAAAGCTATGTTCAGTTTCAATTATCCTTTATAGTTGATAGTGAAGGTTTGAGAAGCCTACTCAAAGGAAATCAGTCTCCAAGTGAGAGATTGTTGTGTTGTGGAGCCTATTTTTAAAATATAATGTATTTCAAATATTATACATTTAAAATGTACTATACACTCTTTATGTATTCTTTTTAGGGTTTGGGACCCCCATAATGGGGGAACCATTTTGGGTTGATATAGCCCATGGTTTTGGTACCCATTGTTTTATAAAACCACTATGTTGATTTATTATGTATAGATGTATATTCATTAGGTAATACATTATGAGAACAAGGGTTTGAGAAGGAAGAATAGAGTGTGTGAATTTAGGAGGGTTTGTTGACCACAACTCCAAACAATAATCATGCATTATAAATATGAGAAGATAGATTTGAGAGTGGATTGTACTTTTATGTCCTATAATAAAATATGAGCAAGTGTTTCTTGGTGGATTTAGCCCACATTGGGTGAACCACATTGAATCTGGTCTTCTTGTTATGCATGTTTATTTCTATTCTTTATGCATCTATGTTCATATTATTATTATTATTATTATTATTATTATGATTATATGAAATTATTTTGCATCAATTTTTGATTTAGTCCTAATAGGTAGGACACCATGAGGTGAAGATCTTGGGCCAGGGCAAATAACACCTATGTCCACAACAACTATTTCACCATAATCTAGAGAGTAAAGGAAAGAGGATCATTCACATGTACCTAATACATGAGATATGTAGGTTATGTGACCCATAGGTTATTTTTCAACCTATGGATGTATGATAAAAAATTTATTTTGATTGTTTTTTTTGTCTCTACATATATGTTTGTGAATAAAAATGGTAAATTTATGTACTCTAAGACAATAAAAATATATACACTCTTTTTATAATCAAGCAACATATAAATGAAAAATGCATAACATAACATGCTACCAACATGAAAAGAACATTAATTACTTATTACATCTTATAATAAACCCATGACAAAGATCTACAATAATTAGTGTAAAAGATAAATTAAATTGAAATAGATCAAATACAAAGTCATGAAATTATATATAAGAAAAATAAATTAGTAAGATAACGGGGGATTCCTACTTACCCTCTCCTTTAAGAATGCACTTAATTAGTAGCTTGTTGGCCAAAAATGTGCATCCATCATTAAGAAGTCCCAATGAATGTTTTAGATAAATGTAAAATAGACAAAATAAGGATAAATCATAAGCAAAATTAGATTAAAAAGGGTAATAATTTTGAATGAATATAGGAAGAATAGGAAGAATGTTATTTGATAAGATTCAAATGAACTTACTATTGAAGTATAACATATCAAATAATAAAGATAAGAATACATATGAATCATGCAAATTAGGGCAAACAAAAAACCAATAAAATCAAAGAAAAAAATAAACAACGAAGTCAAATTGGATCAATGAAATATAAATAATAAGACAAAACATCCATAACATTATATAGACTCAAGTATATAATCCAAACACAAATTAAACTTTTGAATCATAAAATGCATAAAAAATAAAATTCCCCTAGGTGGGAAAATGTACAAAATCATAAATTCATGGTAGAAATAATAGGCTCGCAAAACTTGAATATTTAAGTTAAGTCATTTTTTAAATAACCTCCAATCTCTAGCATCTAGCATCCACTCTCCAATGCTCACAAGGAACTAGTCAATTCATTAATTTAACATGATGCATTTTAAATAATCCAATTATTTTCATTTAAACATAATAAATATATGCAAAGAATAATAATTCTTAATTAATATTTTTTTAATTTAGAAATAAAATATTTAAAAAAACATTTAGAAATGTATTTTGAATATTATAAATAGATTCTAAATTTAATGTTAGTATGATTGTATTTACATTTTTAATTGTAAAATATAATCAAATTTTTTTAGAAGACTCTATTAAATATAAGGTAAAATTTTAGATAGATTCTAAAATTCTATAAATGATGATGATGATGATGATGATGATTATTATTATTATTATTATTATTATTATTATCAAACTCTATAAATGATGATGATGATGATGATGATGATGATGATTATTATTATTATTCACACACACATATATATACTTTGTTTTTTATATCATGAATTATACTAACATTTAAAGATAAATGTTGATAGATAATTATCATCAAAAAATTCATATTAGGTAGGGTTGATCATAAAATTTAGGCTCTAATTATAGGGTATATTAACAATCATTTAAATCTAAATATATAAATTCACCTTAAGAATTGAAAAACAACCTTTCCTAACAATCTCAAAATGCCTAGAGATGCGTGAAAAATATTTTATTGTAGACATGTATAAAGTGTTGGAAGTACTTCAAACATGTAAAATATGGTTGGGGGCTTGAAACTAAGTTAACCATTATATTTGTCTAGTTTTTATCTTGAATTCCTTTGATCTATACTCAATGTTACAATAGCTATAAAATGAAAAAGTAATTTTTTCCTCTTACCCTAAATTGCCAACAATATATAAGAAGTTAAGGAAAATAATGAATCTTTAGGGCTCTATGTTATGGATTAGCTAGGGTTTTAAGTGCATCTAATTATCAAGCCCCTAAAAAATAAACAAAATGTTGAAAACTAATAAATTTCATAGTTGAAAATAATTTTTTCTGGATAAAAAACCCTTAAATTCACACCAAAAATTCTCCACAAAAAGTGTTAGTTTCAAACAATTATAATTGTTCTAATGATTTCTTGATCTCTTTATAGTTCCTATGTGTGCTCAATAATACTCTATAAATAACATATGTAATATTTATTGATTAATTTATCTTATCTAAATGAACTATAATGATTACATATTTGTGTGCAATAAAATTCAAAATAATACCTTATTAGTGTCAAAATGATACTTAAATGACAAAATGTGAAAAAGATGGGAGAAAAGGGACAAATGCATCCCAACCTAGAAAGGCACACACCATGATCAATGAGAACACTTGAAATAAACCTACTATTATTGAGAGCTTTCTATAAAATGTGCCTTGAAATTTAAATGGATAAAGGAGAGAGAAAAGGCCTAAAATAATAATTAGACACAATGAAAAATGATAAACATGATAAAAATGCTTGATTTAAACTAATTATCAACAAATAAACAATCCCATAAGAGTTATGCAATTTAACAACTAATAAATGACATGGGACCATTTTTGGGTGTCTAAAAATACTTGTATTTTTTTTGGCTAGGTAAATGTACGGTAGGATTTTTTTGTTTGATTATGGGTAAATACATTTGACTAGAGCTATGAACTAGCTCTAGGGCACAAATAAGGGCCCAGTCCTCACAACTAGTAGAAAATCAAACAAACTAAAAAATAACAATGATCAACATTATGAATAATACACCTCTACTAAGAGAGGTTAGGAAATTCATCAAGCTAAAAGTCTTCCACCAAAAATTAGGGAAAGAACCTAAGTCATAAATTGTACCAGTCTATAGATCTTTCACCAAACAACAATAAAAGAACCTTAAACAAAAAATGAAAATCAAAAACCAATAAAGGGAAATATAAATAAGAGTGATACAACCCTCAACCATTGGCTAAGGTATGTCTTATCTATTGTATATAAAGGAGGTCCTTTATCATCCATTGAGACCTATCTCTCACCAATTCTTCTTCCTCTAATCTTATCCTTTCCACCTTTGAACATCTACCTTTCTTGTTTGAAATAGTGCCTACATTAGCTTTTGGTATTCAAAAATCCTAAGAGGGGATACTAAAATATGAGCATGTATAGGTAAAATATGGGTTGGTGACAGGTAGAAACAATATTCAAAGGGGAATATTTTCAAGTAGGGTAGGAAGGATCTTCAGGTAATGTAGGCAAAGGGGAGGAAGCTGAAGCTTGGTAGAAGATCTCATGATTGTGCCACCTAAAATCATGGAAAAGAGAGCCCTCTTTATTCATCCAAAACATTTGTGAGAATGAGGAGGAATATTATTGAACCATAAATGAACATGCTAGCACCCTATGACCCAAGATGTTTTACTATAGCAACAAAATGGAAGACCTTCATAGTTGAAGAATTGAGTCTACTTGTCACAAGATGAAAACACAAGAACCAAATGAAACAGAGGTATGAAAATTTTGATGCAGCGCATACAATCTCACAAATATTCCATCTAATGATCTCTCATCAATTCCAAAAAAATATCCCACTTTGTTTTCTAGATTCTTGATATGTTCTTTTCTTAAAACAAGCAACAAATGATATAATCTGATCCAAAAGGGAGTTGATGAGATCTTCATCTTTTCTATTTTAAATAAAGGGGACTGTAGACACAATAAAAAGCAAGAGTTATGAAAGAATCATGGCCCTAAGGACCAAACAAAGTCTCTATCTAAAGAGCTATGAAAGAGAACATGAAATAACCTGAGTTGATCAAAGAAAATGAAAGAGCAACAAATGAGCTTCAATAAGTATTCACCCATTGAGATAACTCCTTAGTGAAAGGATGAAATCTAACACATTTAAAAAATAGGGATTTTTAGCCCAAATCATGCTCCATATCCTCAATGGCAGAGTAAAATTTTTAACTTAGGTTTTTTTTTGAGTAAATAAGTAGAACATCCCATAATTAAAGAGGGAAAGGGAATAGAAAGTAGACCAAAAGAACCAGAATGAAGGCCCCCATATTCCAATGCCCCAAGAAAGGGAGGGTTAGTGAATCTAGAGAAATAAATTAGATAAGGAGTAGGTAAAAAGGAAGTTGAGTCTTGAAAAAATCCCCATAAGACCATAATGAGGATTTCCAACATTTTTGCAATTAGCATACACCCATCTACACTCGAACTCTTTATCCACAGTAATACTAGGAAGGGAAGCCACCACATCAGCGTAGGATAGAGAAAGGGTGGAAAGAAGTACTTTAGGCCTATATACACATAATATTTTCAACTTTTATCAAATACTAATGCTTTACATATTATAAAAACCCATCAAGACTCAATATTTCTAAGTGAATGCCTTAAAGGGTACACCAAGAAAGGGATGGGAAAACCATTAGTGATTTGTAAGATTGTTGTCCCCTATTTCCATATATTACCAATACAACAAACTCATGAAAATCATTCCCTAAGCTATTACTCCTCCTTTGCACACTCTTCCTATCTTTTCCACTTTCCATCCCTTTTTTCCTCACCTTAATTCCCTTTTGTTAGTTGGATATACTAGGTTTATTACATCAATCTTGTATAGTTTTAGGATATTTTCACTTAGGAATTAGGTTAGCCTTTGGCTGGCCTAGCTCAAGACCTAGTGAATAATTATCAAAAAATTGTGCTAGGTTGATATATCAACCATATCGGCCAAAATTTTTGGAAGGGTCAAGGGTCAAATCTATCTATAAATAAAAAATAAGTTCATCATTATTTAAATATGCAATCAAGATTTATTATTCACTCACACTTATTTATAATCTAGTCTTCTACCATTCTACTTAAGGAGTCTTAGCTTAGGATTTCTACTTGGAGAATATCATATTGTGGATAAGTCTTTGATGCTTTGGCCTTTCTTAGTTATCCTCACAAACCAAAAAAATCTTTTGTATATACCCTTTGGCCAAGGGATAGATTGAGTCTCGATGGTTTCATCATTCAGGTAAGTATTCTCTAACTTTTCTCATCTCTTTAGTAGTTAGAAGTAGCATAAGTATTGGATTTGAATAATATTACTCTTCATATTCCATGTATTGGGGTCTTACACATACATAACCTAATTGAGATTATCCTATACATTTTTTTATTGTTTACTAAGCCCTCACATTGTGCCACAAGATTTGGTGAACACTAGATTAGATTTACACTACTTTTTATTAGTTTAGGTGAAATATCAAAACTCAAGACCCCCTTTGATTGATTAGAGGCTTTGGAACCCTCACTATCATGGTGTAATGGGGTAAGAGATCCCCTAATAAAGTCTATTAGATCCCCATATTGGTCATATTACCACTTAAAAAATGTTTCCCCAATCAAAAGTGTATGGTATGATTTATCTTCTTCGAGTTAGGATTGATTTATAGACATGATGCATTTATGATTACATATATTTTGGTGAACATAATGTGAATCTAACCCTTATAATATTTGTTTCACTTATTTCATTATTTTATCATTTTAATTATCATATATTTGTGATGCTAGGTCAATTGTATCGACACAATAGTAACTTCTATGTCTAGGTTTAAAACATAGTCACATCCAAATGACTCTGTTCTTTCTGTATAGGTTATTTTCTAGGTATAGGCTATTGGATTGAATTAGTCAACATAGTAAAAATTTTCATACTTTCAGACATCTAGTCTAAACTACTAGGTTGACCTAGTTAACTCTATACACTTTTATGCATCGGATTCAGACTACTAGGTTGACCCAATTGACCTTATATATTTTAGGCACTCAATAATATGCTTATGCAAATCTTGGTCGAACCAATAAACCTTATTCAAAATATTTAAAATCATTTAGAAAGGTTATTTGATATTAATCTCATTTCTTTGCATCTTCAAACCCACCATGGTTCCTTTATATCCTTTCCATATTTCCTTATAGTCTTTCTCTTCACATTTTTTAGTCTTTAAAACTACCCTTGTACAGTCAACTAGATCAACTTTGTTGACTTAGTTCTATATTTTGTGTGATATTTAGATAACTAGGTTGACCCTATGGACCTTTTTTGTTTTCAAACCTTTTACTTCCATATTATAAAGGTGCTAGTGTCAACTCTATTCTATATTTTGTGCATACATTATCGACTAAATTGACATTGTACTCTGTTTTAAAGTTAGAATTAACCATTATATGCTAGTAATTATCTCACAATTTCATTTATTATTGATTGAATGATTAGAATAGTGTTGACACTTATATTTACACCCTTAAGGAGATTCTCAACTCTCCTCATCCAAGTGGCACAATGGAGTCATATCTCTTACTTTGGGTGACAATTTTGCTAAGATGAATCTCTAGATAAGGGGATAGCTCCCCTTGATGCACCTTTAAAAATCTCTCTAACCTATCAATTTGTGTATGAAAAGGGTTCAAAAAAATAAATAAGAAACAAAAGAGGTGGTGTACAAATTTTTATCTCCTCCTATTTGACTATAAATGTGCTACATAAAGAACAACAAAGTTTTTCTCACACAAAACTCACAACTCCTTATGCATTTTCACATCAGTATTTCACATGTTAGATTCAAGAAGGAATTAAACATTTAGGAGAGAAAAAGATGATTCAAATAAGGAATATATTCATATCCCACTTCTAAAATGACTATACAATTAGAAGAGAATTCTAAAATGGACCTACAACAACACTCCTTTTACACATTTGGTAGGTAATCGAGGATGACATGTTAGGAAAGATGATCTCTCACTAAACAAGATCCGTAATATTTGAAGTGATACTAAATACTAGAGAATGTGAGTGGAAAAAATAGCTTGTATTATTTCTTCAAAATTTTTCAAGTACAAATTTAGTTAGAGTATTCTTAATAACCAATGAAGGCTATTGAAAAGAGTCGAAAGAATGCATATATATAGCTTTTGAGAGAGGAATCAAACAAAGGAAGTCCAAAGGTCAGTTGGAAATGTGTCACCTTGATAATATTATTTAAAATTACATGTGAAAGAGGAGTGAGGTGAGTCATACCATGTTATGAGGTCTACTTGTCCAAAACAAGTCATGAGAATGGTGAAAAGTGGCATAAAACCTTTAGAATTGGCATAGGAAACTGCTTCCATCAAAGACCATCCATGAACATTTAAAAATAAAAATAGGAGATTTGACACATATAACTTATCATGGAGATGAAACTCATTGAGATGGTTAGAGAATATTTTTCCTAATTGTCAATCACCCTTTAGACACCTATGTTTATCAATGTCATGAAAGCTCTTTGATTTGGTCGGTTGCTAGTAATAACTTGAACCATCGACCTGTACACTTTTTTCTTGCTTTGTTTATGCACTATATGCTTGAGATTCTACAATTTTTTACTTCCACATTTTCCCTCAGGTTCCTACCAAGCCTTTTTGTACTCTAAGAGATAGTTTCCATAGTTTGAAATTGGCATTTTGCAAGCCATCATCCTTCGAGTATTTTCTTCATGATTTTGATTCCCTCAGACTTATTTTTTCCCTTGGAATTCTCCTAAAATAATTCATTCCTTGAAATTTTCCTTTAGACAATTCCTTAAACAATTTTTTCCAAACAATCTTTCAGGCTTTTTCTTGGCAATTCCTGTAGATAATTTTCCCAAACTATGTTTTGGGTCTTTTGTTTCCTTTGTATTGGAAAATAATGTCTAAAATAATTGGGCTTTGACATATTTTCAATATGGATAAGTTTTTTGAGATAATTCCTCATAAAATATTTCTAAAATAATTCCTTCAAACTTTTTTGTTTGGCCCTTCAAACTTTTTATTTTTCCCTTCAGACTTTTTATTTGATCCTTCAGAATTTTTGTTTGGCCCTTCTAAATTTTTATTTGGCCCTTTAGAATTTTTTAATTTTTTCCCTTCAATCAAAAGAAATGGTACTTTAGGTAAATTATGGAGACAATTTTCCTAAAGAAATTAGTCTTTGTCTTTAGGAAATCTATCTCAGACAAATTATCTAAAAGAATTCAACACTTGGCTAAATGAAAAGTCCAAAAGAAATAACACTTAGTAAAAAAAAAAGACCCAAAATCATTACTATGCAAAGGCTTAGAAAAATACTAAAACCAAATGTTCTAAAAGAATAAAACTTGTACATTTATTGTGGGATTTTTATAGAACACTTCTTTTAAATGAAACTTGCATACTAGACGTAGCCAAAGTTATAGACTTAGGAAGCTAAGTTTTTAATAGGGGTACCCAATTTTGCCTTGAAAGGCCAAAATTTGGTCAAAAAATTGGTGACTCATAGTGGTAGTATGCGTATTATACTAACTAGACCAATAACCAAACTAACCCATTGGACATGAAGTCATATAAGGACACTCAAATAAGGAAACACTGGTCATGAATCAAAACCTTGAATAACACACCAGACTAGAAGGAAAACCCATGATATAAGACACAACACACAAAAAGAACAAAAAAAATAAGACATAAAGAAAATCAAGACATAAGACAACTCACACATGCATGTAAGCACTTAAGAAACACAAAGAAATTAGGAAACTATGTACAAAGGAAAAGGATAACCTTAGTAACAATGCTTTAGATATATCCAATTGATTGGGATATGGAATTCATCTCCATCCAGCTTTGAGAGTTGGAAAGCATTGTGTTGTTTGCACTATGTTATCACATATGGGCCACTCCATAAATCATCAAACTTTGTGTGTCTTCCATGATTGGCCCTATGTTCATCCCATTTTAGGATAATGTCTCCTTTTAAACTCCTTTGCATGTATTTCTTGTCAAAATACTTATTTATTTGATCTTGGTGAGTTGTCATGGTGTGCATAGCTTGATTTCTCACCTCCTCAAGCTCAATTAATTCACATAACCTATCTTCCATTCTATCATTCTCCATTAATTAAAGTTGATAGGTAATATCTAAAGCTGTTAACTCAAGTGAGATAGGAATTCTAGTTTCCCTTCCATAGACAAGTGTATAGGGTGAATTACCAATTGCTCTTTTTTGGGTGATCTTATCAACCCAAAGGGCTGTATTCAACTTGGTGTGCCAAGTCCTTTGATTATCCTCCATTGTTATCTTTATAATCCTTATTAGATTCTTATTTTTGGGCTTGGATAGTCTGTTCCCTTGAGGGTAGTAGTTAGAGGAGGTACTAAGATAGATACCATACTTTAAAACCCATTCACTTGTTCTTGTTCCTAAGAAATCCAAGGCTTTATCTGAGATTATTATTGAAGGAGCTCCAAACCTTACTACTATACCTTCATAGAAATCAAGGACTAAGTTTTCATTTTCCTCCTTAAGAGCTACATCTTCCACCCATCTTGTAAAATAATTAGTGGCTGTCAACACCCATTTATGACCAACACTCGAAGGTAGATTGATTAGGCCTATGAAATCCAAACCCCATTACATGAATGGTTGATTAACCTATATTGAATGAAGATTCAAGGAAAATATCTTGTGTTTTCCTTCAAAAATAACACACTTTTGGAATTTCCTTACCCAAGTGTGGGTGTCCTTAAATAAGCTAGGCTAAAAGTAACCAACCTTCATAATCTTAACAGTTATGGTTCTTGGAGAAAAGTGACCACCAACTAGTCCATCATGGAATTCAAACAATACTTTCTCAATATAATACAAATCAATACACCTCAACAACACATCTAAAAATTCCTTTCTATATATCTCTCCATCAACAAGTACATAAGGAATGGATTGTAGCCTAAGTACCTTGTTTTGGCCCTATCAAGACCTTGTGGACACTCACTAGTTTAAAGGATGTGAGTCACATCCTATGCCCAACCTCTCATAGATGAAGGTGTAGCTATCACAGAGTCATCATGAATTACCAAAAAAAACTTCTTTTCTCTTTCAAGTCCAAAGAGATATGCTCACATAGTCCTTTTCCTTTCATTAACTTGATAGTTTTGATCTCCACATCATATTACATCACCCTTGTGATTCATCCTTCCCTATTTTCATTCAAATCTATGCTTAATATAAATTCTTTCACACTAGGATGGGGCACACAAATATGAATCTTTTTGATAGACAACATATTCCTAAATTTTTTTAAATTCCTTATAATTTAAAGCAATTATTTCTCAACATATATTTACCTTATCTCATAGCCTTCCAAACCTTGACTAAAAAAGGAAATAGGCTATTCAAAATTTTCATCATTATCTTGAGTAAGCATGTTAGAGATTACCTCTTCATTCTCAAAAGTATACAGGTTGAAATCTTTGGATAAGTTTGGACTTGCAAGGGTAGGTGCTTGATCTCCTCAAAACTTGCTTTCCTCCTTCTTGTCCAAGTGAACACCTCATCCTTCCTTAGCATGGAGGTTAAGGGCTTCACCATATTAGTAAAATAAATAATAAACCTCCTAATGAAATTTATCTTACCAAAATTTTTTTTCATACCCATCTTATGTTTAGGCAAAGACAGTGCCAAGATGGTACTTACCCTTTCAAGATCAATAGACAGACCTTTCTTGGAAATAATGTAACCTAAGATTTTTCCTTCATGGAAAACAAACACACACTTATTTTATTCTAGAGATATCCCAAAATTTATACACATCTCAAAATTTTTCCTTAAGTGCTTCAAATGATCTTTTGCATCCTTAGAGAAAATTGTCATATCATCAAGATATACCAATACAATGTCATTAATTAATCCTTGAAAATCCATATCCATTGCACATTGAAAAATATATCCAGCATTAGAAAACCCAAAATTCATTTTACTATAAGAATATGTAACCCATTTAGTAGTAAAGGCTATCTTATATTAGTCACCTTCCTTCATGAGAATTTGATTATACCTAGAATACCCATCAAGGAGAGAAAACCTTTCACTACCAGCCATAACTTGCAAGATTTGTTCCATGGAAGGGAGTGGGTAATGATCCTTCAAAGAAACTATATTCAAGTTCCTAAAATCAACACACAATCTTATATCTCCATTATTTTTCCTAACAGGAACTAGATTTACCAACCAAGATGAATACTTAATGGGAAAGATTTTGGACTCAATTAGTTTGGTGAGTTCTTTCTTCATGAGAGGCTCAATCTTGAGATTTATTGGCCTTTTCATTTTCTTAATAGTCTTAGCATTCTCATCTAACTCTATAGTATGTTGAACTAAATTTGGTTCAAAACCTTTTAAATCACTGTATTCCCATGTGAAGACATCAGAAAATTCTTCTCATAATTTAATTAAAGCATTCTTCTCTTCGATAGTACATACCTTCCCAAGTGAAAAAAAATTATATTTAAAAATATGAACCTTCTCAAAGTTTTCTTTCTTGGTAGATATTCTTACTTTCTCTTTCTTCAGTTGGTCATCATCATTGAATATGTTTTCAAGAGTGACTAGGCCTTTAAGAAGCTTGTTAGACTGTAATTAGAAAATTTGCCCTCCATATTATTATTTTAGTTTAGACTGATTCTTGGAAGAAAACTTAGATTATTACTATTTAAAAAGTTTTATTTACTGGTCACTATCAAAACTTGCCAATTAGTGACATTATCTGGTATGGAGGGCCTTACAATCACTTTTAGATGAGGTTCGTTCTTTTCCTCTTATATCCCTTTTAGAACATCAAACTGAGATCCAATTGATACTAACCTATTAGCATACTTTTTATCTTTTCTTGAGATGGAAGTGATGTTGAAGGCTTTGAAATCTTCCACAATATCCCATACTCTATGCTTATAGGACTTAAGTAAAGAGTTTTTTGTCAAATTCTACCCTCTAACCTGATTGACAACAAGCTCACTATCACCAAACACTTGTCATTCTTTAACACCTCTTTTCCTATCCCATTCATGTCCATTAATAAAGGCTTCATATTTTGATACATTATAGGTGCAAGAAAACTGAAATCTAAAGGTTGAAAAATATATTTCCTTTGAAGGTGAAACCAACATTGCTCCACCACTGACTCCAATCTTACTTCTAGACCCATCAAAGAAAAGCTACCATAAGCCATTCACATATTCAATTGAATTCATCAAATTAGGCATGAAATATTCCTTCTCATGCATATAATAGAATCCAAGACCATATTATTAATAAACTTGTAAGGATCATGCTCATAGTTGTCATCTCCCCACTCATCTAGGAACAAATCAGAAACTCCTTCAAGGCAAGATAACAAATATTGGTCAATATGAAGTTCCTCTCAATTAATGATAGCATAATTAACATTTTCCACCTTAGGTAACTAAGGTTATAAGTGATATATATTGTTAGGTTTTGACTCAATCTTCACTTTAGTGCTATAATTTTTCCTAAACACCATGTAGGACCAATTGGCTACCAAATATCCACCTATTTTGGATGTGAAGTCTTTTGATAAGCAAAGAGAAAAATAGGGAGGAAAATATACCACCATCACATCATGAGGAATTTAAAATGTAGGACAATCATGAAGGATAAAATTCAAACCTTTAACTATCCCCAAAGTCTTGGCTGGTGATCCATCCAATTGTGAAACTCCTTTAGTCATTGGCTCATACTTGAGGCCTAGCTTATCTACTATGCATTTGGGCATAAATGATGTGTTTTATCCACTATCTATAATATAATTATCAATCATGAAAACACCATTAATTATATATATGTAAAAATGAGGAGTATTTTTATCTTTATTCTCTTGATCATCCATAGATTGAGTTTTATTTACCAAAACCACATTGTCATTTCTAAATGGGCCAGCCTATTTACCCAATCCATAAAATTACTTTTGAAGTATATCTTTCTACCCTGGTAATGTTAGATAATCCCACAATTAAATGTTTATATGAAGCTTCTTAAACTGGTCTACCACATTAATGGAAGGATTACTCACCTTGGGGTTCTCTTTATGAACTTTGGCACCTTGTGATGTAGCTTGTGGAGGTGGAGTTGTAGCAGTTGGCCTAAAGTTTGGAATCCTCTAATTTTCTTGCACTTTAGGAACTATATTAGACCCAATTAACATAGGAGATGATTCAATAATCACAACAGGTCCTTGATTAGTTCTTTGAGCTTCATCAACATACCTCCTTTTGGACCTAGTATTAGAGGCAACACTAGTATTCTCATTGCTTGTATTCCCCATGTGATTAATGGAAAAAAAATTACCCTCCAAATGATTTATGAGGGTAACATAAGTCCAAGGTTTTATATTTTCTTCCCAACCTTGCATGGATCCTTCAAAATTTAAAGCTTGGAAAGATTGTCTGCCTTGCATTACCATGCCTTGATTGTGCATTGCATTTGCATAAATCACTTGTTATTGACCATGCTCAAAAGATGGATAGTTGGGATATTATTAAACAAAGTTATTTTGAGTGGGGAAAATGGATTTGGAGGATGAGGTAGCATTAGGATTATAGCTTTGATAAGGCTTGACATGGGTGATTTGGCCTTATCTTTGTGCATTGTTTTAGAAAGGAGGTTTACTTATTTGCCCAAACTAATTGTATGTTTGATATGGCCTATAACCTTGAGCTTGTTTTATCTTGAGGGAAACTAACTCATTTGTAAAAAATTGAAAAAATATTTTAAATTCATGGATTTCATTTAAAGGAGAAATGGTAGGCCTTTCTTGATTAGGTAAAGGGGCTAAAGTGTCTAATGTACCTTGATTAGGAGAATGCAAATAAGAGAATAATGGCATTGGAGGCCTAGGAGATATCTTTCTCGATTGAACAAGATAATTCTCAACTTTAATGGCTATTTAATAAGAAGTAGGAAATATGTTTCCACCCATAGATTGAATCATCATGACAATGTCACTATTCAATGATTTTAGGTAGTATAAAAATGCATAGTTTGGAGTAGGTCTCACAAGAATTGGGATCCTATCCCATGTTTTTAAAAATATATTATTAAACTCTTGCATAAAATCATGTGGTTCCCTCTTGATTTTGGCTAATTTCTTAGCTAGAGATAGGTGAAAACTCTTTCCCCAAACCTATTAGTTAATAAATCCCCCAACTCGTCCCATGAGCCAACAAATTTTATTGTAGAGTCCCATACCAATCCAAAACTTTTCTTTTGAAAGAAAAGGCCAAAAACCTAATAGCTACATTTTCTTGGGTTACGTTGTGAATATTAAAAATGTTTGATATATTCTTAATGTTCTCAATTATAGTAATAGGACCATCCCCACTAAAATATGGGACACTTTTGAGGGCTGCTCCTAGAATTCATTTATATTGGGCAAGATGCAAGGGAGATGCACTGGTGAAAGTCATAAAATGTTGTCTCCTAGCCCTAATAGGAAGATCACTATAGATGTCAGGAATAGTATGCAACACAAATTTGGAAGGTTTAAATACAAACTCTTGATTATAAGGATGATTATTTAAAAACCTAAACCTTTTGGTGGAATATTGAGGTAGTTGCATAAAATAAAAAGGTGTCTCTTTAGTATAAAATCTAGTTGTCACCTTTGGCATGGAAAAAAGGACTAATCATCAACCAACAACTTGAATTCTAATGAAGTCACTAGGTACTAAATGCAGATGATTCTTTCATCTTCAACTATGCCAAGACTAGCACTAACCTTAAACAATATTGTAGGACTTGGAAGTCCCATTGGGTGTGCCAAAATTTGTTGACACTTAGATTCACACCCTTGAGGATATTCTTAGCTTTCCTCATCCAAGTGGCACAATATAGTCATCTCTCTTACTATGGGTGATAATTTCACTGAGATAAATCTCTAGATAAGGGGCTAACTCCAATTGATGCACCTTTAAAACTCTCTCTAACCTATCAATTCATGTATGAAAAGGGTTTAAAAAAATAAGTAAGAAACCAAAGAGGTGATGCACCAATGTTTATCTCCTCTTATTTGACTGAAAATACACTACTTAAAGAGTAACACAAATTTTTTGACATAAAACTCACAACTCCTTGTGCATTATCACATCAATATTTCACATGTTAGATTCAAGAAGGTATTAAACATTTAGGAAAGAAACAAATTATTGCAAAAAGGAATACAGTCATAGACCACTTCTAAAATGTCTATACACTTAGAAAGGAATACTAAAAAGGACTTATAACATCACTTTTTCTTCACATTTGGTGGGCAATCAAGGATGATATGTTAGGAAAGATGATCTCTCACTAAACAAAAACAAAAATATTTGAATTGATACTCAATAACAAAGTATGTGTGTTAAAAATAACTTATATTATTTCTTCAAGAGTTTTCAAGTATAAATCTAGCAAGAGTTTTCCTAATAACCAGTGGAGGAATAAAATAAAGGAATTCCAAAGGTCACTTGGACATGTGTCACCTTGAGAATATCAATTAAAATTAAATGTGAAAGAGGAGTGAGGTGAGTCATACCATGTCAGGAGGTCTACTCATCCAAAATAAGTCATGAGAATGGTGAAAAGTGGCATAAAACCTTCAGAATTGGCATAGGAAACTACCTCCATCAAAGACCATCCATAACATTTGAAAGTAAAAATAAGAGAGTCGATATATGGCATTGCTCAATAGAAATAGAAATCATTGTGATAGTTAAAAAATGTTTTTCCTAACTACCAGTCATCCTTTAGACACTATGTTTGTCAATTTCATGGAAGCTCTTTGATTTGGTTGGCTACTAGGAATAACATGAACCATCAACCTGTCCACTTTTTGATTGCTTTGTCTATGCACTAGATGCTTGGGATTATACCATTTTTTACTTTTACATTTTCCCTCAAGTTCCTATCAAGCCTTATTTGACTTGAATGGCTAATTTTCATAGTTTAAAAGTGAAATATTGTGGGCCATCATCCTTCAGGTATTTTATTCAAACTTTTATTTCCCTTAGACTTCATTTTTCCCTTAGAATTCTCCTAAAATAATTAATTCCTCAGAATTTTCCTTTAGACAATTCCAAGGTCATTTTTTTCCAAACAATCTTTTTGGATTTTTTTTGGCAATTCCCATGGACAATTTTCCTGAACAATCTTTCAGGATTTTTATTTCCTTTGTATCAGACAAAATTCTGAATGAATTGGGATTTAACCTATTTTTGATGCAGACAAGTTTGTTTAAAGAATTACTCATACAATCTTTCTAGAATAATTCCTTTTGACTTTTTTGATTGGCACTTAAAAATTTGTGTTTAGCCCTTCAGACTTCTTTTTCAGCCCTTCAAACTTTTTATCTTTTTGCCCTTCATCTGAAATAAATGGTCCTTAGAGGAAATTATGTAGACAATTTTCCCAAAATAATTGGTCGTCATCTTTGGGAAATATATCTTAAACAAATTGTCCACAAGAATTTGGCACTTAGCCGAATGAAAAGTCTAAAAGAAATAACACTTAGTCAAAAACAAAAGACCTCAAAATATTACTATGAAAAGGATTAACAAAAGAATAAAACAAAACTTTTCAAAATAATTAGACTTGTATATTTGTTGTGAGATTTGCATTAAACACTTCTTCTAAATGAAACCTACATATTGGACCTAACCAAAGGTATAGACTTAGGCAGCTAAGTTTTCAAATAGGGGTACCCAATTTTGGCTTGAAGGGTCAAAATTTGGTCAACAAATAGTTCGTAGAGTCTGATTGGGTGGTTTTTAATATACCATTTAGTTTCACTATTTTCTATTTTATACACACACAACCAAATCACAAAATCTTAAATAAACATTTTAACAATTGTCTACCCAAGGCCTACCTACTTAGATTTCATTACCAAGGGGGAAGCCGACTTGGTTTTCTATCCAAATATAAACACATATTTAATGGTATATTCTAGCTAATCACCTAACACCCTTATCACTTCAGTGTGTGAAGTGAGGGGGTAGGCCCCAATACCAAGCCTATACCCTTACCAATATAGATCCCTTTCAGCCCAAACATCCTAAAACCATCCTTAGATTGCTTTCTAGTTCCTTAAAACCAACTTCTTATCACATTTAAAATATTATAATAATCTAACAACATTTTGGTTGATCACTTAGTTAGCTTTTACTTTTCAAGTTGATTTCTTTCTCTTTGCTCAAATTATGTATTGTATTACAAAGACTTGTATTAGCCAGTATTGGTGAAAGGTTTTATGTTGTGTGCCTCAAGTGGATCACCCTTATTTTTCTAATTGATTGTTTGTTTTACTTTAGTTCTTGATTTTATAAGTGCTTGTGAAATTATTATTTTTTTAGTACACAGTCATTTTAGTCTACACAATCTCTTATAGATCGTCAATTTTTTCCTATATGTTGTGCTAGGTCAACCCAACCAAACCTATACACTTTTTTAGCCTCTATCTACTATGCTAGGTCAACCTAGTCAACCTTATATAGTTTACAGGACTTGTTCTCTATGCTAGATTGACCCAATTAACTATGTATAATTTTTTCCTTCCCTATTTATTATTCTTAACATTTTTCTCATTTATCTATAGTCATCATGAAGTCTCCTATCAAAATATTCTTGGATATCTTGAATCTATTTAGGTACTTTATGGAATGTTCATTTTTCCCTCTATTTTCCTCTCAAGAGCACCATCACTCTTTGGGCACCTCTTCCCCTCCTTCATTCATCACTTGTAACATGGTGAAAATCATACCTCAAAATGAAGTTGATGGATCTGATCCTTTCTATACTTACCAAGATACTTCTTATCTTCAAAATCTTCAAACTAGTGTGGGAGAAATTGACACAAGTTTAATAAATAATACCACTCATAGTCAATCTTCTAACAACCCTCCCCATAATAATGACTAAGGGACTGATCCTACCAACACCAACCCACCTCCTAATATAACTCAACTTCTTTCCCAAGTTATCCAATAAATAAACATAATGCAAAATTCTAAAACCAATCAAATGATGTAACTTCAATATCATTTGATTAATATGGCTAATTAACCTTTGGATATCCATCCTAAAGATAATCCCAATTACATTCCTCCACCTCTTAGGATTCCTCAAGCAATGTTATTACTCAATCCATAATGAATAACAAGATGCTTAAAACTATTCAATATGAGCCTTTAGCTCCCTTCATTGTGTCTATGGATATTGGTAGGAAATCTCCAACTATCGAGTATGATGGGATTAAAGATGTTTCTTTATTTATTAAAGCCTTTTGTAACCTTTATAAAGAGTGAATCCAAATTAATACCTTCAAAACTACTAAACTTTTAGTCAAAACCTTCACCAATGAGGTATTAGAATGGTATAACCAATTACCTCAACATTATATTTGGAAACTTGAAGATTTTGTCAATCCTTTATTTAAAGAGTTTCAACACAATGATCTTCCCAAAACTTGTCTTAGCCACTTCATTAACGCTAAGAAATCTCCCACCGAATCAGCTCATGACTTTATCAAAAGATGGAAATCATTGGCCCACAAAGCTGACCATAACATGAATGATGATAATTTATTCAAACTCTTTATAACTATTTTGAATCCTTATCTTCAATATAAGGTTTGAAGCTTTTATCCCCAAACACTTAATTAATTTCTTGACCAAGATAAATGTCAAGAATTTCTCATGAATCAATTCAAACCTAATCCTAAACTTATAAAAGGATATTTTCAAACATATACCAATGCCATTACTAGTAATACTGTACAAACCATCTAGGAGTTACCAAAGTTGATATTCCTTCATATTATCACACACCTCTCTTGGTACAACAAATGAAACACCTCTTATCGCTCTCTAAAACCTTCACCTATCCTAACAATCCTCCTAAGTGGTATGAACCTAATCAATTTTTTTGGTTCCATAATGAAATTGGTCACTCCAATGAATATTTTAAAGGGTTCACTAAATTTTATGTCTCTTATATACTTGGTGACTCATTTAATCATGAAACCATGATCAACCTTCATTGTGAAGAGTATACCACTACTTCTCAAAAATGACAAGCTTCCAAAGCTTTTACTTCGAATAACCAAAAATATTTTTCAAATAATCAACCAAATACCAAGGATGTTTATGCCATTGATTTTGATTATGACTGATGTTATAACAATTATCAATATGTTAAAACTACCAAGGTCGATTATCATCGTAAGCCAGGTCACAAAGATAAAATTACCAAACCTAAGAAGCCATATTTATAAGAACAATTTCTCAAAAATACTAAAACTATTAATCTAAATTTAGAAGCCCTTAAGGAACCAATTCCTCCTTCTAAACCTCTAACCACATCTATACCTTCAAAATCTACTTTACGTCCTAAACCTCATGTTAGCTCTTCTAAATATCATCCCAACTTTCTTAAAGAACTAAACTTTATGCTTTGTATTATTTCACTTATGGAGTTGGTTCATATATATTCTTATCATCATAATTTATTTATGCAAAAACTCAAAAAAATTGAATATCCATCCTCTATAGATAAATAAACACCTTCTATTCATTCTCAACCTACCAACGTGAATACCATTGAAACTATGTGTCCTTCCAAGCCTTCTAGTAAATTTATTGAAGAGGACATGATCAATGATGTTCTTTTTTGTGCTGATGATTTGCCACTTTTTATTAAATATCCATTAATAAACCATTATTTATAATGTTCTATTTGATAAAGGCTCTGATATTAATGTGACATCTTTATTGATTATACAATAACTTGGTTATAACAAGGATCATCTCAATCAAAACTATATTACTTGTCATGGTTTTGATAAAATTAATCAAAAGCCACTTGGGTGTATTTGGATTCCTTAACCATCAGACCTAAAACCACTTGAACTAAGCTTATGGTCCTTGATTTACCCTTATCTTAAAATATACTCCTTGTTCATCGATGGACTCATAGAATGAGGGCCATTACTTATTTTGGTATCCAATGCATTAAATTCTTACACAATGAAAAATAATATAAGCATGAAGCTAATCCTAACATGTTGAGTATTTAACTTCCTAATCGTAAATCTCAATATTGTATTCCTAAAATTCATAATATAAATTGTTCTCCTTTACCTACGTTCATCAACATGAATCTTGATTTACAAGTTACTCTTTCAGATTTTGATGATGATGAACCCAATGATTTGTAACATACTTACAATACTACCAAGTTACCTCCTTACATTTTATGGTGGCTTCCTCCTCTATTACCTAGGGAATATATTATTCCTCTTATTGATGAGATTACCTATTTCACCCCTCCATGCAATGCTTAAGAGCCTTCTTTACTAGAAGATGCCTTCACTTGAAATGATTTTGGAGTGACCAAATTATTTCAATATCCTCTCATCATGTCTCCTTATACATTCAATAATATTGGGATTTCACCTTCTGAACTTCTCCTTGGCTCTCAAGCATGTACAATTTCTCCAACATATGATGATAATTACATAATGGCCCAAGCTCAATATCGAGACTTGGATGTCCAACATTATAAAAAAAACATTAACTCAAATTCATGTTTTTAATCGAGATGTTCATACCATTTCTATAGATTATAACTTAGATCCTAAAGGTCATGTGCCTCCTACCAATTATCCTCTTATTTATACCCCTTGGGTGGTAGATAAAATTATACCTTCTAAGCCTTTAGAAATTCCTATTTCTCCTTTATCACCTATTGATCCAATCATTGCATCTAAACATTCCCCCATCACCAAAACCACTGACACTCTATTCCCTTCTGATCCATATCCCTCTCCTCCTCTCAAGATTACACTTCATGCTAGGGCAACCAATGTTTTTCAGATCCATTCTAAGTATGATCACCATGGCAATAAAATTCTAGATGTTCAAGTAAATGTTGAGTATTATGGTCCTCTTCTCACCTTGCCTAGTGACGAAGCTATTCTTGAAATACTTCATGCTTGAGAACCTCAAATTCCTAAGTAACACCATAAAATTGGGAATTTTAAAACTAAAACCCCTTATTTCAATAACTTTTTTAATAGCATTGATCCCAAAACTAATCCAATCTCTTATTTACCTAATGTATCATACCATTTTCAAGATGGCAATGCCATGATTATCGAAGAAACTAGTTTCATTGAATATGTTACTCCATCTTATCCTTGACCAATTATAGTATCTAATGAACTCTCACCTATTAAACATGATAATTTTAGCTTATTATTTGATAAGTATCATGATGGGTTTTAATTTTACTATGAGGACATGCTTGATATTGACCCTAACATTGTGATTCATAATATCATTACTTCTCCTGATGCTAAGCATGTGCATCAAAAGTAAAGTAAATTTCCACCCAAAGTTTTCACCTTATGTGACAAGGAAATAATAAAATTACTTGATGATAAATTTATTAAACCAATGGAATATTATGAATTTGTTTCTAACATTATTCCCATTCAAAAAAGGTCACTATGGTCATTCTCATTTGTATTGATTTCTATAATCTTAATCTCACTTGTCCCAAGGATAACTTCCATTTACCTTAGATAGATGTCATAATTGATGCAATATATTGTTATGAAATGTTATATCTTATGGATGTATTCTCAGGTTACAATCATATTCACATTTTCCCTAAGGACTAAAATAAGACCACTTTCACTGTAGAATGGGCACTTATTGCTATGTCAAAATGCCCTTTGGCCTCAAAAATGCTAGAGCCACTTACCAATGAGTAATAACTCAAATTTTTCATGATCTTATCCAAAATATTATTGAAACTTATATTTATGATCTCATTGATAAATCCAAAATTCATAAAAATCATCTCTCAGATTTTGCTATCATTTTTTATCACCTTATCAAATTCTAGGTTAGACTCAATCCTTACAAATGTGTTTTTGGTTTCACATTTAGAAAATTGTTAGGATTCCTAGTATTTGTTAATGGCATCTATGTTGACCTAGATAAGAATAGTTATATCATAAACATGCCCATTCCTCATTCTATTATAGACATTCAAACTTACTTAGGAAAACTTGGGGTAATTAGATGATTCATCCCCAAAATGGTTTACTGCATTTACTCTGCCAATTATCTTATCAAAAAAGGTACCACTCTAAAATATAATAACCCTTGTCAAAAAGCCTTTGATAATATTAAATAGTCATTAATTTACCCACCCACAATTCTTAATCCTTCTAATGATTAACCCTTGATTATATATACTTCTTCCACACCCATATAAGCTGGGGTAATGCTTGCCCAATAAGATGATACTGGAGGATAGTATGTTATCTACCACATTAGCTAAGGCTTCATCGATTATGAAACATGTTATACCAAAGTTGAACATGATTTCCTCACTATCTACTTTACAATTTAAATTCTTTACCATTACATGCTTTACTAGATTACTTATGTCATCATTCATTCTAACCCCATTCATCACTTCTTCTCCAAAGCCTTTCTTCCTGGAAATAAAATTAGTAAATGGATGGTCCTTGGAATTTGATATTCATATCATCACTCAAAAATCTATCAAAGGGAAATTCATAGCTAATAAATTTACCATATCTCCCATTCCATCTACTTCTCCCCTTCAAGATAGTATTCTAGATGATAATATCCTCTATATTGAAGGTTTTAATCAAACTATTTCTCTTAAAGATTATTTTCATAACTTTACTACTGATCTTGAAGAAAATAATCTTGATGAATCCTATATTCCCTCTGACACTACTAAACCTAAAGTGGTTATTAAATATTTTCTTGAAAGTAATGTCAACTTGCATGAATATACTTAGACCCTTCACTTTGATGGTGCTAAATGAATTAAATGAGATGGAGTGGGTTGCATTCTTACAAGTCCTCTTGGCAAAATCATTCCTTTAGATTTTTTCTTCACCTTTGATGTCACCAATAATATGGTTGAATATGAATCTCTAATATTATGCATGAGAGGTACTCTTGATTTAGGTATTCAATATTTACATGCCTTAGGTGACTCCTAACTTATTTTCCATCAAGTCAATGGTGATTACCAATACAAAAGCAAAACTCTCATTACCTATCATAAAATTATAACCACTCTTACTAAGGATTTCATCTCTTTCACTATTGAGCCTATCCCTAGAGATCAAAATTCCATTATTTATTCCCTGGCTTCTTCAACTTCTCTCTTTCATCCATACCAATTTATTTTTGATCTTACTTTTCTTATATAGATAATCAAATGTATATATTCAACTCAACCACATCAAGGCTATTACCATTAAAAAAAACCCATGGTATAAAGACATCATTCAATTCTTGGAACATCAAACTTAGCTTCCTAACTTAGACTCTCGTAAAAAGACACACATTCATAAATATGTTTCTAAGTATGTATTTTGACATAGCTTCATTTATTATCATAATAATAAAGGTGTCTTGCTCTATTTTGTTATGAAAAATGAGGTCCCTCCTCTTCTTGAATAAGAACATGGGGGAATTTGTGGTGACCAATATAGTGGACATGATACAACCTATAAATGCCTACATATGGGTTAATGTTGGTCTACTCTTGAAAAGGATGCAATCAAATTCACTAAAAAATGTACTCCTTACCAACTTCATGATGATCTAGTTCATTCACCTCCAGCTGAGCTTTAGACTATCCAATCTCCTGGCCATTCTCCATGTGGGGATTAAATCTCATTTTAAAATTACCTCACTCCCAAAATGGGCAAGTTTTTATCATCACCACTACTAATTATTTTACCAAAATGGGTTGAAGCTATGCCCCTTCTTAATGTCACCAATCCCACCATTTACAAATTTATCCTTAATCAAATCATTTCCTGATTTGGTGTTCCCCATACCATCATTTTAGAAAATGATGGTAATTTCAAAAATAGGGATGTCAAACAACTTTGTGCTAAATTTAATTCTGGTTTGAAGCATAATACTATTCCAACTTTTTGGTACTAAGGGGAGAAAAAAATGAAAATTTGAACATTTCTCAATTGGTATAGAAAATAGTGACTTAACCGTATAAAATATGAAAATTGTGTAAACTAATGAATATTTTCATTTAAAGTGTAGATTAAATTTATTATTTTTTTGAAAAAATAAAAAAAAACAAAAAATAAATTTTTTAATACCTAAATACATAGTGTGTATGTTTTGTGTATAAATTTTTTTATTGAATACTTGATTTCTCCTCATAATTTTATCAAAACATAATATTTTCTCAAGATTTTTTGTAGAGTTATTAGAAACATAAACATAGTGCAAGATTATTTTTTTAGAATTTTTTGATTAAAAAATTTCTTTTTTATTAAATTTTTAATGATCAAGGCAAGGAATATCCATACTTATGTCTTCTCTTTCAAATATATATATATATATATATATATATATATATATATATATATATGTCAAAATAGATTATTTTTTTCACCATTAGAATAAGGACATTAAAGTCGAGTGCATTGATATGTTTAATTTTTTTCACCATAGTCCCCTATTTTTCCTAGTGCCTCAAATGTATGGTACTTTATTTTATAAGTATATTTTACTAAATAAATCAAAATAAATATTAAATATTATTAAAGTTTAAAAAAAAATCATATTATTAGAGAGCTCATAAAAATACCTATTTTTATATAGAGCCACATGTTTTTATTTTATGTTCTCATCTTAATACGTGGCATTTGAAGTGGCAATTTCAAGCCAATAGTAGCTTTCCACTTCAATGGGTGAGAATTTCATGCCACATGGGGTTCAAATGAACCCACTTCATTCTAACCCCCCTAAATGTCATTCAAATTAATAAAAAAATAATCAAATGCTATAGTGAACCTTTGACCCCCTTTGTTCGAAGGGGGTTCATTCAAACCCCCTTCAAAAATTACATTTGGGGGTTTAAATGAAGGGGGTTTGAATGAATCCCATTCATACTAAGGAGGTTTGTTCAAACCCTAATTTTTTTCTAGGTTTGGATGCACTTGGCCACCATGTGGGACTCATTTATGTGCCATATCCCATCCATCACAAATTTTCTATACCTTATCATCCACAATACAATGGTGAAGTGAGACTACTAACAAAATTCTCAACAAAATTATCCAAAATACAATTTGTGAAAGCCACATAGATGGACACATTCATCTTTACTCTAATTTTTGGGCCTATCAAACTAGGATACATACTTTCACTAGGGCAACACCATTATCCCTAGTTTATGGTTTTGAATCAATTATTCTATTATAAGTTGAGATTCTGTCTCTTTGTAAATATCTTCATGGTATCATTCCTAATGAATAATTATGTGAAGGTCACTTTCATGCCCTTGATCTCCTTGATGAACACAATATTTTTGCCTTGAAACATAACTACCAATAAAAGGCTCATATTACCAAACAACACAAAAAACATGTTAAAATCTACACATTTAATATTGGTGATCTTGTCCTTAAATTGGATTACATTCATGATAAAGAAGGTAAAAATTCCCAAAAATGGTAGGGCCCCTATTTATTCAAATATATTCTTAGTCTAAGTACTTACTGCCTTCAAACTAAAGAAGGCCATGTTTTAAAAGAGACCACCAACATCAAATTCCTTAAGTACTTTGCCTAAATATTTCCTTCTTTTCATGATTTCTATCTGCATCTATCTAAAACTTTTTTTAGGTTACTTACATAGGTCTCTCTCTCTGCAACAATTTGTTCTTATCACAAACCTTTATTCCTTCCTATTTGATCTTTTGGTTTCCCTTTTCTCTCATGAGTTGCATTGTAAAACCATAGATAGGACCTGATATTCCTCACAATGTACCGTAGTCTTCTTTATTTTCATATACTTTTTACACACTTTTTGGCATCCCTTGGATTTCTCTTTTGTGAGTTGTATTGTAAGACCATAGATAAGACCTGGCTTTCCTCAAAAAATACCATCTTTTCTTATCCCATTGATTTTTCACATGTTTTTTGGCACCCTCATGGGTTTCTAATTTATGAGTTTCAGTGTAAGCCCATGGATAGGAAATGGACTTCCTTATAAAATTACCATCATTTTATTCCTTTTCTAAAAATTAATTTTTGATCCTTATTCTTGACTTTATATTTTTCTGCTTTTGATAGATGAAATTTTCACAACAATCTATGTTAGCATGTTTTCCTCCACTTCTCTTATTCTTATGATAAGGGATTACACTTTAATATCATTGTATCCCTTTTTTCCCTTTGTTACATTTTTCATGATTTGAATTAATTCAAATGGTTCTATGTGTTATTCCTCTTGATTTCCTTTGATTTCACTCCACATTGGATAAAAAAATGTTGAAGTCAAGATAACACTTTTATTTCACCTAGATTTATGAGCCTCTTAGACCCCATGCTCTTTTTTCTCTCTCTCTTAGAAACCAAGTCTCAAGTATTCAAATTAAAGTCATATGTAACACTGATGTTTGATTTTATAAATCCATATGGAGGAGGAATATAAAAATACATCAAAAAAATTAAAAGACAAATAATTTGAAACAAAAGGAAATGATATATAAAAGGAATCATACAAATATTAAAATTAAATATCAAAATAAAAGACATGATTACAAGCACATCTCTTATCTTTAATCAAAATTAAAACTCCATAATTAGCCTTACATAGAGGTCAGGTATATTGGGGTGAAATAGGCTAGTAGATTGGAATAGGAAAATTCAAAAAACTCTATGGTGCTACCTACTTTCTCATGCAAGTACTCAATCTTCACAGTAAACCAATGAATCTATAAGGGTTCTTGAGTAATGAGGAACACATTATGGGAAGGTAGGTCTATTTTACTTTTCCTTCATGGGATGATCTATATACTACAATTATTGACCTAAGGATTGTGTGGCTAAGAGAAGTTCTTCATAGTCCTTAAGGTCTAAAGTCCTCTTATTTTAACAAACATATTTGAGTGTCTTAAATTTGATAAAAAAGTTCCTCTACCTTGGTTTTCCTTCATTCTCCCCTCTAACCATTACATTTTCCCCCCTTGACAGACACATTTTTATTCTAAATTTGTTTCCCATCTTCTTTATTCCCTTGTTCTTCACCTCTTAGAAACATGCTAGCACTACTTTATTTTAGTTTTATCTATCCTTATAGAAAAATAAAATGTTTGAATAACTATGGATTAATATATTTAAACCATATAATTATTATCCTAGACTTATTTAACTTTTAATTTCCCATTTATTATTTGTTGTACTACCCTTCTATTATGGGCACCTGAGTTTGTACCTTTTTTCATTGTTACATGAGGTTAGCTTTTTACTTCTTACTCAACAATGTTGTTTTCCCTTTCATGCACCTTTTTCCATTTTTAAGTGAGATAAGGATTGTTACTACTCACTCATTAATTTTGTTTAACCATTTTATTTTTTCCATTTACATTGATATTTTGATTACTATCCTTTTTGACACGTATCCTTGGTTTGATTTGGTGATTTTTCATTTCTTACTTAAGGTTTACTTGTTCAAGTTTTTCAATCTTTAGTAGCCTTGGATTTTTGATTACCTGATTTACTCTTATTTTTTAATTGGTCATTTAGTCTAACATAGCACTTGTCACCCTATATTTATAAATTTTCAACTACATCCCATCATCATAGCACTATTTATCTTAGCTTTCTTGAATTTGTTTTTTTTCTCTTTCATTTTATATTATTGGATTTGTCGAAAGCAGTCTCTACACCCTACACAATCAAAAGTAACAACACAATTGAAAATCATCTAGAAATAAAGGCTAGTCAAGGTACACATCTCATTTAATTTTTAATTATTTTCCTTTCAATCATTTACTTTTAATTATTTTATGCTTGAACATACTACATACAACTTTTTTATCCTCAATGTTATGTGTTCCTATGTTCTTTCTCGAAGCACCATCCCTTGTTTCACCTTAGTGACACGTGATGAGATTTGAGTGGGGAATATATATGCATATAATATTTTCAACTTTTATCAAATACTGATGCTTTACATCTTGTAGGAACCCATCGAGACTCAATGTCTCTAAGTGCATGCTTTAAAGGGTGCACTGAGAAAGGGATGGGTAGACCATTGGTAACTTTTAGGATTGTTGTCCCATATTACCACATATTACCAATCCAACCAACTCATAAAAACCATTCCCTAAGCTATTACTCCTTTGCACACTCTAGTATTTTCCCATTTTCATCCTTTTTTTCTTCACCTTAAGTCCCCTTTGTCATTCATTTGTGTTATGTTGATTGGGTTGACCCTATATAGTTTTAGGATATTTGCCCTTAGGAATTAGGTTAGCCTTTGTCTGACCTAGCTTGAGACCTAGTGAATAATTATCCAAAATTATGTTAGGTCAACTAGGTTGAACCTATTGACCAAGATTTTTGAAAGGTTCAATGGTCAAATCCACCTATAAATACAAGATAATTTCATCATTATTTTAGTATGCAATCAAGATTTATTATTTGATCATGCTTCTTTACAATATGCTCTTCTACCATTCTACTTGAGGAGTCTTAGATTAGGGTTTCTACTTGGAAAATTTACTATTGTGTATAAGTCTTGGATGCTTTGGCATTTCTTAATGATTCTTACAAACTACAACAACCTCTTGTGAAGCCCCTTTATTCAAGGCAGAGATTAAGTCTCGATGAATTCATCATTCAGGTAAGTATTCTCTAACTTTGCTCCTCTCTTTAGTAGATAGAAGTAACATAAGTATTGGCTTCGAATAATATTAATATTCATATTCCATGTATTAGGGTCTTACTCATACATATCTTAATTTATATTATCCTATATGTGTTTTGATGGTTTACTAACCCCTCATATTGTGCCATAAGCTTTGGTGAACACTAGATTAGATTTACTTTACTTATTATTAGTTTAGGTGAACTATCAAAAATTAGGATCCACTTAGGGTTATTGTGTGATTGTGATTTATTGGAGGTTTGGATCCCTCCCTAACATGGTGAATTATGGTAAGATACCCCTTTATTGGGTCTAGCAGATCCCCATATTGGTCATGTTCCCACTTAAAAAATGTGTCCCCAATCAGAAGTGTATGGTATGATCTATCTTTTTTGAGTTAGGATTGATTTATATTCATTATGAATTTTTGATTGCATATAGGGCTTACTATATGAGGCCACTGCTAGATCTACTTTTAATCCACAATTTTGAATCAAGCAACCAACATTTGTTTTCCAATAGTGTGTACATCTAAGGATTTTCCAGCCATGATACCTTCTAAACTTGAGTCTTTACACCTATTCTAAATAAATAAACCTTTACATAGGTTTGTGACCCATTTTAAAGATAAACAAGAAGACACCAATGGTCTACTATAGGATAAAATGGGATCAAACTACTCTTGATTTGAAGAAGTGACCACCTACTCATTAGCATGCATGATGTAAGAATCCTCCTCCTTAAATGCTTCAGTCTCTGACTTAGTCAAAGGAGTAGGAGAAATAGAGCCTCCCACCACATGACCATTTTAATGTGAGTGGGTAAGATTTTTTAATTTGAATTTTGGTTTCCCATAGATCCTTTTTCCATGTGATCTTTTGAATAGTTTAGGTGTTTATTATTATTTTTAAATGAGAGGTATTTAAAATTTTTTTTTATTAAAACTCTATTTTTAATTGAGAGGTATTTAAATTTTTTTTTATTGAAACTCTATTTTTATATGAATTATATGTATATAATGCTTCCTTTTTATTTTGTATTTCTTGGATTTGTATTTTGGTGGATGTTTAGGCAACACCTTTTACACCATCATTCTCAATGTTGGACTATAACCCACTTGATTCACCTTTTTCATTTTTACTTTATGATCTAGCCATTTCCAATGATCATTAAATTGTAAATCAAACAATAAAAAAAATTTTACACACATAATTATAATTAATTTTATATATACCATTTTAATGAAAATTTTTACTTTTACTATAATCAAACTTCATACCAAAATATTGTGTTATCAATATAATCAAATAATTTCCAACTTAAGTAAAATATTATAAAATAATTTATATAATTTAAAAATAATAATAAGCATAACTTTAAAATTAAAATCCCAATATTTTTTATACTCAGAGTTTCATTCTCAATTCAAATTAGTCTATATTGGTAAAAAAATTGAGTTAAATTGAAGTGGAGTTCTTATAAGAGGGGAGCTAGTGTTTTAAAAAGGTAAATATACAATTTTTTTCATAATTTATATCCTTCCCTATAATTTATTTATTTATTTTGAGTAAAGACCGATTCTGAAATTTGTGAAATGTGCATCTAAACTATTATGAAGATATTATTAGACTTATATTAACTTATTACCTTTATATGGTGTATCTATGAAGTGGAGATTGAATCAAATGAAACAAAACAAATATGTTAGTAATATTTATTTTATGACTATTGTTAAAAATAAATTGAGATACATCATAAAATTTAATGATTAATAAATGTTGTGGTTTAATTTTTAGGCCCATCTAGATTTTCTGCCACTTTGAAGTGCATGCATGTACACATATTTCAAAATATAGAAACAGTATAAAGGTGGATAAAATAAATATTATATACTTATATCTCTTAAATAAAAACTAATGTACCTTGGAATATTTAAAAACATTATTATTACTTCATTAATTAGTCCAATTATGTTTGGTAGACAAGGGTGGTCTGTACATCCCCAAGGGAAGTTCTCTCAGATTGCACTTGTTATTTCTCCCACCAGGTAGGATGTTGATGAGGATTAATAAAAAGATAACTATAAGGATGGTTGGGAGAAAATAATTGATACTAATGACCAGATTACTATAATTATCTCAAGAGGTTAAAAAAACAAGCTAGACAAATTACCACCTCCTCCTCCATTGCTTGTGGTTGCTTTGATTGCCTAGTTACTCTTCTAATTTTTTTTCCTTTTATTGGCTTATTTTATCTATTTTCACCATTTTTTTTTAACAAAACATTTTTAAATTTGAGAATGTATTAATCTACTTGATGTTGGTTGAGTAACAATGGAGTGTGATCTTTCCACACATTTTTTATTTAAAAAAAAAATCTTTTCCTACACACACGGGTTGATATCAAATAAATATTATTATTGAAATCTAATGTAATGAAACTAAAATACCATCTAATAATAAAATTATATATATAATATTAAAAAAAGAGGCTTGAGTCCATATTAAGTGGAATCCCATATGGAATTTAAGTCACTAAGAGTTAAAGTTGGCACACAATTAGTTTCAATCCTTCAATCTATATCATCACAAATAATCCCAAGTACTAAAACATCAACATTGATAAGAGTAATAAAATATATAAATAAATAATATGGGTTCCTCCCCCCTCAATAATAAATAAGAGTGCATGAAATAGTGAAAATCATAGATAGAGAAGATAAACATATTGCCTTTGTGGGGCATTGCCATAAAATTCCACATATTATTGATAAATATATAACATCATAAGATAACATGATCATTAATGAATTTTTTTTGTGTTAACTATCATCCTATGGAGTCATTAATTAATATCATTTTTAATTTGATAAGATCATATAAACTAGTAGTAAATGAATATGATATGAAAAATATAATTGCTTTTATTCAACATGATTAATAAATATACATAGAGATGAGTGTACATATAGTTAAAACAAGAGTTATCCATATTTTTATTATTGACCACACTATTGGTGGCATTTACAAAATATGGTGACACATGTGACTATCCTATGTAATGAAATTACTTCAAGAATTAAGTATAATGGCAGAATTATATCCAAATATGACTGAAATATATCCAAATATATGATAATAGATGAGCCACTTCGAGGGGGCAACCTCCACAAGCTTCAATAAGAGCATAATTCACAAATATGATGATAAATTATTACCCACTACCTCCTATATATAGTCTAACTAGGCCATGGTTACTCCATAGGCCGACCTACTAATCTAAAGAATGCCACAAGTCGGCTAAGTAATATAATGTCAAAGAGGGATAAGTAAGCCACAAGTCGGCTAATACTATCCTCATACATGTGATAGGTTAGGGGCGTAGCATGCCATTCCCCTTCAAACCAATGTTGTCCTCAATGTTGAACAATTGTGGATGTTGTTGCATAAATTCTTCACCTTCCCAAGTTGCATCTTCACTGCTTTGGTTTTTCCACTTGATCAAATATTCCTTAATCTCTCTGGTTCTCAACCTCTTATTACGTGTTTGGAGGATCTTCTTTGGTTCTAAAATGACTCATCCTTCTTCATCTAGTTCTGGGAGCTCTGTTTGGGCATAAACTTTTTGTCCAATGACCTTCTTCAAACAAGAAACATGAAATATTAGGTGTATGTGAGATGAATGAGGTAACTCGAGATTGTAAGCCACACTTCCAATTTTTTGTAGAACCTAATAAGGGCCATAATACTTTGGAGTAAGTTTGTTGTCCTTTTTCTATTACTTCAAGGACATCTACTTGTAAAGTTGCAAATGAACAAATACCCAGTCACCCACCTCAAAATTTCACTCACTTCAGTGTTGATCTTCTTGTTGCTCCATCCTATTTTGTGCCAAGGCCAAATTCTCTCTCAAACTAGCCAAAACCTCTTGTTGATGTTGAATGTGCTCTTCCACATCTCAAACCTTGGTGTGCACCTTTAATGAAGAAGTGATGGAACGTGGATGGTAACCATAAAGTGCTAGAAATAGAGACATTTTAGAAGAGATATGGAAAGATGTGTTATACCACCATTCTGCAAGTGGTAGCCATTTAACCCAATGTGCTTGTTTATTTGATACAAAACAATGGAGATACCCCTCTAAACATTTGTTAACCACTTCAGTTTGTCAATTAGATTGGGGGTGGTAAGATGAGCTATGAGCTAGCTGAGTACCCAAACAAGAAAATAGTTTAGTCCAGAAATTACTAGTGAAAATAGGATCATGATCACTTGCAATTATTTTTGGGGTTCCATGTAATTTGAGAACTGCTTCCATAAAAATAGCCATGACTGTACTTGCTGAAAATGGATGTGAGAGAGCAAAAAAATGGGCATATTTTGTAAGCCTATCCACAATGACCAAATTAACATTATTACCTTCAGAACAAGGCAACCCAGTGATGAAATCCATGGAAACCTCCTCCCACTTTTGACTAGGAATTGCTAATGGTTGTAACAAACCTGGGGTCTTAACTATTTCGCTTTTATTCTGTTGGCATATCATTCATTGTTCCACAAAATTTTGTACATCTCCCTTGAGTCCTTCCCAAAATAATTCTTTCTTAATTATATGATAAGTTTTCAAGAACCCTTAGTGTCCCCCAAGTGGAGATGCATGCAACTCGGCAAGAATCTTATGCTTAAGCTCTAAAGTTTTGCACAAGTATAACCTACCCTTATACCATAGGACATTACCTTTCCATTCAAATTTGTCAAAGGATAAATTACCTTGCTAGAGATTCTAAATCAGAACCTGTGTATCTTTGTCTTGCTCCCATTCTAACCTAGCTTCATCCACCCAATCTGCTTGTAATATGGACATTGCACAAAGTAATGCTTCTGTGGATGCATCCCGTCTAGATAGTGCATGTGCTACTACATTATCTTTACCCTTCTTGTAGATGATTTCAAAATCATAACCCAACATTTTGGTTACCCATTTTTATTTTTCCTCAAATGATAATCTTTGCTCCAAAAAGTATTTGAGACTATCATGATCCTTTTTCACCTTAAAGTGTCTACCCGTCAGATAAGGCCTCCATTGTTTAACTACATGAAGAATAGCCATCATTTCTTTCTCATAGATAGGTTTTTGTAGATTCTTACCTTTGAATTGATGACTTTCAAATGAAATGGGTCTTCCTTCCTGCATTAGTACTGCCCCCAATCCAGACCCAGAAGCATCACATTCAATAGTGAATGTTTGTGAGAAGTCTGGAGTAGCCAAAAATGGAGTGGTGCACATAGCTACTTTTAATTTCTCAAATGCTTTGGTGGCATCATCATTCCAATGGAAAGCATCCTTTTTTAGCAATGGAGTGAGTGAAGCTACTATGCTACCATAACATTTCACAAATCTTCTATAGTAACCTATTAGTCCAAGAAAACCTCGAAGGTTTTTGAGAGTTTTTGGCATGGGCCATTCCATTATCACTTTGATCTTCTGAGGATCAACTTTGACCCCTTCATGGGAAACAATGTGACCCAGGTACTCTACCTCCTATACTCCAAAAGCACATTTAGATGGCTTCGCATAAAGTTGGTGCTTCTCCAAAACTATCAACACCTGTTTCGCATGTTGCAGATGTGCTTCCCATGTCTGACTATAAATCAATATGTCATCAAAGAAAACTAGCACAAACTTCCTTAAAAAAGGCCTAAAAATAGTGTTCATCAAGCTCTAAAAAGTAGATGGTGCATTTGTAAGACCAAAGGGCATTACCACAAACTCATAATGGCCCTCAAGTGTTCTAAAAGCAGTTTTATGAACATCTTCATCCTTGATTCTAATTTGATGGTACCCCGAGAGAATATCCAATTTTGTGAAATAATTAGCACCATGCAACTCATCAAGTAAATCATCAATTACTAGAATAGGAAACTTATATTTGATGGTGTACTTTTTGAGTTCCCTATAATCTGGGCACATCCTCCATGTGTCATCCTTCTTCTGCCCCATGACCACGGGTGATGAATATGCACTTTGGCTATGCTTGATGATCCCTGCCTCCAGCATCTCATGGACCATCTTTTCAATTTCACTCTTTTGTGCATATGTATATCTATATGGTCTGATATTTGGTGGTTGACTACATGGAATTAGTTGAATGGCATGATCATGTTCTCTTTTTTATGGTAGTCCTTTTGGCATGGCCCCAAAAATAGATGAGTGGTCTTCAAGAATTATTTGGAGATCAGGATGTGTAGATACCTTTAGGGGTTGAACTTCTATGGAGCATAATCATGTAATAATTCCCTCTACTCCCTTTTTTAGCATCTTGGTCATCTAATGTGAACTAACCAATTGTGGAGATTTTGCATGTAATCCATGTAGTTCAATTTTCTTACCTTCAAAATGAAAGTGCATGAATAGTTCTTGGAAGTTCATCTCAATGGTACCTAAGGTTGTGAGCCATTGGACTCCCAAAATAATGTCTGTGTTACCCATGGGAATAACAAACATAGGAGAGTCAAGATTGTACCCACCCATAGTAAGCTTAATACTATGGCATTTTCCTGAACAATTAATTGTGCCACCATATGCAATCATGACCTAAAATTTTAGTGCTGGGTAGATGAAATAGTTTAATCGAGTGGCCAACTTATGGTTTATAAAGTTATGTGTGATCCTTGTAGGTTGGGAATCTTCAGGTACCTCCTCTATATCTTCCTCATCATCATTGGAGGCATTATCTACTTCTTAATCTTCATTTGGTCCCTCAATGTAGAATAACTTCTTCTTAGCACATATATGTCCTTTACTTCACTTGCTATCACAACCAAAACATAATCCTTTTGCACACTTTTATTCAATTTGTTGAGGGGTCAATCTAGTAGGTAGAGGAAATGTTGATGATGATATGATACGATCTTTGAAGTGAGTGAATGGCTGCTTCTTATTGGCTATGAATTTTTCCTTAGCTCTACATGCTAGGATAATAGATTCAAAAATATTAAGTGGATTAAACATGCATACCTCATGTTGAATGTGGTCCTTGAGTCCACCCAAAAATAGGTCATTCAAGTTTGCATCAAAAATTGTCACCACACGTAAGGATAGGTTCTAAAAATGATGAATATAATCCTTAACAGAGCTAGTTTGTCACAATTTTGCTAGTTGGCTAAAGTAATTATCTGTCACACTATTGCCATAGTGTAATTGTAGCTGCTCTATAAAAATTGACCAGGTGACATTGAGACTCATCTTTTTCTTTTGAGCACACAACCATCGATACCAAATAAATTGATCAAGTTCAAGATATAAGGATGCCATGGTAACCTTCTGTCCACTTGGAATCTGATGTAGGTTAAAAAAACTCTCCATTTGGTTGAGCCAATTGAGTGGATCTTTTTCATCGAATTTGTGCATATCCACTTTTGGTAATAGGTTCTTCTGTGGCCATGGAGTTGGATTTGAAGTAGACTGGTTAGGAGAACCAACCTGGTGGGTTTGTGAAATAGAGTTATCTTGATGATTTTATTGATTAATGTTCAAATCCACCATGATATATCCCAAACTATCTTGTATGGATTGCATATTAGATTGTATGTCTTGCACCTCACTCTAAATGCCTTGCACACTATAGTTAAGCTGGCTCATTTTGTGATCTATATTAGAAAACCCTGGTACAAAGGGTATATTACACCCCCTTATGAATCCATCTCATCCTTGTTAGGATTTTTTCCTGGAGTTTCAGCACCCTTTCCTCGGCCCCGAGTTTGTGGACCCGCCATAAAAGGGTTTTACGATGTCGACCCTTATTGACACTTTTGACCCAACTTTGACCAAGCGATTTTGGAATTATTTCGGCCTAAATTAAAAATATACAAAGAACAAACCGTATCCAAATTTTTATAATCTTTCCAAAAATGTAAACAACTCAGAAAAATTCTTTGAATTGAGCACGATAGAGCAATTTTATGAAAAACCATAAAATAGAGATAAATTTTGAAAAATAGATCCAAATGAGCTGAAATTTTAATGGAAGCTTAATGTGATGATTTAACACCTCTATTAAAACAATTTTAGAGAAATTCACTACATTTTTTTATATATCACAAAATTTAAAAATTTAGTGTTTCACCCACAAGATTGCCCAAATCGCAGCTTTGATACCACTTGTAATGAAATTACTTCAAGAATTAAGTATAACAGAAGAATTATATCCAAATATTACTGAAATATATCCAAATATATGACAATAGATAAGCCACTTCGAGGGGGCAACCTCCACAAGCTTCAATAAGAGCAGAATTCACAAATATGATGATAAATGATTACCCACTACCTCCTATATATAGTCTAACTAGGCCATGGTTACTCCATAGGCCGACCTACTAATCTAAAGAAAGCCACAAGTTAGCTAAGTAATATAATATCAAAGAGGGATAAGTAAGCCATAAGTCAGCTAATACTATCCTCATACATGTGATAGGTTAGGGGCGTAGCATCCTACAAGTAAACATTTAACATTTTCACCATCACTTATTCCATTTAATATTATCACCAACACTTATTTAGACTATGACCTAATTAATTATTCTAAAATTACCTCCTTTATTCATCATAGTATTAAGAGTACAAGAGAGAATTTTTGAATGCTTCAAACTCATTACGTGAAATGACTTGGTCAAGACATATCACACTAATCTTGAGTGTGAAAAAATTAGAGGAAAACTTTGTGTTTTTAAAATGCTTGCGTATGAAATAGATTTGAATTTATATGTGCCTCATATGCTCATGAAACTCTAGATTGTGAAAGAAATCAAAACACCTGGATTGCCACAATATAGAATTATCATTTGTACTTATGGTACTCCTGCTCCTACAAGTATGAGATGTAGTCAAATTGATTCAAAAATAGGTCCTCCTACTACATGATATTTCTTCCCAGTGAAAGATCAAGAAAAAATGTTTTGGTTCTTACTCCCCATGAGATAGGACTAGATTCTAGAAAGAAAATAATTCTATATGTGGATTTACTATCATAAATAGAGCCTACATGATCCGAATTTGAGTATCATGTCAAGAATAAATTATCATTCTTATTATATCCTATGCCATGATATAAATTATCATTCTTATTATATCCTATTTCATGATCTAAATTACCCTGAATATATCTCAATATATTATTTTCTAATTTATAGTGACTCACCTTTGGTTCATACATGAATTTGGAAAGATAATTATGGTGTTGATGGATTTTAGTGAAACAACTCAAGTCTTGTCTCCATGGGTGTTTTAATAGATTTACAATTCATCATCCATAATTTATAGAGAATTATCTTGACATAATTATTTTGAGACATAAATATGTGATGTCTTTTTACCATACATCACAAATAAGAAAATAATATTGTACTTTGATATATTTAGTGTCAAATTATCATTTAAGATAACTATTTATTTCATCAGTCATCTTCACTAAGCTGCTAATGATGAATATATCATCAACATATATAGATAGAATCATAACCTCCCCCCTTGATCCTTGAGGTAGAGGTTTTGATCATATGGACTCCATTGAAATAAATGTTGAATGATATGCTCATCAATATTGATATACCATGCCTGGTGACTCTACTTGAGACCATATAGTTAATTGATGAGTCTACATACCCTTTTTTACTTGACTAGGTGTGACAAAACCCTATGGTTGGGCCATGTAGAATTCTTATTATATCTTTATTAAATAAGGAATTATTTACATCCACCTAATGTAATTTTAATCTAAATTGATTACCCATATAAATACCATTCTAATAGTATTTATCTTTGTTGTGGGAGAAAAAGTCTCCTCATATTCAATGACTTATTTTTTTGCATATTCCTTTTCTACAAGTCTTTCCTTGTACTCGTAAATGTTACCATCTATTTTATGTTTGGTCTTAATTATAGGCATATTCCCTATTAGAATATCAAATAGGTTATATGTATTTTTATTTATTAATGAATGATACTCTACATTCATGGCCTCTTTCTAAAGTTTTAAATCTTGCACTTCAATAAATATTGAGGGCTTAAATGATTATACAACTATGGTCATATGTGATAAATTAACCTCTTCATGTTCCATGCTATAAATCCTTGGTATTTAAGTGGAATTGTCTAGGAATCCATCCAATTTTTCATCTTCAATTGTAAATGTACACCCCTTAGGAATATATTGAACAATATTAGTGAGTGGTAGAGTTGGAGGACATAACTAGCCATCATCATTGTCTTCATCCTCAATACCAATATCAAGATTATAATATTTTACAAGATTAATACATGTATTAGGTGAATGTGTGGAGGGTATATTAGAATCACCATTCTCATTAAATATAACATCTCTAATAATATATAAATGATTGATATTAGGATCCATGGGTTGATAGGATTTTGAGTCTTCACTATACCCAATAAATATACATTCTAAATATTTTTAGTCCAACTTTTTCCTCTTCTTATTTTTAATGTGTATATGTTCTTTGAAAATAAAAATAATAATATGGGAGATACAAGGATTATTCCATAAAAATGTTTCTATGGAGGGACACCATTGAGAGCCTTGGTAGGATAATTATTCAGTAATTAAAATGTTGTGTGAACTACTTATACCTAATGTGGACATGCCATGTGGGATTATTTCAACATGCATCACATCATCTCAAAAATTGTATTATTGCATCACTTATAACCAATATTTATTTATGGCATGTAAATATAAATTAGTTGATGGTGAATGCCATGTTCTTTCAAAAATACATAAAATTCATTACAAGTGTGTTTTCCCCATGATATGAACTAAGAATACGTATGTGACAACAAAATTATCTCTTAGCTATTCCTTTGAACTCTTTGAATGCTTAGAAGTCTTGATACTTGGTCCTCAAGTAGTATACCCACATTTTTCATGAGTAATCATAAACAAATAAATGAAAATATTGAAATCCACTAACACTAGGAATGAAATGTCTACATAAATTGGTGTACACCAAATCCAATGGACTAGTTGTCTAATATGTATTTATGCCAAATGGATCTCTATGTCATTTCAAGCCAAATAATTATATAATAGATTAGTGGTATTATTAAGTGAGGGAAGGCATCTAACCATGTTGTGCTTGTTAGGAATTAGTTTTTACATTAGCATTTACTTTTGGATATTTACCAAGAGATAAATATAATATTGTGTGAGTTAGTTATTAGAATATATTATTTGGTTAGTCAGTTGTGATATATTATTATATTTTATAATAATATTACTCATATACGAGATTAAGAGAATATAGGGATGTGAGAGATATATGAAGATATGATCTCCCCAATTATGGGAAATAGTTTTCCTATATAATTTTGTAATATCTCATATGATGATATATGAAATAATATAATATTATCAGGGTGTTAAAATATTTCTCCATCTTTGTGAATTTAGCTCTATGATTTAGCTTTATTATTATAGGATTAATTATGCAAAATTTGAATATTCCCATTATCTAGTATTAGAGCAATATGGGGTCTTGAGAATTATAAGGGGTAGATCCATTGCTAGTTATGGTTTCCCCAGTTGATGAGAAAAAATACTTTTTGAAAAGTTTATATAATAGCTTGATTTAGTTTTAGCATAGTTTTGGTCTAGCATTCTTGGAATTAAGGTCTTTGTATTTGGTGTTATGCATTGCACTTAGATTCTTATTTAACATTGGAGTTGTGCGTTGCATTGGAAGGCACTCAAATCTAAAATATGAAATTTTAGGAAAGAATACTAACAAGGCATAGGTGGATTCATCCTTGATCTATATAGAATCACCAAGCAAATAATTCTAAGGCATGTGTAACTAATGTTTTAAACTTTAAAAATAATTTGGTGTTGTTCATGATTTTTAGCCTATGACCAGGATATATATCTATGTTTTTACTCAGACTCTAGACATAATTATGTTCTAGGCTATCATATTTGTTTGGAGTTATTTACTTTGTGTAAGTTTATTTCTATAAGTATGATCTCATCTATCACTATGAATAAATCATTAAAACCATCACTCTAAATCTATATTTTTTATTCTTTTTTGGAGGTGATTCATATCTACAATGTTGGATTTACACAAGCCAATGCCATTTAGCCATAATGAATCAAATTTTTTGTATTAGATCAGAGTTATATTTGTTTGATTTTCTCGGAGCCTCAGATAATTAACATCACCTATTAACATCATTATTTGAGATCCATCCTTCTCTGACATGATCTCATTATAAAATAGTGGAAGCATGGTTTTTGTGTAGATGGTTATTGAGTTAGAATCCTATCCTTTGGATCATGGGTCTCAATTTTTGTGTCCAACTATCTTTCATATTTCATCCATCATCTTCATCCTTGTGTGCAGTTATGTTCATGACAGTGGCAAAACTTGATCTATTTTTTAATGCATCCCATAAAATCTACATGTAACCATAAAATATATTCTACATCATTCTAAAAAAGTTATATTTAAGTATATAGGTGTCTCTATCTTTTAGTTTATGTAAATTCAATATTCAAGATATAAATCATTCAATACTAGGTCAAAGTTAATTAAAAGCTTATAGTTGAGTTAAGTTAGTCAATGTTAGGTTTTTTTAAAGTTTGGTATTCAAATTAGATGATTTTTATTTTTTCTAAAATCCAAAAATGTCAAAAGAATAAAAAATTAACATGAGTTGAGTGGTTAAATTTTTTGAGTCATGTAATGTTTTATGATTATTAAGATTGTTAATCAACTGATAAGTATAATTTTAATATTTAAGGTTGTTGACATGTTTATTTTTTTCAAAAGTAATATAGGTATTTACAATGATGTCTAGTATTTCAATTTTTATGTGTTGTCAAATGTGACAAAATATTTGAGTCATCAATGTCAAAAATCAAAATTATTTGTAAAGGATGTACTATCACTTGTATGCGACATCCTAAGTCAAATTTTGAATGTGTCAATATTATAGGGGGGACCCCATTTCATTCAAAGGGAAATGTAATTAATTTTCATGACTTCATCAACTGAGTAAGAAGGTTCACTCACTAGAGGATAGAGGAAATTGAGGCTGGAGATTCTAGAGCCTCTTATCAACCAAAAATAATGGGGCCCAGATGATTTGGTGACATATTATGTGTTGTGTTTTTTAATAGTTTCCATTGTATGTTTGTAAATAAGAATATAAGTACACTCTTGTTTAATATTTATAATTAGTGAATAATATCAAACATAATTCCTTGATGTGAAAACATTGTGAAAGGATAAACAATGCCAATGTAATATAGTTCATGGATCTTGAAAAGGTTTGTGGTAAATCTAGAAAATCATATGAGGTGGATAGTTGATGAGGTTCCTATTAATGTCAAGGTTTGTGGTAAACCTATTTAAAACCATGGAAGGAGTGAGCCTTTCTTTGTATCAAGGTCATGAGCCAAATAGTTATGCATGCCATAGGGTTGAGCATACTATAGGTGAGAGTGTGAATATTTTCACACCTTGTAAAAATGAAAGGGGAGAATATTAGGAATTATTTTTTAAATTATAATTTACTTTTGTATATTTACTAAGAGGTAAATATAATATTGTGTGAGTTAGTTATTATAATATATTATTTGGTTAGTTGGTTGTGATATATTGTTATATTTTATAACAATATTACTAGTATAGGAGATTGAGACATTATAGGGATGCAAGAAATATATCGAGATATGATCTCCCCAATTATAGAAAATAGTTTTCCATTATAACTTTGTAATATCCTATATGTTGATATATGGAATAATATAATATTATCAATGTGTTAAAATATTTCTCTATCATTGTGTATTTAACTCTATGATTTAGCTTTATTATTTTGAGATTAATTGTGTAGACTCTGAATATTCCCATTTGTGCCTACTTAATACAATTAGGTAACCAAAGATTAAATGTCCATATCTTATGTGCCATAAATGTATTGAGTTGATATATTTGACAAATGAATCTTGATTATTTTTATGGACAATATCAAGCTAAAACATTTTGGCTACATTGGAAGATCTTGTAATAATTTTTGATCTTCAAGACTTTTCTTGAATAAGAGATATTTTTTGTCATTTTTAAAATAAAATTCAACTATAAGGTTGTGATTAAGTAATCATTGATAGATAATATATTTTTTTTTATACCTATAACATATAAGACATCAATGATTACCATGTGGTAAGGAAATGTCACATGTACCGTAGACACTATATGATGTGTCATCTGCGAGAGAAACATTACCATGATCTAATGAATAGTTCAAAGTGGCTAAAAAATATTTCTAACTAGTCACATTCTGTATGCCACCAAAATACATGTACTAAATTGAATTTAAAGGAGAGATATCATCAATTGTCTATATAGCATAGAAAAAATCCTCATCTAAGGAATAAATATCTTCTCTAATTTTCCCATGTTGTTGTTGTGAAGAAGGATTATGTTTTTAAGTAGGTGTGGACTATGGATTTTTATAGTTATATCCTTATGGAGATTTATTCTTATGTGGGATTCTTTTTTCTAGTTGAGCATTGTGTAAGTGTATTATACTAGCAATCCTTCAATTCATGACCTATATTTCCACAGGTTAGATAGACATTTTATGAACTAAGTTTATTACCTTGTTGGTGTTTTTGATTATTCTACTTACGGGATTGTTTTGAAGGCCTCATGAGATTTTACCATTCAATTGTGATGCAAGTGCATGTTATTCTTCATCAAATTTTTGTGTGTGTATGGATTCTTCTTGTTAAAACATATTAACCAACTTTTGAAAAGTTTGTTTCATTTTTGAAATATTCAAAGTAGACATTAAGATCTTGTATGTAGAGGGTAGTAAATTCATAATTATAGGTAACATGAGTCATATTACACTTCTTCACCCAAATCTTAGAGTGAGGCCTCTAGTGTTACAACACATCAAATAAAACTTTCAATTTTTCACCTATCTTCAGCTTGAGATAATTAATCTTTACTCTATAGATGAAGAACAATATTCTAGTTTTTGGCCTCATAGATAGTGTTGATTTTAACCCATGCATATTTAGATGAATTATAATTTAGGATATGATTTTTTACATGACTGAATACCCTAAACATAATGATCAACTTTGAATTTTGGTTTGCTTTATCAAAATTATGTTGTTGGTCAATGTATGTGTCATGTTGAGTGTATAATCCATCAATAACTAACAAAGTATATTCAAATTCAAGGTGAGTTTTCATCTTGGTTTTCCATGCAACATATTTATTACCTGGAATAATTTATGTATTTGGAAAAATAAATCTTAGACCATTTCCAACCATTCAAACAAAAATATTTATAGGAGATCAATTGGTTCCTTATTTCTCCAATAAGTCTCAGTTTATATACATTTTTAGAAAGATATACCAAACTTGTCTATATGTTAAACCTTATTATATACCCATCAATACATGGAATAATATCATCCTTTATATATACCTAGTGGTTTGTGAAAGATAAATTTTAAGCATATGGGAGTATAGTGGCATGGGGTACCAAAATAGTATGTGAAAATGATTCATTCTATCAATGATACATATTTAGAGATAAATCCTTGTAGATGAATGTAACTTCTCAATATATTCATTAGTTAAATCTTTCAAAATTTATGTCTAATGATGGTGATGATTGGGTAATGGAGGGAAAGGTAAAAATGAAATTGTGATCCTTATTTTTCCTTGATTATTTAAAGAGATGATTCCACATATGTCATTACTGAAATGATGTTAGGTGTTGGATGTATTAGTAAAACACAAATAATTTAATCATAAAAGTGAATAATAAGCATCATATATAATGAACACTACTTGTATTGCATAGTTTTACAGAGTTTTAAAAATTTCTTGATTTGCTTGCTTTATCCTATAGATCTAAAAATAAAACATATAAAAAAATATAGCTAATTTTTATTTTCAAATATACAAAAAATAGCTGATTTTATCACCTAAAATAAAATATTTGATTTTTTTACAACTCATGCATTAAAAAAACATCAAAAATAAGGTTCACATGGTCAACTTCAGATCATGGTATCTCCTTTGATACTACTCAGAATGCTTATTATGACCACTTTTTCAAAAGCTTTCAAATTCTTATTTATATTCATGAAATAATTGTTTGAATTAGACACCTTTGTGGGAAAAAAAAACTTCTATAAGGTAATCACTATTTTGTAGAATTTATTTTTTGCAATATCTCCAAGTAAGTCACCTATTTTTTTTGGAAAAGAAAATAATTTCTTTGTTTATTTTTCAGATTTTGTCTCAAAAAAGAAAAAAAGGAAAAGAAAATTATTTTTAGAATAATTCAAGTGTAGTGGTTCTCCTCTTTCTTTTCTTCTCTCTTCCTTTAATATATTTCCTGGTCAATTTAGATTTGAAGATTTCCAAAGGAAATCTTATGTTCCTTGCAATTAGAATGAATATCTTTCCTCCTTTGTATACCTTTAATGGATTTATATCCATTGAAGTAATTTTTGGAATGCTTTGGAGCTCTTAAAAATAAATAAATGAAGCAAATATAGATTTGGAAAAAAATAGTAAAAAAAACCAATGGTGGATTTATCCTTTCAACTGTAAGAAATAAGAGTGCCTAAGGCTCTTCAATAAAATTATCACTTCTCCTTGATCTCCTTGCTCTTGATCTGATACCAAATGATAAAAAAAATATAATTACATGTATTCAATGTGATTAATGAAAGTACATAGAGATGAGGGTATATATAACTAAAACAATCTTGAAGCTATCCCTCCTTTTCTTACCGACCACACTATTAGTGGAATTTATAAAAGGTGGTGACACATGTGACTATCCTACAAATTCACATTTAATTTTTTCACCATCACTTATTACATTTGATATTATAATTAACACTTATTTAGACTATGATATAATAAATTACTCTAATAAAATAGTAACAATAAATTAGGTCCCCTTACAAATATATAAAGTGTAAATATAAATAAAGCTTACCTCATTATTACCTTTTACCTTTGCAAAGATATTTTTGAAAGATTAAAAACATGACTAATTGACAAGTTTATGGAGTACCAATTAGATCATTTGTGGATTGCCACCACACAAGTAAGGATTCAAGCTTAGTAAGTTATTCTAAGCCTAATTTTTCAAATTTTGGACTTTTTCTAAAATTATAAATAGTTTGAATATAGTAGAGAAGATTTTTCCCCCTGATTTGGGACTAATGCACTCTCGAAAGGTATTGTACGGTCCTAATAATATTTGTGTTAGGCTAGATTTTTTAATTTATTTTTATTCTTATGTAACTACAAAACATTTATACAACTCATATATTTTATTAGAGATATATTAAATTTTATCTTATTTCATCATGATATAGAGTATCATAAATGTGCAAGACATTTGACATGGCATAATGCTAAATACATTAAAATCACTAGGGTTAGACTAAGATGGGTGGGAAAATATAAAAATTACTATCTTAGGAAAAGTTGCACACCTTCTTGCAATGAGCTATGACCTTGTTATGATTAATACCTTATTAAGATGATAAAATAGGGGCATTATAATACCTCTAATAAAGGAGATCATGGTGAACCTAGAGGATGTTTGCATGGCGGCATCACCTTGGTAGAATGGTAAAAACCATAAGAAAATATATAGGAGTTATTTTTTTGTAATAAATATTCCGCCAATATATTATTAAAAATAGGGGTATTAGTATAAAAGGGGGCCCATAGTATAAGAAGATGTGGTGGTCAATTTGGAAAATAAGGGAAATGTTTAGATTTTCATTGTTGCATGTGTTTTGATGTTTTTTTACTAAGTGACACTTGCATGGATGTTTAAAGGATATTGAGATCACATATTAAAAGGAAACATGTTTTAGTATGGAGACCTATAATACATGAGCAAAGACTAGATCATAAGTACTCCATGTAGATAGCTGGAAGACCTAATAGGGGGGAGAGATTCTTTTAAGCACCCTTGTAGTAGGTGGATCACCATACTTACAAAATTATGTGTATATTTATAGAATATCATTCATGACCATAAAAAAAATAAGTTTATCTTGATCATAAAACATTTAGACACCTAAAAATAGCCACTAATGACCTTCAATCAAGCTTCAGACCAATTTCTATCAAACATCACAATTTGGCCCAAAAACACTAAAAAATGCTAAATTGTCAGAATTTGTCATATAAAAGTGCTGATTTTGGTCAAGGTATCCCTAAATGGGGAAATGAATTTTATGAAACTATTAGTTCTTCTCAAATCATTTCGATCAAAAATGCCAAAAATGCAATGTGATGCTCTAAACCACTAAATTCTCCTAATTTGGAAGCACACATGTGTATGTGTTATTTTATGTCAACAATGTCCTAAATGGGATATTGGTCCATATTCAACTAACATTGAATTCTAATTCCAATCTAGTCAAAAATTTACCCAATAATATGACATTTGGACCAGTTTGATTAAATTGTGCACCATTTTCCAAAGAATTGCACTAGAAATGTTTAAATCTTACATAGAAAATTAAACCAAATTATGAGCCTAAGTAAGAATTCCATGGAACTTGTTGAATATTTATTTTTAGAAATTGGTTTGTAATATTTGTATCATCATGTGACATCATTTTTTGAGGTGGTTCCATAAGCCATAAATGTAACAAATATTTAATTAAGCCGTCCCATGCCTCATTAATACCCCTTATTCCCAAATCATAATGAAGGTATTTATGGATTTTATTTGCATAATTAGATTATTTCATGGCCATACATATTCATGTTGAGATGGATGGTCATGGTTTTTCCAAGCCCATTTTAAAAATATATAAAAGAAGGCCTCATACTCATAGTTTTAAGCTCTCTCAAGCCAAAGTTATAATGCATAAATTATTTCAAAAGCCATTTGATATAGTGTTACCATTTCAAAATATTGAGTCAAGCTTTACAATCCAAAGCCACAACCAATGATGCCAAGAGGAGGTGGAGAATAACCAAAGATCCATTCATTAATACCTTTGAAGCACAACCTAAGCAAGACAATGAATTAATTATTTGAAGCAATCAAGGAAGGTGAGGAATGTTTGTTATTTATTCATATTTTAGTTGTGTCGTCATTTTTTATTCACCAACCTCCCCCTAAGATATAGGCTTAAGGTATTAGTTTGTTAGCATGTTTTTGGATTTGTTTTAGTATACTAACATGATACTAATATCCTCTTATTGGATTCCTATGTTCATAAATGACACACTTGGTGGGACCATATGTATCCTACGTACCAAGAAGATCTATGTGCAAGTCTTAAATTAAGATTTGGATGCTTGAAACATTTTAAAATTGATTTTATAAATTTTTTTGGATGGATTTCATATTCATAAGTTTACACAAAGACCATCGATGGTCAAGTGTGACCACTAATAGTTAGGTCCAACCATTGGTGATTGGATTGCAGAGTAGAAATAAAAATAAAATTTACATTTTGATGTTTTCTATAATACATATTCTTTATTTTAAGGGTTGAAAGGCATTTAGACACATCAATAAAATTTTTAATTTCATATTTTCTTGTTTTTTACCCTAGCACTTGTCTAATCTAACACATTTGATTTTTAGGTTTTGCCTTTGGGTTGATAGGTCATCATTGATGGTCAATTATTGATTAATGGTGATTTTACTTAACCATTGATGGTTACTACTAACTGATTAGTGACGGTTACCTTTAAGTTGTTAATGGTTGTCTATAACTATTGATGGTTAATGTGTTTAATTTAATCTAAAACCCAAGAGCTAAAATCCAAACTTCATTTACTAACAATCATAAGTGCTTCTAAGGAGGGGGTTACTATCTTATTTTTGTAGGGTGAAAGCAAACTTTAAACATCAATTTTCATTCTAAAATGGTTTCTAACACTTAAATTTTGTGTTTAAAATAAATTAGGCTAAGATTCAAACATTTGGATTTGGGTTTAAAACAAGATTGCATGATTTAAATCTCACGCATTTGAACGTGGAGGATTAAAAAGGAATTTAGGAACATTTACTTTAGTGCTTAAGGGTAAAAAATTTGCATGTTTTATGATTGAATGTTTTCTTAGTTATTCTTTAATTTTTTTTTTCAACTTAAGGCCAATGGGTAAAAGAAAACCACCAAACATTTTACTATAGTGCTCTAAAATTGAATTCAATTCAAAGTCAAGGTTTGTCTTGTTTGAGTCATTGCTTGGATAAGTTTGTTTGAGAATCTCCCCTCATCCATTATAGGGAACTTATGGTATCAAAATTTCCATTTTCATTGAGAATTATGCCTTAGTCCAAAGGTGTAAAAATGATGTTGTCAAGGCTCTCCCTAAGACAAGCATAGCCTGGGTGATCTATAAATAATCATAAAGAATTTTTACTTAGTTTTTAATTTCATGAATTTTGGCTTATGAGGGGGATTTCATCACCTCCCATAAGTTATATAGGGAAGCTTTTATCAGGGGCTTCATCTCTCAGCATTGTATTCAACTCCTCTTCATTGGGGTGTATATAAATTAGGATCCCTTTACTAGGATGGTGGTTTGAGTGGTTAAACCATATTTTTTATTATAGGATAAGCTCAAGACATATTATTTATATGAAAATCACACTACACTGAGCAAGTGACTAATTTAATGGTTGTGAAAAAGACTAGACCTTTTCATAACAATCCAATTAACATAGACCTAATTGATGTGTTTCTTTTATTATGTGCATATGTGAAAATGTGTACAGATGGGATCAATATAGATGATATAAAACCAATTAGTTTTAGTCAACCCCACTTTGCCACACCTTGATAGGATTTAGGATGAATACTTAGTTGTATTTTGTCATTTTATCGCTTGGTGTGTTAAAAATAAAACTTATTTTTTAAACCATATTTTAAAGTGAGTTTTGTGTCCACATTACTCCATTGTTTGATGAGGTGTTATGCCATCCATTTAACACCTTGAATTTAACTTAACAAACATTTATGTCAAAACATTGAGTTAGGCACTTGATTGAGAGGGGTAATATTACACTGTCCAAATAATTCTAAGTCTTGTGCCTTTGAAGTCTTTTAAAACATTAACCATTGTTTACATATTTTGGGAGTGATAACATCATTACGCTACCCAAATTGTTTCAAAAAATACTTGTATTGTCTCATATCCTAATCATCATTATTTGCAACCAATCATTTATACCTTGTTGGGTCTTTGTTTTAGCATTGTTACACTATTCAAATTTGCCTAATTTATTTTCATCAAGAGCCTAATTTACCTTAGTTGAGTCTTTGATTGATTTTTCCAAATTTTGGATTCAAAAATTGATTGATTTTTGTTTAGGCCTCAACTCATGGGGTTGATATATAGATCTTCCTCTTTTGGGTTACATAACTTAAAGTTAATCCATTACTAAAGTTTAGAAACTTTATTATTTGTGTCTTTGTTTGATCAAATTAGTCCATCTTGAAATGCCTTTTATTTAGTGTTTTACACCAATTAGATCATGTTTGTGTCTAGAATCAAGTGCCTTATTTATGTTGGGTGAATATTTTGTCAATCAACATACTGATCAACAAAATAGGTTTGATTAACCACAGTAGGAAGATTGGTCAGCCAGGTGTGCAGCTTTACTACATCAACCAGAGACAAATCTCTCCTCCCATCAAGGGGAGGTTCCCTATAGATACATAGGAGTTATATACAATATAAATAAGGAAAAAGTAAGACACAGGGGTGGGATAAACCATCCATCTCTCTTTTTTCAAAGATGATGCTAACAAACAGAGGAGAAATCCTGGGTGATTGGTGAAGGTACTTCTCTTCTTTTAGAAGTAACATTTAGCCAATAGCCAGATCCCTTCCTAGATAGTAGAAATCTTGGTGAAGTGATAGAAGGCACTTCTCTTCTTTTAGAAGTGCTTGTTCTTGCAAAAAATAGGAATCTTTTTGGTAAGTAACTGGTAACCAAAAGTGCAGAGTAACCAACAGCCTGAGATGTAGTGCAAAGTCTCCACCTCGATTGCACAAGAGTGAAATATGAAGAACAATGGGGGCACAAAGTCATCCCAAGGTCCTTTACATAAAAATAAAAAATAAACACACACTAAAGACAACTATGACATCATAAAGTATGAAAGTAGTTGGCTTCAAGACACCTTCCTTATTACCTCCACTAGTTTTGCTTGTTAAATCAAATAAAAAAGAATGCTTTCAGAAGATAGACATAAGAACAATCTCCTAAAGTAGCACAAGCTATCACAACACAAAGTCTACAAGTAACTTGCTTTCTCATTCAATCAAAGAAATATGAACTACAATTTGAGCTCAAAGTCTCAGTAATGCCTTTCAATTTGGGTAGAGTTTCACTTCTGGTAAGGGGAAGATCTCCCTTATAAAAAATGAGAGATTACAATATATAATGCTCCAAGAAAGACTTGGGTGCTTATTTTCATTTAAAAGGCCCATGCTATAGTCAACATCTTCAATGTGTCTTCAGTTTTGTCTGGAGGGACCATGCTTGGAATAGTGCATTGCCTCAACTATGGCATGTCCCTCCATCTGATATGTCTCCTCCTTAATATGGATTGTTTGGTCCTTTGCATATTTATCTTTACTTCATGGAATAAAATATGCCGCATCCTTGGTTTGGTGCACTCAGAAGTCTACTCGATCCACTATTCCACCTACTAGAAATAACTCTTTCAAAGACATTTCTAGTCCTTTTCATCGATCTTCTCTCTTTGAGTCTTTAGGCTCTCTTTTCAGTCGATCGCTTGATTCAAGTTGAACCTTGAACCCATTAAACCACTAAAAGTTCATTAGTTCATTAGTTCATTTTGTCTCTTTTGTTCTATCACTTCTTGGTTCAATTGCTTCTTTGCCCCTTGGTTGAACCACTTATGTGCCACTTTTTCTTTGATTGAGGCCGCCTTTGAACTTTTGAACAATGTTGAACCAATGAACTTTGAACTCTTTCAGTTCAAAGTTCAATCAATTCATTGGTTTATTCTACATTTCACTCAAACACTACTTCCTTTATCTTTTTAAGCTCTGGTTGAACCTTTGAGCCTTGAACCCGTTGAACCTTTCGGTTCAACAGCTCAATGGTTCATTCGGTTCATTCGGTTCATCCATTGAAGCCCCTTTTTGTCTAAGTCCATGAAAGTTCCTTTCTGTGTCTTTGTTCAGGATTTTAAAATGGTCCTTTCTCTATCACCAAGTGCCCCCATGAGGGTACTTGTCCTTTGCACTTCAACTTCCCCGATGGCTTCTTACTTCTTCGGCGGGCTTTTTCCATTGGGAAAAAAGCCTGAAAGAATTCCTTCAGACAAAATTTCTGAAGGAAAATTTCTTGTTACTTGGCCATTTTTTCTTTCTTGCTTCTTCAGACTTTTTCTCTGGGTGAATTCCTTTGGACAAAAATTCTGAAGGAATTTTGCCTTAACATTTTTCTGAGAAAATCTTCCCGAAAGTATTCTTTCGACCTCTTGGACTTAGCCATTCCATCGGACAAAAAGTTCAAAATAATTGTTCCTTATGGGCCTTTAAACAAATCCAAAGGAATTCTATCTTTTCTTTGACCTTCAAACCAATGCTACCTACCCTCTGCAAAGGCACTTGCCTTGATTGCTTTGGGGTATCCCCTTGAACCAACTGATTGAACCAACTTTGGTTTAATAGTTTAATGGTTCAATAAGCTCATCCTTCATTATTTGGCTAAGTCCTTTTGATCTTTTACACCAAGCACATTGAACCAACCTGGTCATTGAACCCATTGAACCAAAGTGGTTCAAATTTTAATAGTTCAAGCCTTTGTCCTTTATCATGTGCCGATTGAACTCTTTTGATTGGACCGAGGTGCTAAACTAATCCTAGAGATGACTAAGTGTTAGAAACTTGTTCCTTTGACTAAACTCACTTGTAGAAGCTTTTTTAAATTGTTGAACCTGTGAATCCCTTTACGAAAAAAGCTTAAAAATGAGGAATTTGAAAGCTCAGAACAAATTTTGAGAAGGGAAGAGAGAAATTTTGGTCTGTGCAAGGCTAAAATATTCCATAGGTTGTCCCAAAAATGAGTGGCATTTTTTGGGGACAACAAATGGCTTCAATTGGGAAACTACCTTCAGTTGGAAACTTGAAACACAGCTGAGGGGAGTAGAAACTAGAATCTCTAGTGCCTTGAAGTGTGCCATTGGGATATGGAGTCATGCTACCCAAAAAGAAAGGCTCCAAAAAAATTGATAATGAAAAGCACAAAATAGAGCTAAATACTATATAGATATACATATGTACAGATGATCTTATCTGATACTTTAAGAATTGAAGTACTTCAGGTGCTGCCCCTTGAGAGGCAGAGGAAATGGTGCTCTATCTTGATAAACTAGCAAGAAGCCATTTTCTCCCCAGAATCGGTGATGGGTGAATAGAACTCTCCACCAGGAAACCAATTTCTTGTGTCCTCCCTTTGGTTTTCTCCTCTTGCCCCATAGCAAGACTTGACTTTTAATCTAAAAACCATGAATCTTTGTTCTCTTGGCAAAAAGTTCTTTTTCTTGATTTTGATGTGAAACAACATGGTCCATTACCATAATTGGTTGCTCTTCTAGTTTAATCCAAGACATGATTTGATTGTTCTCATTCAACACCTGCCAATCATTGGCACTATTAGGCATACTTGGTGTTGTTCCATCTGAACCAATTCCTAGATCATCACCTATAGGATTTTCATCTGCTAAAACATGAATGCCTTCAGTAGATAGAAAATAATTACTCCTGCCTGAAGACTCAAACATAATTTGAGCTTCAGGCCTTGATGTCTAAGTGACAATGTATTTTGCCTCCTTAAGAAGCAACCTCTGCATTACACCTTTCACAGGGATTCTTGCCTAAGACAAGTCCATGCTTAATTCCCCTCTAACATCCTTGCAGAAGTTCCACCCATGAAGGATGCCATATGATGCTGGGACGTCAGCCACTAGGACAACCATCTTTATTTGCTTGTCTGGAAAGGCAACAAATGCAAATTAGGTGTCTTTAATTTTCCCTAGTAGTGGCACTTGTTTGTTCTCCATGGAGAAAAATCTCCCAAATGTCTTGGTCAGTGTGAGACCTAGAGATTCTACCACTTTAGCAGGCATGACATTGTTTGAATCCCTAGAATTAATGATGCAATTATTGAGCTGGTGACCATTTATCAACAGGGAAACATAGAAAGGCTCTATTTTCCCAGGGGCAGTAGGAGGGGTAATGACAAGATTGTTTGGGATAGGCATGTTCCTTGGGGGATCATGAGTTACTTTCTTAACCTCTTATCTTGTAGGTATGGTTTGGTTCTTAACACATTGAACCAACTTGTTTAATTGCTCAGGATGAGACTCCAAAAATTCAAATTCAGGCATTTGAATTTTGGTTTTCTTTATATGGTCAATTATGTCAAATGCCTGGAATGAGCCAAGAGTAGAGGATGGGAATTCATCCTTTTGATTTTTGGAAGGGGGAGGACTAGACTGTGAATTTGAATTAGAAGGCGTAGGGGCATTTGAGGTACTTACCTTTCTTGCAATCATTGGGTCCTTTGGCTGGAAAGGAAGAGTGGATCCCCACTTAGCAATTAAAACTATTGGTTGAGGTCGTTCCTCTACTTTATCCTTATTAGTCAATTGAGCTAATTGGTTCTTAGACCAGGTGAATACAATGTATAATCCCTCAGCTGCAATGCCTTCACTTCTGGGTTCATCTTGGTAGTTCAGGAAACTAATGTGGGATCGCCAGCTGATTCTTCTTGATCCTCCATGAAGAGACAAGTGCCATTTTTTTGATCAAACTCAAGTTGGAAAGAGAAATCATGTTCTGTTTCCAAATATCTAACTATTGAGTTGGTTGGAGGCACTTCAATGGCAAGGATTTTCTGTGGGGGAGGAAGGTGATTTGGCTACCCTTATTTCCTGGTAGCATTGCCTTGGTATGCCTAATTCTAAAATGTCCTCCTTGGCATATCTCGATTAGGAGAAGTAGACATAACTTGGGCCATTTGTCATCTGAGGACCAGTAATTCATTTGCTAGCTTCTACACCATTGGATCAGTGGTGGCTGAAGGGGAGTATTCAAAAGAAGGAGAAGATTTACCTCTATTTGGATCTCTTCTTATCTTTCCAGCCAAGATAAGGTCATCTTCTACCTCAGTAGCCAAGTCCTGAGCAGCAGCAAGGTCTATGTGCCTAGCCCATCTTAGCAAGAAACTCACTTCAGATAGCTATGAATTGATGAAGAAACACTTGAGATTCTGAGGTGTTGGCTAGGCAACCATGGGAATCCTGTGCCTTAACTTGTCGAACCTAGAAATAAAATCCCTCATAGGCTCATGAGGTTCCTTCTTCATCTGAGTGAGATGGGCTAGCAAAGTATGCACATCTTCTACAGGCTTGAACCTAGCTTCAAATTTGTCTTTTAGAGTGTCCCAATCAGTCATTGATCCATCCTGTAAGTGGTAGAACCAGTCTATAATAGTGCCTTGTAGTGTCTCCATGAATAGCCTGACCACTATGTCTTCAAATTCCATGCCTATAACACCATAGGCTATGCTGAAGGCTACAATGTGTTCATCAGGGTGAACAATCCCATCACCAAAGAATTTAGGGAAATTCTTTCTTGAACTACGTGGGAGTTCATGCAGAGGTGGAGTCAAGTTGAGTGGGCCAAAAGAGTTACCTTAGGGGCCTCGAATTGCCATGATTTAATTATGTAAAATAGGGATAAAAAATTTGTGTGGAGTGGCTAGATTGTGAATCAAAAATGGAAAAGGACTGGCCCTACTTTAGCTTGAGGCTTCAAACTATGCACTCTTTCCTAGTAGCTCTAGTTTTACAGACCAGATAATATAATGGAGGTGGAGGAAGATGGTAAGGCTATAATGAATAATGGGTAGGACACATAATGAAGTTGCCAGAGTCTATAATGGATAAGGGTATAATGATAATGGGTAAGACACAGGTGATGTTTCAATTTAAAACTTGAGGTTCCAAATTGCACAAAATTGTTGTGTCCCCAGCGGAGTCACCAAAAACTGTTGGGTGAATATTTTGTCAATCAACATACTGATCAACAAAATAAGTTTTATCAACCATAATAGGAAGATTGGTTGGCCAGGTGTGCAGCTTTACTACATCAATCGGAGACAAATCTCTCCTCTCATCAAGGGGAGGTTCCCTATAGATACGTAGGAGCTATATATAATATAAATAAGTAGAAATTAAGACACAGGGGTGGGATAAACCATCCATCTCTCTTTTTTTAGAGATGATGCTAAAAAATAGAGGAGAAACCCTGGGTGATTGGTGAAGGTACTTCTCTTCTTTCAAAAGTAACATTCATCCAATAGCCAGATCCCTTCCTGGATAGTAAAAATCTTGGTGAAGTGACAGAAGGCACTTCTCTTCTTTTAGAAGGGCTTGTTCTTGCAAATAATAAGAATATTTCTGGTAAGTAATTGGTAACCAAAAGTGTAGAGTAACCAATAGCCTGAGATGTAGCATAAAGTCTTCACCTTGACTGCCCAAGAGTGAAATACGAAGAACAATGGGGGCACAAAGTCATCCCAAGGTCCTTTACATAGAAATAGAAAATAAACACACACTGAAGACAACTATGACAACACAAAGTCTAAAAGTAGTTGGCTTCAGGACACCTTCCTTATCACCTCCACTAGTTCTACTTGTTAAATCAAATAAACAAGAATGCTTTCAGAAGATAGACATAAGAACAATCTCCTAAAGTAGCACAAGCTATCACAACACAAAGTCTGCGAGTAACTTGCTTTCTCATTCAATCAAAGAAATATGAACTACAATTTGAGCTCAAAGTCTCAGTAATGCCTTTCAATTTTGGTAGAGTTTCCCTTTTGGTAAGGGGAAGATCTCCCTTGTAAAAAATGAGAGATTACAATATATAGCACTCCAAGAAAGACTTGGGTGCTTGTTTTCATGAAAAAGGTCCATGCTGTAGTCAACATCTTTAATGCACCTTTAGTTCTATCTGGAGGGACCATGCTGGGAATAACACATTGCCTCAACTATGGCATGTCCATCCATCTGATATGTCTCCTCCTTAATATGGATTGTCTGGTCCTTTACATATTTGTCTTTACTTCATGGAAGAAAATAGGCCACGTCCTTGGTTTGGGGCACTCATAAGTCTACTCGATCCACTATTTCACCTACTAGAAATAACTCTTTCAAAGACATTTTTGGTCCTTTGCATCGATCTTCTCTCTTTGAGTCTTTGGGCTCTCTTTTAAGTTGATCATTTGATTCAAGTTGAACCTTGAACCTGTTGAACCACTGAAAGTTCATTAGTTCATTGGTTCATTCTATCTCTTTTATTCTATCACTTCTTGGTTCAATTGCTTCTTCGCTCTTTAGTTGAACCATATGTTGAGCCACTTGTGTGCCACTTTTTCTTTGACTGAGGCCACCTTTGAACTTTTGAACCATGTTGAACCATTGAACTTTGAACTCTTTCAGTTCAAAGTTCAATTGGTTCATTGTTTTGTTCTGTGTTTTGCTCAAACACTGCTTCCTTTATCTTTCTAAGCTCTGGGTGAACCTTTGAACCTTGAACCCATTAAACCTTTTGGTTCGCTCAATGGTTCATTTGGTTCATTCGGTTCATCCATTGAAGCCCATTTTTTTCTAAGTTCATGAAAGTTCCTTTTTGCATCTTTGTTTGGGCTTTTAAAATGGTCCTTTCTCTATCACCAAGTGCCCCCCATTAGGGTACTTGTCCTTCGGGATTCAACTTCCCTAGCGGGTTCTTACTTCTTCGTTGGGCTTTTTCCATCAGGAAAAAAGCTCAAAAGAATTCCTTTAGGTAGAATTTTTGAAGGAAAGTTTCTTGTTACTTGGCCATTCATTCTTTCCTACTTCTTTGGACTTTTTCTCCAGGTGAATTCCTTTGGACAAAAAGTCTAAAGGAATTTTGCCTTAACATTTTTCTGAGAAAATCTTCTCGAAATTATTCTTTTGGTCTCTTGGACTTAGCCATTTCGATCGGAAATTTTTTTTGAAAGAATTGCTCCTTTTGGGCCTTTGAACAAATCTAAAGGAGTTCTATCTTTTCTTTGACCTTAAAACCAATGTTGCCTACCCTCTGCAAGGGAACTTGCCTTGATATCTTTGGGGTAGCCCCTTGAACCAACTGATTGAACCAACTTTGGTTCAACAGTTCAATGGTTCAATAGGCTCATCCTTCATTATTTGGCTATGTCCTTTTGATCTTTTTCACCAAGCACATTGAACCAACCTAGTCATTGAACACATTGAACCTTTGAACCAAAGTGGTTCAAAGTTTAATGGTTCAAGCCTTTGTCCTTTATCATGTGCCGATTGAACTCTTTTGATTGGACTGAGGTGTTGAACCGATCTTGGAGATGACTAAGTGTTAGAAACTTGTTCTTTTGACTGAACTCACCTGCAGAAGCTTTTTTAACCTATTGAACCTGTGAATCCCTTTACGTAAAAAGCTTAAAAATGAGGAATTTGAAATCTTAGAACAAATTTTGAGAAGGGAAGAGAGAAATTTTGGTTTGTGCATAGCCAAAATAGTCCGTAGGTTGTCCCAAAAATGAGTGGCATTTTTTGGGGACAAAAATTTACACCAAAGTGTTCTAAGTTTATTAGATTAAAAATAATCATCCTTTGTTTGAAGTATAGCTTTTGATGCTGAGTTTGGTCAAAAGTCCTAACATAGCTTGTTTGAGCCTAGCTTTTGATTTTGTGTTTAGACAAAAGACCTAGTAGATTTTCCCTTTCATCGTTTAGACCTATTTGGAACTAGACCTAAACTTTAGCATTTTGGTTTTAGTTCGTCCACTTAACCTTGTTTATTGAAACATTTAATTTTAAACATTTAATGTTATACTATTTTTAACAAATATTAGCATAGAAATTTTGGAGATACAACTCCACCTTTGACCAAGTTAGACATAGTTGAGCCTTTTATCATTTTAGACATAGATTTTTGGATTTTATAGAACTCTAATTCATCTTGTCATGAAATATTTTCCATCTGATTTGACCATGTCTCATTATACACATAGTGGAGTCATGTATAATCTAGGGTATGGGAATGCTAAAACATAAGATAAATTTGTTCAAGAACCTTATGAAGATTTCTTTGTTTTAGAAATGAATTCCAATACACCATAAGAATCTCAAACATTGAAATAGAGTAAATATACTTTGGCCAATTATTCGGTTAACATGCCTCTATACATGGAGTAAGACCAAGATCAGATGACCTAATATTTGGCTAGCATACCTATGGTTATAGAAAATGTTCAAAAGTAACTCTATTACATAACCATGCCATTAGTCTATGATCCTAATAGAGATGCAGAGATATGGGCTAGTTTTTTGATAGACTTTCCCCATCACAATTCACCAAGTCTAGTAAGAGGACCTTATAACACGTTTTACAATTCAAACAAAGAACATACCTCTTATAGTAATCTTAATGCCATTTTACTGATGCCATGTCATGATTTATGTATATTTATCACATAAAGAGACCTCATGCAAGACCATTTTATTCAAATGTAGACAACATATCAGGCCTATCAAACTTAGCATGCAATTTTAATCAAATGGCCATGTTAAATGTACCTCTTATTCAATCACTCCCTTTAAAAGGAGTTTTATTTGATTTGATAAGTCAAGAAAATTAGGGTTTTGATTGACAAAAAATACCTTTATCTCTAACATGTATAATAACCCAACCATCAAGGAAGTGTCTTATGCTTCTATATAGAACATCATGCAAAATATGGTGGACAATACACAAGTAACATCCAATCTAAACAAAAGTGGTGTTAACACACAAACACATAGTCAACAAAAAAATATTCCTTATATTAGCAACATAAGTGGTTCTCAAACTTAGGGAATATGATTTTATACATCACTACCTACACCAAATATTCCTCATCCAACTACCTCTAATCCTCTACCAGCTATTTCATCAATCACCCACTAAAAAAGATCAAGTAGTCAACTAACATCCAGTGCCATGTCACAATAGAATGTGATGAATCCTACTCCTCCCCAATAGGTCACGGGTAACATTCCATAATAGTAGGCACCATGAAATCACTCATGTAATAGAGTAATAACATACTACCACCTCAATAGGGGGAAACCAATGTTCCACCTTGCTAGGTACTAGTGAACATACCTCTTTCATCATAGACTAATATACCAATCCAAAACCAAATGATGTCTAACCAACAATATGTGAACATTGGTCAATGATAGGTGCTAAATCTGTAACACACATCCACTTCCCAACCAAGATTCCTACAACAAAGAGGTTTTAATGTACTTTAAGTACAATTTAGGTAATAATTTCATTTTATCCAAAATGTGCCATAATTTTAAAGATAGGGTCTTGGGTCACAAGTCCCTCTCAACCAACTTGGTATGACCAGTCAATAATAGGTCCCTATTCAACCTCAAAAAACATAGTATGTATATATAACTCCATCTCAACCATAGTATTCCCAAGAATAGACCTACATACCTAACCCCAACACTAATATTGCACAACCACAAATACAATCTCAATAATTATACCCTAATGCATGAATGTGTATTCCTAGTCCATTTCCTAGCTAATATAACATACCCTAGTAAATGAATCTATAATACATCCTTAAAAGTAATCCACTTATGGCCACATAGCCTCTTCTAGAATAGGCCAATAATCCCACTAGTATCCTTACACAAGAGCTCCAACAAATGAAATTGGATCCATCCAAATAGGGAATCAAGTCAAAAAGTTCAAGTTAGATGATGTGTGTTCTTACCCTTTCAACATGGAATACTTGTAGATACCATTTCCATTAGTGTATGAAACACCAAAGTTTAAAAAATACAAGGGGAAAGGTGACCCCAAAGCCTATTTGATGTAATTATTTGTTGTATACAAACCAATGTCCTATAGTGACATATACTTTTTGTTGTTGTTTTCAATCTTAGCAAGGCAAGCATTGGAAAGGTTCCTAAATTTACCAAATAATTTAGTATCTAATTTTGATGATCTTTTAGACAAGTTCATAAAACACTTCTTTTACAATATCAAACATAATATTTCCTTAGTAAACTTAAAATAGGCCAAACAAAAAGTTGGTGAAAGATTCACAAGCTATTTGTAGAAATTTAGATCCCTTTCAAGCCGATTCACCCAAAGTCTACCAAATAAATAACTAGCCACTTTGTTTACCAAAAATACACACAATGAGATATTTTATAATAAGTTAGATTTTTAATGTGCACACACATTCAAAGAGATTATTGATAAAGGTTTGTTAATTGAAATATCCCTTATTAAAAAAGGGATCATCAAACTAGCCTCATAAAATCAAAGCCCAGACCAAATTTAGAACTATAACCAAAATTTGCATCCAATCTAAGCATAAAAATCATAATTGGCATAGACTAATAATAATGATAGACCCAAGTAATTCAATTGCATCAAGAATGTTTTATGTAATAGAGTTACAAAGTCAAGACATGTTTAAATGGTACAATCACCATCTTCTTAGCCTACACTATCTTTCTAGTATACTCCTAACCAATAGCCTTTTTAGCATCCATAATATGAAAAACAAGTAAAATAACCTAAGCCTGCATAACAAATGTAATAAACATAGCAAATGCCTTTGTAAAACCCTCCTCTAAGAAGAAATGTTTCAATTTGATGTGTTTTTAGCAACCTTAGAGAGCCTATTAAGACTATGTTTTACAAATTTTTCATAGCTAATTTGATTAGATGGCCTGTTTCGAAAGGGCCAATCCCTAAGTGTTAACATTCTAGACTGGTATAAGCCAAATAAATTTTGCAAATATCATAGGGTCCATGGTTATAATTTGTAGAAACGTGTGCAAATCAAACATGTGATTAAGAATATGATTGAAAAAAGAGAGATATAAATGGATCATGAAGCTTCTACCTCCAACCAAAATCTTGGAATCTATCAAAATCCAATTCCTTAGTATAACAATCCATAACAATAAAAATAAAAATGGCTAGTGAAACAACAATAATAATATCAATAACCAAGGATGAACTAACAACCAAACCAATAATAAAACCAACAACAACAAAACCAATAATGTCAAAATAACAGACAAAACTAAGGTTAAAATGGTAACAATCAATAGACCTACCACACTATTGCACATGACTATAACATAGTTGTATGTCATATTGAAAGAGGTCACATTAACACCATTTCTATTAATCCTCAACCAGATACCAATTAGACAAGACCATTTCTAGGCATACCCAATCAACCAAACCATTCTAACAATCATTGTTTGACCTGGGACTACACACAGGTGAACTAGCAAGCAAGGATTCCCATGTTAAGACCTTATATTGATAACTCATCATTAACCCATGACCATGCACAAATTCATTGACAACTAAGACTTATCCTATTTAGTCCCCCTCCATCATCATATTTTATAAATAGTGATTCAATACCTAATCCTAATTATGTAATAATAATTCAATGGTTAAAGATTACCATACTAGGCCTCTAACCATCTACCACTTCACCCATCATCCAACAAGCCATTTGACATTGTGGAATAATTACAAAAGATGCTATCATTGATATCCATTTTATATTTATTGCATACATCTACAATCCATAAAGACATCTTGATAGAGTTCCTTGGTCAATCCATAGTTCCAAATGACATATCTATGGACAAATTTCAAGATTTGGTTGGACATCTAGCTCCATCCCAAGAAAATAACGTTCAACCAAAGGGATGTGTCATCTTTTGGCCCACTGCACAATAATCCATTATACATAAAAGTCTACATAAAAAGGCACAAAGTGAAAAATGTCATCATAGACAATGGATTGGGTCTAAATACAGTGTCTTTAAAGCTTATCAAGCTTCTCAAAGACACCTCAATAGATCTCCAAGTAGAAATAATCACTATCAAATTCTAAGATAATGAAGAATGAGAATCACAAGGTGCCATTAGCTTACTAGTTATCATTGGGCTGTTAACCCATGATACACTTTAACATGTGCTAGATCTCAATTTATCATATAATATGCTTTTGGGTAGACCTTGGTTACATGAGATTCATGTGTCTCATCAACATTGCACCATTGTATCAAATTTTCCCATTTTGGGATGGAGGTTAGTATTTCAAGAGATTTTCATCCATATGAGCATGGAAAACATCTTGAGGCTAAGTTCAAAATTTATAATTACCATTTTAGCATGAATCCAATAAATAAATAGGACAAAGGGAAATCCATACATGATTTACTAGAGGCTAGCTATATTGACCCTAATACCCTTGATTCCCTTTCCCACATGCCACCTTCTAAAACGTCTAATCATTAAAATATTTTGGATGATGGCCTAGGACAGTATTTGATGCATGACACCATTCACATTAAAAAACTTACATAGAACCTTGAGTCCTTTAGAATACCAAAATCCAAACCACTCATGCAATGGAAAAGGAAGGGCAAAGGCCAAATACATAGTCCAACACCTATCACTTTCATACCATCCTTTGGAAAAGAAATATACCCTCTTAAAGGAGATGAATCATGGTTATATAATGATAAATTAGCTGATTCTTACAAGAATTCCAAATATCTCATTCCTAATCAGATTATGGAAAGCCAAGACTATGAAGGAGGAGGCCTTAGGCCAAATCAATAAGGAAAATTTGAGCCAATTTCTATTACTAAGTAAAAATACACCTATGGACTTAGATTTACATTGCCTAGGGGTGACTCTATATATCTTATTCAAGTTCCATTGCTAATGACTAGTGATGACAATGCCAACAGTGAAGCAGAGTCTGATCATAGCCAATTTGATGACTTAGACCAAACAAACTTGTTTGATAATAACGCCATTTGTACCTTTTAACTAGTTATTAATCATAACCCACTACCATTATATTATCCCCAATTGATATACCATGACCATTAAGAATCCAACATGTCAATTGATGAGTTTTAGAATGATAAAGCTTTCTATGATTTTCTAGGTCTTAAGGACACTATTCCGTTCGAAGATCATAAATCTAGATTCTTAATCAAGTTGGATCCTAAAGCCTTTTTTGGAGAGTGGGTGAACACCCTTAGCCAAAAATAAATAAATAAAACATTGAGGTGACAAAGTGAAAACCTCTTTGAGGCACTTTTTAACTGGGGAAAAAGTAAAGATAAAGGCTAGTCTAGTGGTCAAAAATTGTTTCAGGCACTTCTAGATGGGAGTGTTCAACCTTCTCCAAATCTAGACCAAGAGACCACCAATGAAAAAATTATTGATGGGTTCGACTGAAGCTTTTAATAAGGGAATAATGATTTTGATCACATCATTTAAGATCTTGATAATGGAGAACCTATCTATAGATCTAAATTTAGTATTGAAGAACAACAAGCCATCAATCAAATCATACAAGAGTTTCCAACTATTATTATTACATGGCCATAGCTCCCCTTGGGGGATTCTAATTCATCATGTTTAGGAGAACTTGAAGGGCTAGTCCTAACAAAGGAATCTAACATAGCCAAATAGTTCAAATCTTTGCCCTCTTCTCTTGAAGATGGTTTAACCCTTCTAATAGAAGATATAACAGAGGTAAACATAGGGTATGACCCAATGTGGATTAAATTAGGTGCATCTCTCAGGAGGATCATGAAGTATTCAATCCCTATTGAGGGAATTTGTAGATATATTTACATGGGAGAATTGTAATATGCCTTATTTGGACCCCTCCTTGGTTATTCATCACCTTATGATACATTTGGATGCCAAACCAGTGAAGCAAAAATTATGCAAAATACATCCTTGCATTAATGTATTCGTAAATAAAGAGTTGAAAAATATCTTAGAAGTGAGATGTATTAGGCCAATCGACTATTCTAAATGAATTTCAAATGTTGTGCTAATCAACAAAAATCTAGATGGAATCAAGATATGCAATGATTTATGAGACATAAACAAATCTTTCCCTAAGGATGACTTTCCATTGCCAAACATTGACATGATAATTAATGCCACAATGGGTTATGAGATTATTTTACTGATGCATGGATTCTCAAGTTACAATCATATCAAAATAACACCAGAAGACTAGCATAAAACAACATTCACCACTTTGTGGGGAACATTCTATTATGAGGTTATGCCATTTAACCTTAAGAATATAGGGGCCACTTACCAAAGAGCCATGAAAATCATATTTCATGATATGATGCATGACATTGTTGAATATTATATCGATGACATACTAGGAAAATCAAAGACTAGGGCTGATCATCCAGTAGAATTGAGGAGGATATTTGAATGACTATTGAGTACAAAGTTAGGCTTGACCCAAATAAATGTGTTTTTAATCAATTATGACAAATTTCTTGGCTTCATTTTGTCTCGTAGGGGCATAGAAGTTGATCCTACCAAAGTATAAGCCATAACATAGATGTCACCACTAACCAATCTAAAGTAGCTCCATAATTTATAGGTCAAGATTTAATCCATTAGATGCTTCATATTTCAATTGGTCAACAAGTGTCATCATTTTACACATCTACTAAAGAAGGGTGTAACATATCTTTGGGATAATGATTGTCAAATATATTTTCAATAGTTATAGGACTATCTTGCGAATCCACCAATTTTACTACCTCCTACACTAGGAAAACCATTTTTTTCTATATCTATCAATAATAGATCAAACCCTGGGGGCACTTCTAACCCAACATGATGACAATGGAAAAGAGCATGTAGTATACTAGTAGCATATGAACACAATTATTGCCCATAGAAAAAGCCTATTTAGACATGGTCTTTACAACTTAAAAACTATGATATTACATGTTGAATAATAAGACCATGGTCATTTCAAAAGTAGATCCACTCAAGTATCTACTATATAAAATGGCACTACAAGGCCACATGGCCAAATGGATCGTGCTTCTCAATGAGTTTGAGATAGAGTATCTAAACTAGAAATCTATCAAAGGGCAAGTTATTATAGATCATCTTGTTGAGTCACCCCTTATAGATACAAAGTCACTCACATTCTAATTTATTGATGAATCGATTATGACCATCATTTAAACACCTCTTGAAGAGTAGTCTTAGAAGCTATATTTTGATGGTTTATTCATAGAACATGAATTGGGGACATGCATTTTATTTATAACACCATAGAGGTATCTAATCCCTAAATCATTCAAGATCAACTTTCTTTCTACCAATAACATGTCCAGATATGAATCACTCATGGTAGGGATTTTATAGGCAATAAAATGGAATATAACACATCTAAAGGTTTATGGTGATTCACAGTTAATCATCAATCAAGTCATAGACCACTTTTAGACCAAAGATGATAAGATGGTTCCCTACAAGGATATGATCAACACTCTACAATAGTAAATTGTTGACATTTAGTTTGAATATATACCAAGTGGAAGAAATATGACAAAATATGCAATGGATACCATTGGATATTTAATTTAACATAATGACTTGAAGAAATACTACCAATTTCTCATTGAAAATATAACAACACCAACTCACGAACCTTCAACTATCACGATGATATATGATATTATTAGTCCTGAATCTACTTGGTATTCTAACCTATATGCCTATTTACATGACCAAATATTACCACTAGACTTATCCTAAAAATAAGCCAAATCCTTCATCCACAATGCCCAAAGTTATACCTTAATTGGACCAAATCTATATTACCTTATCTTTGATGGAAATTTGCTTCACTATTTACCTTCAATAGAATCTTTACTAATGTTACAAGAAGTTCATGAATGGGTATGTGGAGCCCACATTGGTGGGGAAATCCTATCTAAAAATCTCATGTGTACTAGTTATTATTGGCAAAAAATGAATGTAGATGCAACTACATATCTGAAAATATGTGATAAATTTCAATGGCATGCCAATTTGATTCATGACCCAAATAAGACCTTGAAACCAATGTCAACACCATGGCCTTTTTCTACATGGGTCCTCGATCTCATTGGGAAGATAAACCCCACCTCATCAAATGGCCATAAAAATATTCTCACCACCATATAATATTTCACTAAGTGGGTTGAAGTATACACCTCACTTATATGACTAGAAATAAAATTTCCAAATTCATATTCAACCATATCATTTGTTGTTATGGTATCCCTTCCAATATTATACCTGATAATAGAGGATCATTCAAGATCAAAGATGTCAAAAATATGTGTTGAATACAACATCACACATAATTTTTCCATAGCATATTACCGTTAAGGTAATGTCCAAGTTAAATCATCAAACAAAACCATTATCAACATTCTCAAAAAGATTGTCAATAATGCTAGTCATGATTGACACCTTTAGATACTCCATGCCCTCTGAGCATATTGTACCAATCACCGTACCCCAATAGGAGCCACTCCATGAATAATTATCTATGATACTGAGGCTATTTTTCCCATTGAGGTTGAGTTACCATCATTACGTATCTTCTTCAAGCATATTTTGGATTACAATGACTATCGATTAGCTCAACTATAAGAGCTAGAGTTACTTGATGAGAATCACATGTATGTAGTGAACCACATGCAAGAATATAATAACAAACTCTGTGGCTACTACAATCAGTGTGTGAAACATAGAAACTTTGAGCTTGGTTATCTTATCCTCAAAGATAACCAAAATAATACCATGGATGAAAGGAAACATAAAGTCAAGTTGAAACCCAATTGGGTGGGTCCTTTCATCATTGTTGCAAACTATGGCACTGGAGCATACAAGCTCACCACACCAGATGGAGATGAACTTGATGATCTAATGAACATTATACACCTCAAATAATACTATACTTCAGTGATACAATGTATTATTTATGTGGACCATTTAATGTTGTACGATATTATTGAGTTTTCCCTTTATACTATACCACTCTACCATTCTACCATTCTATCACTTTGCCATTCCATCATTCCATTCTACCATGCCTTTTCTATTAACCAACCTATTTTTACACTCTCTACCTAGACTATTTAACCTTGGTTCATCCATAGGTTATACTTTCAATGTGAAGATTCAAATAAAATTTAGTAATCATTTCAAGAATTTTAGATAAAGGTAGTATTTTGGAGCAATAGGATAAAAGTTTTGGCAATTGCATCACTCATTTTTTATTCCCTTATTATCATGTTTGTTTGTTTGAGCTTAATTATATCCATCTACATGGGTAAATTAGTGTTTCATTGATCTTACTACTAACTATAACTATCTATGGGTAAATTATCATCATTGATTTATGTTGTTGATTCCTAGTTATAACCATTATGGGCAAGCTAGGGGAAATAATTATTTATTATGCCTTGATGTAATAATTTTCCATTCCTATGCCATACTATGCCATCATACCAACTATGCCTATTTTGTTTGAATTAGCTACTACACTAGTCAAATTCCTCCATTGTAAGGTGGAATTAATATGACCTAAGGCCATTTCAAAACTCTGTGGGTTGTATTTGATTCACATTGAGGTCAGGTCATTCCCCATTTCCATCACAATCTCACCATTTTTCAAGTAACCTAAGCCATAATCGCACTATTTTGTGATTAATCTAAGCCATGATCTCTCTGTTTTGTGATAAATCTAAGCCACATTCTTACTATTTTGTGAGAAACCTAAGTTCATGCACTCATTATTTTGTGAGCATCATTTTAAGTTATTCATGCTCTTACTATTTTATGATCTTAGAACATTTAGTATCTCATCATTTTCAATCTATTTGGGATACTCAAAAATTCTAAAAACATTTGAAAATCATTTATAAAAATAAAAAACATTGACCACTTCTTTGCCCTAAGGATTCTAGGAACCCTTACTAAGTTACAAACAAATCATTTGTCACTTAGTTTCCCCATATTTTTTGGCCTTTTTATCCCAAACACTTTCCATTTTTCAAGATGATTCCTATTCTTCTATGACATCCATCATGTTTATTTTTCATTAGTAATTATTTTCTTCCCATTTTTTGGGAGAACTACATTTGGCCTAAAGTTTTTGTTGGATACATCATCCACAAAATTATTTAGGTAACATACACTTGCCTATTGCATATGGAGATAACTTGGCCACCCCCTTCCTTTTCTTCTCTTCCCATATTATGTTCATTTAAGTTGTCACCTATTTTATAGGGGCAATGTTTGTCATGTTGTTTGTACTAACATTGTGACTAACTGATATTGTCTATTTGTTTGTTTGTTATTTGTGTCCCTATTTGTTTTCTTTAATTAATATTTCCTCGATTCATTCTATGTGTATTTATTGGGTGATTCCTTATGCACCTTAGTCTTTACTCCATTCATATTCAAACATTAACATTATCATCATTTTTTAATCATTGGTGCATTATTTTCCCTTGAGTATTGGATCTTAGGAGTCAGTCTTTGTGCATATTTTGGCCAAGTCTTCATGGTGTTCTATCATGATTCCTACCATCACATGCTATATCAAAAATCAGCTTCAAAAATTCTACACCATCAATGGCATATCATCATCTCCTCGACATTAGCACCAACATTAATTTGAATCCAATCTAAATAATATCCCAAATAGAGTAATTAAATAATGAAATAATTTTAACCTTTGTTAGTTCGGATGAACATCTCCTTACTATCAGGGTATCCCGATTCATCTTTATTCTCTATCTCAATTTATCATCATCATATTTTTAATAATCAATTATCAATCATTTTTTCTATAATTTTGCTTCAATGATTATAACCACCTATGGGAAAATCATTACACACTATCCCACCTACATTCTCAATGATTCTAACCACTTTTGGGAAAATTATTGTGTTATCACCAATTTGAGGGTTAATGATTATAGATACCTTTGGGAAAATAATTCACTTTCCTCTATCTACTTGGGGCATATTATTATCCTATTTTTCTATTCTAACTGGGGTAGTTCCATCTTCTCAATGATTATAACCACATTTTGGAAAATCACTAAGTTATCATACCACATTGCCACTATCAGGGTACAATGCTTCTAACCATCTTTGGGTAAACCATTTTACACCATCCCACTTATATTATTAATGATTCTACCCAAATTTTGGCACATAACTATGCTATCACCCCATCATCTTCATATGTTTGGTCCACTTATCTTGCTTCTTTCTTCCAAGGGACCATTTGCTAACCCCTTTGTCCATTGTTCCCTCGAGGGGGCACACATAGTTCATCCATAATAGCTAAATTTATAAGGCATTTAGAAACTTTTCATTATTTGAGAATTTGTTACTATATTTATATCTTGAAATGAATTCAAAAATAGGGGCAAACTATAGACACCTAAAATTGGCCATCAATGACCTTCAATCAAGCTTTAGACCAATTTCTATCAAACATCATAATTTGGCCCAAAAACACAAAATTGTCATATACAAGTGCCTATTTTGGCCAATGTATCCCTAAATGGGCCAATGTATTTTACGAAACTATTAGTTATTGCCAAATAATTTCAATCCAAAATGCCAAATAAAGAATTTGATGCTTTAAACCACTAAATTCTCCTAATTCAGAAGCACACAACATGTGCATGTGTTATTTTATGTTGACAATGTTCTAAATGGGATATTAGTCTATATGTAACTAATATCAACTTCTAATTCCACTCTAGTCAAATTTTGACCCAATTATATAACATTTGGACCAATTTGATTAAATTGCGCACCATTTTCCAAAGAATTGCACTAAAAATGTTTAAATCTTACTTAGGCAAATTAAACCAAATTATGAAACTAAGTAATAATTCCATAGAACTTGTTGAATATTTATTTTTGGGAATTGGTTTCTAATATTTACATCATCATGTGATATCATTTTTGAAATGGCTCCATAAGCCATAAATGTAACAAATCTCTGATTAAGCCTTCTCATGCCTCATTAATGCCCCTTATTCCCAAATCATGATGAAGGTATTTATGAATTTTATTTACATAATTAGATTAATTCACGGCCACACATCTTCATCTTGAGAAATATGATCATGGTTGATCCAATCCCATTTCGAAAATCTATAAATATAAGGTCTCACACTCATAATTTTAATCTCTTTCAAACCAAATCTATAATGCACAAATGATTTCAAAATCCATTTGATATAGTGTTACCATGACAAAATATTGAGTCAAGATTCACAATCCAAATCCAAAAAGCCAATGATGCCAAAAGGAGGTGGATAATAGCCAAAGCTCCATTTATGAAGACCTTTGAATCATAAGCTAAGTAATCCAATGAACAAATCCTTTGGAAGAATCAAGGAATGTGAGGAAAGTTTGTTATTTCTTCATGTTTTAGTTGTCTCTTCATTTAGTTTATTCACCAAGCTCCCCCATAATATCTAGGCTCAAGGTGTGAGTTTGTTAGTGTGTTTTTGGATTTGTTTTAGTATACTAACATGATACTAGTCTCCCCTTGTTATATTCCTATGTTCACAAAACATAAATCACATACTACATGACTTAAATGAGAGGAAAACTATGTGTTCTTGGTGGTGTTGCATGTTTTCCATTTATACCTAGACCTATACATATTTTTTGTATGAAACATGTATAACATGGATTTCAATAGAGATACTTTTACATTGTTTAGAATAGTCTAACCCAAAAATCACTAGGCTTATCAGCTTACCCTCTACCTTAGAGGATAGAGATAGATGATATGTAATAAGATGGATCTTAGTGGGACTCAAGACATAATTATTTTATGATGTCTCAAACTTGAGGAGAGCCTTTTATTATTTCAAGGAGATGAAGATCATATAGAAACCCTATATATATATCATATAGGATTAGTTAAGGATTCCACATATATACAAAATATTAGTTATAAAAGATGTTACCATTGAAAATTCCAAGGAAAATTTGAGATATCTTGGTATGAGAGAGTACTTAGATAGTAAGGGTTAACATATGGATTCTCCCAACCATTGTTATCTAGATAAAGTCATGGAGGTTTTTCCTAGACACACAAAGAGAAATAAATACCTTGATTAGAGGCATAAGGGATCACATATGATGAGGAAGATGAGATGAAACATAGCCCTATATTTGATGATGCAAGATATTCAAATGATTAGTAAGCATGGTGATTGAGAGTTCATCAAACAACATTATTTACACCAAAAGGATGTGGATATTATCATGGTGTGAAAAACTATGAGGAGATACCATATGAAGAGTGAAGATATGACATACATATTCCTAAAAAACTAGTATTAGAGGTGATGAAGGAGGAACCATAATAGGTTTATCCAATTTAAGTGATAAGGGGTATAACACAACACCGAAGAGACCCATGAGATTAGCTGAATCTTATTTTAAAGATTTTATTAAAATCTAGTAATTCATTAATTATTATTCACTTAATCTAAAAAATTTATAATGGATGATTGGATCTTCATCATTAATGCCATAATTTAAAGGCTAACTTGGGGCATACTAGAATATATTTAAAATAAGATTTAGTGATATGAATTTGATGAATAAATAATTCTTACTTGTTTAATATAGTTAATAGGAATAAGGAAATATATCTACATAAATATATTAGGATATAATATGTGAGTGTATAACTTGTTATCTATCTAATTTTCACCACTAATAAGGTTGTTCAAGCATTTATAACTAGATTCTAACATGGGAAAAATCTTAAGTTTTGGGTGACCTATTCAATGGATTGAACCTCTATATTGGGCTATCTCCCTTAATGCTTCACCCAAAACATCTAACAAAATTATCACACTTGAAAATAAAAAGGATATAAATGAGCTAAAACTAATAATTAGATATGGAGGTGATGTACCAAATATAGATTCCTCAACTTTCTATTGTTTTCACTATGAAATGACAAGTTATAATTTGATTTCACAACTTTAATATAGATCATACCAAGCTAGTATCTCTGTATGAATGTTATGGATATTTAAATAGCTAAGGTGATTAGTCAGTAGGCATAAGAGTATACACCAATGATGTTTCAAAAATTAGAGTCAACAAACCATGTATTACACATTATATGACCTATAGAAAAGAAACCAACATAAATAGAGGCATGAAAAAGAAGGAAAAATACATGGAAATAATCTCACTATCACAAAACATTCATAAAAAACTCACTCAAGATCATTGTATACAAGATGAAAATGATATAACTCATCTTTAATTAATTTCAAATTCAAGTACAAGTCTTAAAATTAGAAAGGTTTATCCATGACCAAATTGAGGATACATTAAATGCCTTTTAAGGCTTCATTCATAGATGGATTGGAAGAAGAGATAAGAATAAAACAAGAATATAAACTCATGAGATGCCAATCATGATTATATAAATTAAAAAATAGGGAAATAGTGATACCAAGATTATAAATAATGTGTTGTCATCTTCCTTCTTAGCCTTCTTGGATATGTATTGGAGTAACTCTTCATAATGGTGGTGTAGGGGCTCTTTTTGGTAGTTTTGATGACTTATTGATCATAAATCCTTCATTTTTTAGTTACATATCTTATTCTTTGAATATTTACAATCTCCTCAAAAGATACTTTTCATCCTTGAATATCCTCTACACCATCCTTGGTCTCTTGTAATGCTTCCTCTTCTTAGAGATTTAAACATAAGTATCAAAATTCTTATTCCACCCCCTTTATCATTAGGACATGGTAACTCAATCAAAATCAAGTCTTATGTATTAAAGGTTTCCACCATATTTTTTTATTTCATGGAATTATTTATTTAGGTCAAATATCTTTGAGTATTACCCTAAATCTATAGTCTACACACATTTTTGGTTAGAGAGTATCCAAAAGATTTTCTTTACCATGGAAGCCTCAAATGACATTAAGGATTATTTTTATGCTATGATTAAGAATATAAGAGATATTTAATAGGTTTATATAATTATTTTATGGTATTATTAAATATATTTAGACCCAACTTACCTTCACAAGGCCTACAACTTTGTCTCTTGTGTTAGATAATAAGATAGTTCATCATAGGATTAGCTTAAGGTTTAGAAACCTATTTCAATAACCATGGTAATTATTGAGAATCATTTTTATGGCCATTATTCTTCTAAAAATTAATTCATATGCCTACTCATTCTTTCATACCTATAAATAAACTTGCAATCTACCCTTCTTCAAGCCATATTGGTCATCCTTCTTGATAGAGGCCTATTTGAGCACTTGCATCATGTGATATGACCCTAGAAACTTATTTAAATGGTATTAATATGGTTTTATCATATATTTTTTTTCCTATAATACTCTCTAAAATTTATTAGTGTAGTTTTCAAAATTCAAAACCTGACACACAAGCTCAAAAAAGAACTTTTCAAGCCCTTTTTCATATAACAATAGTTCACAAATTTCAAAAATATACTCAGTCAGATACCTAAGAGATTTAATAGGTCATAAAAGTGTTTTAAGAGTCATTTCAATCCATTTTAGGTGTTTGGAGATCTAATATTCTTCGTTAGGTCATGTTTAGGGTTTAAGAAGGGTTTTAGGGTCACCCAACTTATTAAGAATAGTTCATAAAGTTGAGGCACCTAAATAGGGAAAAAAATCCAATAATATTGAGTGAATAACCCCCTCCTTCAAAAATAGGCTCAGGATACCATTCATCTCCTCATGTGTGTTCATATGTATTATAAATTGACCTTCTTAGACATGCAAGCATGACCATGCAATTAAAGATCTTATTTGGAAATAAAATACATCAAATTATTTGGTTTGGATTTTAAATTCAATTTTGGGGTCTATAAAACATCCCAATATATGTTCCAATCATTTTATGAATGAATTGACCCTTCAACCTACTAAAATCTACCTTATGCCCTACGCAAGCATTTGTATCCAGTCACACTAAAGTGACCATAATAGGCCTTTTCCAACATTATCTTTCCTTATAAATGGTATAAAACTTCATGGAGTTGTATTTAAAATTTTCACTCATCTCTTGAGACTCCTCAATTGATCAAATACTTCAAAACATACAAGTTTTCTCAACTTCTTATACACAAGCCTATGTGTGATCATTTAGGCCTTTTAGGTGTAATTAGCCTTCTTAAACCCTTCACTATTTTCAATCACTTTTAAAACTCTATGAATAACTTTTTATAAATTATAATTAAATTTAATATGATATTTTACCCTCTTATACACCTTATGGCTTCAGATAGTGATCAATACATTTTTCATCAATTCATCTATAACCTAATTGTAGGTGTTTATAGGCTTTTGAATTCAATCTTGGAGGTATATTATCTTCCCAATGAAACTTTAGTGGTTTTAACTGATATTAAAATGTGTCTCATGTTTCTATTTACCCTCTATACAATTCATAACCCTTTGATTCACATCATACATGTGATATTTCTTCATTTTCTTGTGATATGCCTATAGGTGATGTTTAGGTCTATCAACTTGTCAACAATTAGGAATTCCTCTTTTGATTATTTTCACCTCCTTCCCACCTAGGAAAATATTTAACCATATATTTCAAGGATTATCACAACTCAAATGACCTCTATTCCTCATATCCAATATACAAAGGGCACATTCATATAAGCAGGCATGTATGTAGTCATTTAGATCTTCTGATTGTAGAATTACCAGGTTAAGTCTCATGGGATAAACAAGCCTTTTTAAATTTTTTTCCTCTTAAAAATATTAATCAAATTTTATTTTTACATCTATCCATATTATCAAACCCTCAAACAACCATCATCAACATGTTCCTTTTGTCCTACTACCTGCTATAGGCCTGTAGGTGGCCATTTGGTCATAAATCTTCTATTATATCTTATTTTGGATTATTTACTATTAGTTAAAGATATTTATGGAATTTTAGGTAAAAAAATTATGGTTTTATATCTTTTTATTACTCCAATAGACTCAAGACATATTGAATGTGCATATGGATTCTTCACAGTCTTCCTTCAAATTCACACATTCCATCTTGGCCTACATAGTCCCTTTGAGTGCAAGGTGATTTGAAGTTTGAGCCTTCATAGGTGTTTTTTATGATTTTATATATCCCATAAAGTATTTTTAATGTGATATTTAATTAATTAAGACAACATAGTTTTGAGTTCCTTGTGGAACCATATGTTATCTTGCTTGCATCGCATTGTGTTACACTTCAATTTTATTTATACATCATAGATCTAAGAAGGTTTAATCACAGTGATTTTGGAGGTTAATGAAAAGAGTGAGGATAAAATATCATGTTTTATTTAAACCATATACACTCCTATATACAAACATTTTGTGCCAATGCTGACCTACAAGTCTGCAAACTTATAGGTTGATAAGCTCTCTTTGGATTTATCTTGGAGAAGGAAATTAGAAACTTAGAATCACATGGTTTTACACTTGGAAAACCTCATAAAAATGATATTAAATTATATTTTATATGGTACACATCCTTTAATGGTATTGGATAATAAAAACACACCTCTATTTGGCAAGGTTTCTCTATTATGTCTGTTAGTTCAAATACTTCAGCTTATACATACATATTTGCTTTATTTTATTGATTTTCATGACTAAAATTATGAATAAATATTTATAATGGGTATTTATTATATTTTATAAATTGTTAAACATCTCATTTCATAAATTCTATGCACCCAAAACACCTCATAGTTCCTACAAACTTTAGTATTTTGTTTAAACTATAAAATAATGACTATTGGACACTACATCAATCATGAACATGAATAAAAATGATAAAAAATAGTATTAAATGAATAAATTGATGTTAAATATAACCTTAAAAATCATTATCATACATTCACTGATCTTTAAAAATCTACATTTGGAGAAAACTAACCTTGATGGGGTTTTGAATCCCCTTTGTACACCCTTAACTTCTTAATGATTGTTCATAGATTCAAGGGGATTAAATAAACAAATAATACCAAAAAGTAGAATGTAATTATGGTCCCCTAATGTGTACAAGATATTGGGTTCCATATTTTCATCTCTTTAGATTACCATCCATAAATCGGTTGCCCTTTTTAGGTTGCTAAGAAGCTCGATAGAGAAAAAATGGGTTTTTTGCCTTTTTTAATCTATAGCTCCACTTTATGCATGGATTTATATATGGGAATACATGAAGACCCATGGAATATTCTTTTCATTTTTCATCAACATAAAACCTCTACAAAATACCTGTAAAAGCTTGCTTTCTTCAAGAATCTGACTGTTTTTCCCTTTAGAATTGCTAAAGATGGTGAACCAAGTGAATATTTATCTTCCCCTAAATTTTATAGAGTTATAAAAATGTGTCAAAACATTTCCCACCTTTCCTATAGATATTTCAATATCTCTTCACTTGGAAATTATAAAATGATAACTAAGTAGTTACAAAGAAGTCCCAACATTGAAAAACATTTATTTAAGATACTTTGAGGATGTGTATGGACATTTTCAACATGATGTCATTACCAAGGTGTTATATGACCTTAAAATACCTCTATCTAAGGAAAAGACATTCATATTTATTTTATACTAGCAAGCTCCATCTCAACATTGAAGTGTATAATAAGACTAAAGTAATGCAATACCTTAATCTTATCAAAACTACCTTAAACTCTCCAAATTTCTTAAAACACAATGTGATCAACTTACTAGATTTTATTCTTGGCTAATCTAATTAACTTAAGATCATGGTTGTCATGGAAAGGTCACCGCCTTGTCTGCTTGATCGTAGATATTTATGGATTTGATTTCACACTTAAATTTTTAAAACTTACCTTAAACAATTCTAAACACATAAATAATATAATAATAAATGACCAATACATGACAAGACAAATTGACTTAAAGTTTCTACTCATTAGACCATCCTAAATGACCTTGTAAGTTGCAAAAGAAGACACACTACCTATCACCCTAAATAATTAACAACCAATATCATACCTTTATAATGGATATAAATAAATTTAAGGTAAAATACATCAAAATTTTTAATAACACCCATTCATGGTGTCCAAATTTTGGCTAATAGAACTCAGAAGAACATGAGGATAAATCATGTAGCTACTTACACTTAATTCTTAGCTTGAGACTTCACTAAAAGTGTTGACTAAGAAAAGAGATAAACATAAACATGAGGTGGAATTAACCCTACCTATATTGAAGGCATTAATCATACAATTTAGAACTATAATGTGTAACTAAAATGATAACATCAAAATCTTATATTTGAGGTCAAGAGATTACTAAGGTAGGACACCATAAGGCCATGATTATGGAAAGGATAGAATTTGAAACCTATGTTTATAATGTTTATTTACACATAAAATAAAGAGGACATGTACAAGGATCATTTGCATGTACCTATTTCATGATTTATATAGGTTGTGTGAACCCTATGTGATTTTGAAACATATGGATGGCTGATATATGTTTTTTTTACATTTTTATTTCTACATGTATGCTTATGAACTGAAATGATAAATATGTGTGAACTAATATAGTTGTTTAAATATATATACACTTTTTTTTTAATCAAATGACATATAAATTAAAAATTCACATCACAAAATTCTTTAAACATGAGAAACACATTAACTCATATTCCTTAATGCAAATTATAACAAAGACATGTCAAACAAATGAAATAATTAATTTAAAATATAAAGATATTTGAAATAAATCAAATACGAAGTTAGGAAACTATAACAAGCAAACATAAGTAGTAAGAAAAAAGGGGACTCCTACATACCCAATCCTTATATTATAATGAATTCATTAGCAACTTGTTGCCCAAAAATGTGGACTCATCATTAAGAAGTCCTTGTGAAGTTTTAGGATAAATGTAAATCCAAAAAAACAAGGATACGTTGTAATCAAAATTAAATAAGAAAGGGTAATAATTTTAAATAAAAATAAGAAGAATAATAAGCATACAATAAGAAATAGATTCAAATAAATTGACTATTGAAATAGTACATATCAAATTTAAAAGAGAATAATACATATGAGGCATGCAACTTAAGGAAAATAATAAAAATCCATAAAATTGAAGTATAAAAGAGATAGTGAAATCAAACAAATGTCAGTTACAAGATCAATGAAATAGAAAACATAATACAAAACATTCATAATGGCATATAGAAGAAAAGATATAATCCAAACATAAACTAAACTTGTAAATCATAAAATACATAAAAATAGAAGACCCGTGAGTGGGATAAAGTAAAAAATATAAAACTTTCACTAGAAATAAGAATCTCACAACATTTAGAAAGATAAATAAAAAACATAATGAAAAATGAAATAAAATAGATAATATTAATTTGAAATCATAAGAATTTGGTAAAAAAAATAATACCAAATAATAGTTTCATAACAGAGTCATAATAATCATTAGAAGAAGCATGAGATAAATCATTAGGATAATAAAATTAAAATTTAGGGTTATGAGGTATCTAATCATAAAACAATGTAAATACATTAAATGAAGTATCTTGTTTAATAATATTATTTGCTAAAATATATTTATTATTAATATTATCTTGGACAAGTGTATCATTTGTATATTCCTTCAATTCTTTGTAGCTATAGGTTGTGTTATATTCACTCTTGTTAGAATTGAATTATGAAATTATACTTTATACTCTCTTATTTTAGATACAAATCTTGGATTTTCTCTTCGTATCTTTTGTGCAAGAGTTTTTTCCTTTTATTTTTTGCATTGATTTTTGAAATTGTAAACATTGATGTATAATAGAAGGTGTTATTTTCATTTGGTGTATCCAATATATTTCAAGTAACATAGTATATCCTCCTTTATTTCATACCACATGAAATAAGTTTTGAATCCTATTAATACCCACTTAAATGGGTAAGATAATGATACTAAAAGGATCTCTACTTGTATCATCATATCTTAATATAACTATTTAAGTGTATACTAAATATTTGTTGTAAAGTTTAAGATTATAAATGACTTCATCTTAGTATTTATTGAGGTTTGAACCATTATAGACCATATATCTATCCTTTTCATGCTCAATTATAAAGTTTCATATGAATAAAGTTCCATTATATGAACTATCATATGGTATATCACTCTCATCAATTATTAGTTGAACATAAGATTTTCTCCCATAAATTATGTTATCAGATAACACATTATTATAAGTTTCCTTTTATACTATGTGATTTTATTATCACTTGATTGATTGTTATTTGTTGGAAGATATTTGTTTGTGAATCATCAAGTTTTTATTTGGAGGTGCGATAGATTCATTTAAATTTTTGTTAGTTTAATCCATTTGAAATTTATTATTTTCAATGAGATATTGGATCTCATTATTGAAATTTATGCACATAATTAAATCATTTCTCAAAATTATATGATAAAAATAAAATGTATTGGCATCATATTTCTTAGATAGAGGCATTGATAGAGCACACTCCATTATTGGGGCATTGTAGAATCATGTAACACTTAATATATATTAGTAAAATTTCTCAAAATAATGATAAGTTTTAGAGACCAATTTGTCTCTAATAATTGGAAGAAAACTATTAATGACAATTTGTTGGATATTAATATCAAGTGGTTTAAATTTCATCTTAATAACCATAGTATTGAATCTAAGAACATAATTATTAATGGTTTCATTTGTTCATTATTGAATTTGAGTCAATTTTTAAAAAAGTGATTTTCACAATAGTGTTGATGTTTAAATGAGATAATAAAATTTCAACTGATTTGGTAAAGGTATGTATATATCCACTTAGTAAATAATATAACCAATCAATAGAATAATCCTTTAATCTTTCTACAAATAACTTAGTAGTTTTATTTTATGACAAAAATCTAAGAAAGGAGCATTAAATTATCTAATGTGATGTGAAGGATCAAAATTTTCATTGAAAAACTAAAAATTTGGAGCTAAAAAAATTGTTGGAAAAGGATGCATAGACCTTCATAGGTCAAAGGTTTTAATAAAATATCATTGGAAGAGACCTCATTGTTTTACCTATGAGGCCCTTGGGTGAGGGTTTAAATTTGAGTTTGTGTGGAGAAAAAAATATGCATGATAGGATCAATTTAAATATTTCAACAAGAAGTAAAAGTTGGGCATGTACTATAAGTTGGAATATTTTAAAATTTGAAGGATCAACACAATGTTGACATGACATAAATTTTATGAACTAGTTATTATTGATAAATAGGAGTAATACTAGAATCATATATATTTTGAGAAGTAAAAGAATCATGTTGAGAATGAATATAAATAATTTGAGAATGAGTAAATTTTTTTTGAGATGGAGTATAAATATTTTGAACAATTAAACAATCATTAGAATCCATAGAAGAAACATTAGAAATAGGATATTGAACACCAATAAAAGAACAAACAACTTGAGAAATGAAAAAAATAGGAGTTTGAATTTGAAATGTACCATATTTCATATAATTTATTGATGAATTCATGTTTATGGGTGTCAATTAAGAGATGCATTTTACCACACAACCCACATAATATACTAAAAAATATTCAAATAAATGCACCAAAACTTAGATCTTTATTGACTTCAATTATAGGAATTATAATACACATGCACACCCACAAAGATCTCAAAAATGACATACATTATAACACTATATATATATATATATATAATTTCTAATTTGTGTCTTTTAAAGTATAACTTCCTATTCACATAGCTAAAAATGCTATGATCTATGAAAATATAATTCCACTGAACTTAATTTTTTTCATGTTTTTTTTGTATGAGTGTGGGGGCATGATTATATAGTGAAAGACTTCCATAATTACATTAATTTATAAGAAAATCATAAATAATATTGATTTTTAACACAATCTCGATGATAACACATCAATATAGAAACTATTACATAATAACACAAGTCAATGCACTATAACACATACCAAGTAACATGTTATTCCATTTATCTATTCCCAATGCTACCTGTTGATGTAGTGGATTACACCCGGGATAGGACGCCTAGCTCTCGCCCTTCCACACACAATAATGGAAACTCCCCTCTCGCCTGTGGGACTGGCGAAGTTAGAGGGGAGAGTCTCTAGATGAGGGCTAGCTCCCTCTGATGTATCTTTTAGGCCCTAGTTTCTCCTACTGCTAACAAATAAAATTAAAAAAGGGGGGGATGAAAAGGGAGAGAGAGATGCTGAAAATAGAACCTAAGCCTAAAAATGAAAAGGTGATACACCAAAAAAGTTGACCCACCTAGCCTGAACATACACTTTTCACCAAGAAAAATGCCCATACACTTCATGTGACGTGGGAAACTTTTCTATTTTAGTGAGTCATGGGTCCGTAGAGATACAGGGAGGAAGGAACTAGCAAAGGTGTTTTGAGAGACACTTTGACAGCCTATTCACATGCGCCTATATTCTTCCTGTAGACACTTCTGGTAGACCTATAGAAAAGAGAATTCACAATGCACTGGACATGTTGTAATCAGTCTGTGAAAATCATGAAAGAAAATGACTTAACATAAATAAAGAACACATACATATACTTTAAAGTGCAAGTCTTGATAGAGGTAAAAATTGCTAAGTCCTGATTCAAGGTAAAATCTGGCAGAGCTCTGCCTTACAAGCCCAAGAGGTTTTGGGCAAAGTTTTGCCTTAAGGCTAAGGAGTGGATCCTTCTCAAAATGAGAATTTTACAATATATAGAAAGAGGAAGAGAACTTGGCATCTTCTAGGAAAGATTTTGGAACTCTTTTTGCAAACTAGCCCTTGTGTGCTCTGAACCTTGGGAAGGGGAAGCCGTCTAATTGTCAGCTCCTGCTTTGACTTTGGCATTCCACATTAATGTAAAAAACATGGCCATGCCTCTTTTCTGCAAATAGACTACTATTTGTCCCCTCATAAATGCCAACTAGAGAAAACAAGCCACGTCGCTCATCTGGGAATAACTTGCCTCCTCTTTACCACTTAAACTGCTTTGTCACTTTATGCACCTCGTCTCATCCTAGTTTTGTCTCATCTACTCCTTTAGCCCTCAGGGGTGATCTTCTGGTGGGTTGTTACATTCCTTGGGCTCTTTTTAGGGTTAGCACTCAGACAATTCAAAAGCAAATGTCTATTTCACTATGTTAAATTTGACGTTCACGTGGCCATCACCTTGAAATTGAATACCCAACGGCTAGTCTATCTCCTTAAAATTGATGGCTTTCAAGATGTCACCATCCTTGGCAAAATCCGTTGAGTCTTTTCTATGGGTTTTTTCCCTACAGACTATTTTCCTACAGACAATTTTCTCATGGACAAAAAGTTCATGAGAATTGTCTTAGTCTTTTGTCCCTTTATCTTCAGGCTCTTTGGCTATAGCTTTCCTTTGAATTCCTTCAAACTTTTTGTCTGGAGGAATTCCTTTAGGCAAAAGTCTGAAGGAACTCAAAGCCTTAAGTCTTTTGCATGTCCTTTAAAAACTTTAGCTACTTTGAAGTGTTCCTTACCCTCTTCAAGGACTTTTGGACTCAGAACTGCCCTCTGTAAGGGCACCTGCCCTTTAGCTTTGGGATGCACCCTTAAACCAAGCTGTTGAACCAACCCGTTGAACCAAAAATGGTTCAACGGTTCAACGGTTCAATGGTTCAACACTGCACACCGAGCCTCTATTAAACCAAGCCTTTAAACCTTTCCTGCTTGAAACAATCGCTAAATTGGTTCAACAATTCAACTCTATGCACTGAGATTTTGAACCAAACTCATTGAACTATTTGATGAATTAAAGTGATTGAACCAATGCATTGAACCAATCGTTGAACCCGCCAATTAAACCAAGTGATGAACCTAGTGTTGATTGAACCAAGTGTTGAACCAATCCATTGAACCAAGCCAAAGCGTTGAACCAACTGATTGATTGAACCTGTCGATGAACCTAAAGTCGCTTGAACAAAAAGCTACTGAACCAAGGACTTGAACTTTGCCAATGAACTTAAATTTTGAACCAATGGTTGAAACAAGCAATGAACCAAGGCCGATTGAGCTTAAACATTGAACCAATGGTTGAACCAAGGCTTTGAACTGGTTCAATGGTTCAAAGATGCCAACTTTCCTTGTGATCTTCTTCAGATAAGAGCTCGAAGAAGCCTTATAAAACCCAACACTCTCTGAAATGATCCTTCATGCGCCAAAAAGACTAACCTATAGAATCTATAGAAAAACTTCTTTGCAGAATCAGTAGAAACCCAAGACTTATAGAGTCCATAGAAAAATTGGACTTGTGCAAAATCAAGAGATGAATTGGCCTAGAATAGCAGGGGAAAAAGGGGACCAATTTTTTGCCTATTGGGCAAAAAATGGTCAACAAATTGGTGACTCCTAGGGGAAGCATGCCTGCTATGCTTAGAGACCAGGTGCCTTGTAGTCCATTAGGCATAGAGTCATAATGTAGCTTTGAAGAAAGGTTAGCAACAGCCCCAAATATCCAAGAATCAAACATGAAGCTTTTACCCCACACACAAAGGAAAAAACACACACAAGGCTAAAAACACTACTTGTGCAAACTAAAAACAAACTACTATATATAGCTAACTAGGTGTATTTTGCTCCCTCTTGGATCAAAGGGAAAACTTCTTAAGTCCCCTTCCTAGCAAGAAGACTTATGGTGCCAGACAAGTGGCTAAATGAAATGGAGAGTTGGTGACCTGCTCCTCTTGCCTATCACCTTGGTTGGCCTGCCTTTGAGTGGATCAGATTCAAACATGCTTCCAACATATATGTACTGTATTTGTTCTTGGAAGCTTGTTGAATGCTGGTCCTTCATGTTGGTGCATATCACCAACAAATCTGTGGCTGTTGGCTCATCACCATAAGCCCTTTAATCTACACAGTCCCTTTATAATGCATCATGGTTTGACCCATTTTCTTCTACTTCATTGGAGATCCTGCCAAACTCATCCTCTGCTTCCTCTTGGCCTTCTTAAAGAAGGGTGACTACTTTGGTGTTTGAAATGGAATCACAAAATGATTGCTCATCCCACAGGATGTCACATCTTTGTCCAAAAAATTCTTCTTCAAGGCTTTCCTCAAGCAAGACCAGCCTCTCCTTTTGCTCTTCAAAGATTATGATCTCTATATGTTCAAAGGTATCCTCCTAATCCTCTTCCAACTCAGGCTCCTTAGCATAGTCATCCTCCTCATCGAAGCAACAAGGAAGTTCATCAAACAAGGGGGAGAGAGCTCACCATGCTTTTGTTCCTCCTCATAGTACTAGAACATCTGCATGTATGCATGACCTGAGTCTTCTCCATTGCTGATGAGGCCTTCACAAGGAGCATTTATGATGATTCCTTCTTCATTATCACTCATGATAACCTCTTGAAGAGCTGAAAATTAGATCTTGTCTTCCTCACTTGCCTCCTACAAAATAGGTTCCTCCTTGAGAAGGGGTGAAGTGAAAAAACCCTGTGGAAGGGGAGGTAGTCCTAGAGCTAGAATCAAATGATTCTCCTCCTTCCACTTGGCTAGCACTTCATCTATATCAGGTGTGGCCTGATAACTCTCTTGGAGGTGTGTAGATGGGGGGTGTTCAGACATGGAATGTGCCATTGGGTCTGAACCGTCCATCACACGTTGGTTGAGGAGTCTCTCTTTGGATTCTAACTCTGCAATTCTCTGGCCATATCCTCTTGGAAGATCCTTTCTTGGAGGTTATAGGAACCATGGGTAGGAACAACTTTATCTTCTTCAAGTTTTTGAGCAAAACCTTGCTTCTCCTCTTTCCTACCCCATGATTCCACTATTTTCTTCCAGCTTAGGAGCGTGCCATTAGGATCAGTGACCTGGGGAAGTTGAGGAAAACTAGGAAAGGTCTACTGATGCATTGGAAAAGCTATTTCAAGTGAAGGCACATTTTAGCATGTATAATCCATTACTTAGGACCATGTACCTTGTATTTCTTCATATGTTTTGATCAAGCTCAGGATATTCATAGAATCACCTCAAATAGCTCCCCCGATTACCCTTCAACAATGAAGGAAGTAATGTTGGAGTTTGAGGTGGTTCCATAATAACTTGAGCTCCACCAAAGTTATACAAAAATGTGAATTTTTGATGGCACCAGGACTACTTAGCTAGCTGATTCAACTTGGAGTCACCATTGGTGTTGATGCAAAAGCCTCCAAAGGCTAGTTGGTTTAAGAACACACCAAAAAATTCTTTAACACTGTGGACACAACTTGTCCTAGTTGGTCCCACTGGGGGTGCCAAAAATTGTTTACACAGTGGATTGCACTCAGGGTAGGATGTCTAGCTCCTGCCCTTCCACATGCAATAATGGAAACTCCCCTCTCACTTGTGCGACTGGCAAAGATGGATGGGAGAGTCTCTAGATGAGGGCTAGCTCCCTCTAATGTATATTTTAGGCCCTAGTGTCTCCTACTGCTAACAAATAAAATAAAAAAAGGGGGGGATGAAAAGGGAGAGAGAGATGCTAAAAATAGAACCTAAGCCTAAAAAATGAAAAGGTGATACACCAGAAAAGTTAACCCACCCAGCCTGAACATACACTTTTCACTAGGAAAAATGCCCATACACTTCATCTGACATGGGAAACTTTTTTGTTTTAGTGAGTTAGGGGTCTGTAGAGATACAGGGAGGAAGGAAATAACAAAGGTTTTTTGAGACACACTTTGATAGCCTATTCACATGTGCCTATATTCTTCTTATAGACACTTCTGGCAGACCTACAGAAAAAAGACTTCACAATGCACTGGACATGTTGTAATCGGTCTGTGAAAATCATGAAAGACAATGAATTAACACAAAATAAGAACACAAACATATACTTTAAAGTGCAAGTCTAGATAGAGGTAAAAATTGCTAAGTCCTGATTCAAGGTAAAATCTGGCAGAGCTCTACCTTACAAGCTCGAGAGGTTTTGGGTAGAGTTTTGCCTTAAGGCTAAGAGAGTGGATCCTTCTCAAAATGAGAGTTTTAAAATATATAGAAAGAGGAAGAGAACTTGGCATCTTCTGGGAAAGATTTTGGCACTCTTTTTGTAAGCTGGCCCATGTGCACTCTGAGCCTTTAAAAGGGGAAGCCGTCTGATTTTCAGCTCCTACTTTGACTTTAGCATTCCACATTAATGTAAAAAACATGGCCATGCCTCTTTTCTACAAATAGATTGTTGCTTATCCCCTCATAAATGCCAACTAGAGAAAATAGGATGCACCGCTCATTTGGCATAACTCACCTCCTCTTTACCACTTGAACTACTTTATCGCTTTATGCACCTCATCTCATCCTAGTTTTGTCTCTTTCTACTTCTTTAGCCCTTGGGGGTGATCTTCTGGTAGGTTGCTGCATTCCTTGGGCTCTTTTCAAGGTTGGCGCTCAGATAATTCAAAAGCAAACATCTATTTCACTATGTTAAATTTGACGTTCATGTAGCCATCACCTTGAAATTGAATACCCAATGGCTAGTCCATCTCCTTAAAATTGATGGCTTTCGAGACATCACCATCCTTGGCAAAATCTGCTAGGTCTTTTCTATGGGTTTTTTCCCAGCGGACTATTTTCTTGTGGATAATTTTTTGGCAAAAAAAAAGTCCACGAGAATTGTCTTAGTCTTTTGTCCCTTTGTGTTCAGGCCCTTTGGCTGTAGCTTTCCTCTGAATTCCTTTGGACTTTTTGTCCAAAGGAATTCCTTTAGGCAAAATTCTAAAGGAATTCAAAGCCTTAAGTCTTTTCTACATCCTTTAAAACCTTTGGCTACTTTGAAATGTTCCCTACCCTCTGCAAGGACTTTTGGACTCAAAATTTCCCTCTGCAAGGGCACCTACCCTTCATCTTTGGGATGCACCCTTGAACTAAGCTATTGAACCAACTTGTTGAACCAAAAATGGTTCAACAGTTCAACGGTTCAACACTGTGCACTGAGCCTCTATTGAACCAAGCCTTTAAACCTTTCCCACTTGAACCAATCATTAAATCGATTCAACGGTTCAACACTATGTGCTAAGATTTTGAACCAAGATTGTTGAACCCTCTAATGAATAGAAGTGATTGAACCAACGCATTGAACCAAACGTTGAACCCACCAGTTAAACCAAGTGATGAACCCAGTGTTGATTGAACCAAGGCCGATTAAACCAAGTGATTGAACCAGGTGTTGAACCAAGTTGAAGCATTAAACCAACTAATTGATTGAACCTATCGATGAACCTAAAGCCACTTGAACAAAAAGCCATTGAACCAAGGTCTTAAACTTTGTCGATGAACTTAAATGTTGAGCCAATGGTTGAAATAAGTGATGAACCAAGGCCGATTGAACCAAAGTTGATTGAGCTTAAACATTGAACTAATGGTTAAACCAAGGCCTTCAATCGGTTTAATGGTTTAAAGATGCCAACTTTCCTTGTGATCTTCTTCAGAAAAGAGCCTGAAGAAGTCTTGTAAAACCCAACACTCTCTGAACTAATCCTTCATGCACCAAAAAGACTAACCTGCAGAGTCCATAGAAAAATTTCTTTACAGAATCAGTAGAAACCCAAGACATCTAGAGTTCGTAGAAAAATTGGACTTGTGAAAAATCAAGAGATGAATTGGCCTAGAATAGCAGGGGAAATAGGGGACCGATTTTTGGCCTATTGGGCGAAAAATGGTCAACACTACCTACCTATAAACAAATGTTTAAATAGTTGATAATTAAATCTTGTTTACTTTTTTTAAATCACCATTACCATTAAATGGATCATAAGTGATGTGGTTTAATTGATAAGTATAAAAACCTCTAATGAATAGTGTTTCTTACTACAAACCTTATATTTGTCATGAATTTTACCACACATAATCATAAGGTTACCATAAGGATATTTAATGAATGGTAATGTTATACAAACTATAAAATATATAAATTAAGTATAATGATTATACACTAGTTCTTGAATTCATTTCCATGATCCAAACTTACCATAATTTATCAAAGTACTTATGCAGTGAAGATACAACTCCTCCAAGAACTTTTTGTAACACACTAACTCACATAATTTTTGTATAAAATAGATAGACTATGTGGTGACTCTAGTGAATGATATGATTATATATAAGATAACACAAGCCTTTATAAATTGCTCATAAATATCCACACTACTATGGTCAATAAAAATACATAATAAACCCTATTTCATAAAGCTTCATAAGCTTATTCAAACCAAGACAAAAAATACATGTATCAAAAAACTTAAACAAAACTCACAAAAAATAACTATATACAATACAAATCTTTCAAAAATTAATACTTAGCTAGTTTTCCTAATCTAACATATTTTTAGTTGATATAGTATTACAAGTGTGCCTAGATTCTCCTGCATCATACACCTTGGGTAGATAAAATAAACATGGGATCCTACTCATGTTCCTTATGATAATTATATTCCATGATTTTCATATTTTTATTCCCTTATCTATGTTACATCTTCAATTTATTGGCCCTTCTAATTTTCCATATACTCTTTATACTCTTTTCTGTGCATCCTCTTGTTGATTCTTATGTCAATCACCTACTCCACCTACTCGTATTTATTTTATAGAACCTACACTCTCTAGAATAAAAATAAAAATTAGAATATATGATTATAATATTATTATCTTTATGATAATAATATAAATCTACCACATTGAAAATAAGCAAAGGTTATTTCGTTTAGGTAACTCAATGTCATATGAATTTTTTGCAAACTTATACAACACTATGCACTTCCAAATATTCTTCCACTTGAACTTATGATATGTTCCTTCTATAAATATATATTTTCTTGAGTGTGATAATACCATTTATACATATGTATACTATATTCCCATTTTATTCATGTTTAAATTTATTTTATACTACATTTTACTCTTATTCAATTTTTATTGGAGTTGATTACGCACATCTCACATATGCTCTACAAAATCATAAAATTTTATTTTTATTTTCTCACTTATAATGTCATTTAATCAAAGCATCCTCTTTAAATTTACCCATACACAATTTGAAATGACATATTTCATGTAATCATACTAACTAAATTTTTATGTGAACTTATCTTGCACCAAATTCAATTAAAAATTGTAATACATTACCAAAACTCATGTTGAGTACCTTATTTTACCCATCCATCTTAGGATGATATTCTAAACTAAACTAGAACTTGGTGTTAATATTATTCCACAATTTATTCCAAAAATGTCCCAAAAAATCACATCTTTGTTTGATACTATGTCATGTGTAAAAACATGCAACCTCACAATCTCACTAAAAAAAGATAGAAATGTTTATCAATCACCAATCTTATTACAAGGTAAAAAATGTACCAGATTTGAATTTTTTTCATCTACCACAAATATTGAGTCATTTCCTCTCTACACTATAGGAAACCCTAAAATAAAATCCAAACTTACATCTTCCCATGGTCTCTCTAAAATAAGCAACAATTGATACAACCTTGTATTCTAACTTCTTCATTTTTATCACTAAAAAAATCTACACTTATAAATAAATTTACACATGTATATGCTCATCTATGGTATAAAATATTTTTTTACTACTTGCACTAATATATTTTCATAACCAAAATTAGATGCCAAACCTACATTATTCACATCCTTAATAAAATTTAGTCACGTGGAACCTATAGTTATAGACAATTGCCTTCCTCTAAATAAAAAACCCACTTGAACAAAATACTCTAATCATGGTGGGTCATGGTCTATTGAAACTCAATTATCTACACATGCCTTTCATAATTCTTGAAAATATTTATCATTTGCATATTATTACTTCATAAGAACAAATCTTATGACTTCCACTCTCAATTAAATTAATAATATAAATATTCAATTCAACACATCTAAAGTTGTATTTTAATTTCCAATCCTATGTTTCATATAAAATAAATAGCTTTATATAGATTCAATCCACTTCATATGCCATTAACTCAACCTACATTGAATATTTATTAATGACACCATAACATGTCTCATTTATATCATAAATAATACCATTTGATCTTTCATAAATCAAGTTTTAAAGTGGGCTTAGAGGTATTTTTAAGAATTTATGCTTATTTAGAATGAAAAATGGGATATATATCTATTATATTATTTAGGAATTATTTTATTATACATTATTATTATTTTATAACAAGTTCTTGGAGAATGGATTCTAAATGTTATCTATGCAAACTGAAATGAGTCATCAATGCAGATAGCAAAGTTTGAAGAACTAAATTACAAAATCAAGGACAACCTTAAAGCAACTCTAGAGTCCCATATAAATCATATCTACATTCATTTAGTTTTAATTGAGATATGTGTACTATTGATTCAAGAACATCCAAGGCATAAAAGAAACCTTACATCAAACAAAAATAGGTTTTGAGTTTTTATGTTGATTTGTTTGTTGTTTTGGCATGTGAAGATGTAAGACTAAAATGTTATGTTGTGGGAAAATAAAAAAAGTCATCAAAAACACCCAAAAACATGAATTTTATTTAAATTATGTATTCTTATGAAAAAATAATGAAAGTTCAAAAAAATAATCATCTTGATCTAAGTCCATATGCAAAAGTTATGCTCATTTGCATCTAGCTCTAGAAATATCCATTATGGCTCTATAAGTCACTAATATAGATCCAAAAGTCTCCATAAATCAAATACGAGGTCTGAAATATGAAAATAGGAAATAAAAGAGATTTATAGATGATTTTTATCTATTTTTGGAGATTATTCTATGAAATCTATTCACATTATTTCTAAAAATTATGTATTTCTAAAGAAGGCAAGATGTTTATACTATTTAAACTATTATGAATATTTCAAACATCAAGTTTTTGGAAGAAACCAAAATTTTAAAATTGATTATTGATTATCTCCAAGAAAATCAAAAGTTGTTGGAAAGAAAATAAAGCACACTATATTATCTCCAACAAAATAAAAGATGGTGGATTTGTGAATCTATCACTTCCCACTATTTTCTCCTTAAATAATGGGGATTATTACTATTATCCAAATAATTTAATAATTAATTTTTTTATATTGTTATCCTAGAATAAGAATAAGTTGAAAACTAATTTTTTAGGTTGTTTATCCTAATTAGGAAGTTGTTGAAGAAGTTGTATTATAAATACAACCTTCTCATTCATAGTTTTTAGTAGAAGTGATTATGAATAATTATAAAGTTGGAAGAAGACCAGATTGAATAAAGCATTTGAGCATCTATAAAATTTTCCAATTTTAATCATTTTTATAAGGGGACAGTAAGGACCCACTCAACCTAACTAAAAAGGTTAGTTTGTATTATGTTTTATAAATTAGATTTATCTATGCTTTGTTTTCATTTATTAATATTTATTTCATTCTTATAATATCATTTAACCTAAAAGCTAATTGGATCCACACACCAAATTTTTTAGTTTCCTTTCATTCAACGTGTGTTTAAATTCATACAATTTCAATTCTAAAAGTGTGTTTCATTTATTGAAAAGTGTGTCTAATTCAAAAATTTCAATTAATGCAAGTGTGTTTTTAAGAAAATAACTATTACATGAATGTACTATATGACCTAATGCATATAGCCTTCATACACCACCCCTAGATTGGCATTATTAAATGAAGAGGATTGACTACACCCATCATTTATGAACTATAATTCAAAATGATACAAATACAACACAAACTCTTTATACAATAAATAATGTCTCCATTTCTTGAGTGCATGCACAATTACATAGAACTCTTAATCATATAATGAATACTTGTTTTTAAAATTATTTATCTTATCACTAAAATATGTGATAGGTTTTATTGAATTAATAATGTACTTATTACTACACCATTAACATTGAAATCTACTTGAAATACTTTACCAAAATATGGTAATGCCAACATTGGTTATTTAGTTACTTTATTCTTCAATTGTTGGAAACTATGTTCTATTTATGTTTTTAGAAAAATCCTTTATATCTTTCATTATTACCTATATACTCATTATACACATCCCACTAAAATTCCAAATGAAATTACTTTAAAAACTCTCCAATAAATTAAAAATATGTCTCAAATGTATTATGTGGTGATGACCAATATATTATATCTTGCATCATATTTTGATCCATCTTCAAACATTATTCAAAAATTATGTAGCTCTTGTACACTAATTCATTCTACATAAAACTATATTTCTTCAAATTCACGAATACATTTTCATCTCTCAACTTTTTTGGCACTCTATATAAATATTGCAACTATTATTCCTTCCTCCTACTAAAAATAAATAAGTAACCAAGATATATAATGAAAACTTACCCAAAAATATCTTAAAATTTTCATTCCTTGGTCTCATGAATGTAATTGGTGAATTATTTATCCCAAATAGCATAACCAACTAATCATGTAATCCTTATTATGTTTTGGACACAACATTCCACTCATCACCTCCCTTATCAAAATCTAGTTATATTAATTTTTCAAGCTAATCTTCATGAAATAGCTCATACCCCTCAAGTAATCCATCATATCATCAATTCATGGCAATGAAAACATGTACTTTATGGCTATATTGTTGATGGCTCTAGAAAAAATGCACATTATTCATTCTCCATTATTCTTATGAACTAATAATGTTGGTAATGTACATGGGCCCAAAATTTATTTGATCAACCATTTATCAAACAGCTCTTCTACTTGTTGTACCTCCACATTATATTTGGGTGTCAACTTATGTGATGATCTATTTGGAAAGCTAGATCCTATAATTATATCTATGCAATGACTAATAATCCTCATATATGGCAACACATTTGGTATATTCTATTAAATAATGTTTGAAAATTCACCTATCATCACCTTAACCTCATGTGGAAGTGTTTATTCCTTTCCTTCTATTGTGACCAAACATTTTGTGGGCTTGTGGATTATCACTAATCATGTTTATTCCTAAAACTATTTAGAAGTTTCTTCCCTAAAATTATCAAAACCTTTAGAATACATTCCAATTATTTACTTTTATCCTTAAAAGGATCCAAAGTATGTTTTTATCCACATCTTTCACCAATGCATATGTATTTTCATGACCATCATGTTGTGTTTTATGATAAAATTTCCAAGGCATTCCAAAAAATATATGACAAACATCCATAGGAATTATATCACACTTGATTTTATCATTATATGTACCAATCTTAAATCTTACCAAACATTTTTCATGTGCCAAAACATGATATCCCTTGAGTAACCCTAAAACCTTATATTGATTTGAATGTACATATCTCTTCAAACCAAACTTATCTACCATATCTTTCTAAACAATATTATCTTTAATGATATAATTAATAATTTATTTGAGTCACGTAAATCTAGAATTACAAATGGTTATGAACAAATTATTTATCTATGTAATACAATTCTCCTATTTTGTAGGCTTCAATAACATTTTCATCATTATTACAACTGCCCTAGTTTATAACTCATATATATTATGAATAGGCACAATGATTTACTCATAATATTATGTGATTTAAATAGTCATGTTAGTTCTCCTACCATAATCATTATGAATATGTGAACAATCAAAATGTTCTAAGTTTAGTCTCACCATATTTATAACATGTACCATGAAATCCATAACCTCTATAATTTACTTTCCCTATTAAAATATTAGGATAATTTAATTGTGAAGTACTCACCTCACCTTATTGTGCAAAATAAACTCTACTGCTTCTACCTCCTCCATGTCCATATATAAATTTTAATTTTCCTCATGATTCTCCTTGCTATTTACATGATAACTATTATTCTACCTTTAATGCACACTGATAGGATTATTCAATAGACCTTAATTTAATCATACCAAAATAATATTTAATTTATATTTACAACCCATTTTATTACCTCAAGATCTTATTATCATCATCTTCAACGTGACTCACTCTAATGGAAAGTCTATATAACTTGTAAGTGTAATAATTTACATGAGCATATCATTTTATCACAAGTTTTAAAGATTATTTTCAAAAATAATGTTATAATATGTATTATTTGTTTTATCCTTTATCTTCACAATTAATTTACTCAAAATATTAATCTTATCTTTTCCTTTATGAAATATTTCAGCTTGAGCATGCTCCCATGAAAAGGATGCATGATGAAAAACTTTGTGCTTATGAACTTAACTTGTTTTGGATCTTCTAAAATTTCATACTCAAAATAACTCTCCAAATAAATTATCTAATTAATGATCTCCTTATTACTTAAACATCATAAATATCTTCCAAGGTCTAACTTTGGTTTACTAGTCATTATCTCAATAGCTCACAATAATTGTTTTTAAGGTTCATCAACCACTAATTCAATGACCTAGTGATTAGGTGATTATTTTTTGAATTAAAAATAAATTTCATCATCCATTATCCTCTAATTTATGTTACATATCTCTCATTAATCCCACCAAATCTGTAAGTCTTAACACTTTATCCACTTACAACCTTATTTCATTCAAATCACCTAGATTTTATCTCTATTATATTTCCTTAGAATTTAAATATATTGTATACATTAAATTAAAAAATATCACCATAATATTTCAAGAATAAATTCTAATCACACTTTTAAATGTGGAAAGTAACATTAACATATAAGGACTAAAATATTTCTTTGATACTAAATGATGTAGTCACGATTAGGGTTTTTAATTAATATATATGCATGATACCACCAAAAATTCATAATAAACAATTAAATATGTAAATAAATGTAGTAAAACATATATGTTTATTGAATTTATGTTCAATAATTAAAATTCACATACACACCTATAAAAATATCATAAATAATATGTGGTATAACACTAGACCTAAAAATCCCTACTTGCTAACTCACAGTATTTGAAAGTATATATTACAATTCAACAAAATAAAACTTATATGATTTTTGATCATTTGATCCCATTGAAATATATCTCTCATTTTTTTCATTAGTATAAGATAAAGTTTTTATAGGCATAAGACCCACCTAATTACATTATGTGTTTAGCAACCTGCTAACAACATTAAATTTTTAACATTGCCCCGATGAGAATAAATCACAATAGATAATGTTACATATTAACACAATGTGATGAACTATACAACATAAAAAATATCATGTTATCACTTTTATCTAATCTTAATGCTATCTACCTGTTGATTCTTGAAAGTGTAGCATAGGGTTTACAAAGTGTTGAGAAACACTCTTCTCATTTATGGGTTCAAAGAATCCATTAAATGAGTATCTTGTTGTGATATTAAAGATATATTTGGTGTAATATCATACAATCAAAATATTTTTTTCACAAAATGATAATAAAACTGGTTGTTGGGAGTAAACTTGGTCTAAAATCTAGATTGTGAAGTATGAGGATAATTTGAACTAAGTATAGAGAATTATGATAAAAAACTAATATATAAAGTATAATATAGTATGTATATTTATAATATAAGATAAAATAAAGTAAATTGATTAAAAATATGCAAAAGGAAGGTTAGGGAAAAAAAAAGGTGTTCTAATTTTCAATCTAGACATTATAATAGAGATTAAATTTCATCAAGACATGTACTAAGCCAATATATGACATGAAATTACAAAGGAATAGATACTACCATATATATGGAAAATTTATAAGTAAAAGTGAAATAATTCAAAAAAAAAAAAAATATTTCACTTTAGAGATTTACTTCCACAAACAAATTGCATTAGCACATCTATAAAGAAAGCATGGAAAATGAAATGAACTTAAAATTCTTCAATTAACCTATCTTAAGAACAAATTGACAACTCTGCATTCATATGGACACATCAAGAATCCATAATAATAGTTCAAATCTAGACATACAAATAGATAATTGAGAGAGCAACCGTAATAGCAAAGACACAAATAAATACTGGACAATCTTTGCAAACTTCTTTACTTGTATTAATTACTCAAAGTTTACACAAAGTTTTTACTCCAAAACTCCCTCCCCTCATTAAAAATGAAAATACCCCTTTTATATAATACTAAGGAGGTATGTTGATTAGTCATATCAAATAAAAATTATACAAGTGTCATGGAAAACTATCCTTTTACAACCTTCTAGAACTATAGACTTTCTAAGTGGACTGACCTATAAGCAAGGCACTTTACAAGATGCACATGCTTTTAAAAAAAGAATATTCTTTTTTCAAAATGATATACATGTTAGTTATAAAATAATATGCTAAAGACAACAAGTTTTACTTTGAGAAGCAATTTTTATTGTATAACTTTGTCTCTGCTATAAGATCTTCATTACTTCATTATGTTTCTCATCAATCAACCTAAGTTGGATGATGGGCCCATGAAAAGTTCCTTTTCTTGATCTTTCAATCCTTTGAGGTCCTTTTCAACCCTTTCTAAAGATTCTTTGATGTTACTTGTATATATAATCTTCTCTTCTATAGACAATATCATATCCGATATCTTTTTATTATCTACCCCTAATTTACCTTGGTTTTAAATCTTAACCTCTTACATGAACTGAGGATCTCTATGTTTGAAATCCTCATCCATGATCATGCCAATAGGACTGAGTATAGTTGGATATTTGATAAGGCTCTCTAGTATGTGCATCATCATATTTTCCAATTACTTGAGATCCTTAGAAATATCCCCCATTTCCTTGGACCATTTTCTCAAAATATGATCTTTTATATTAGTATTGCCACATTCATATTCAAATGGGATAGGTTGACTATCTTAAACATATGCATTTGTTCCTCTATCAAAATATTTATCAAATTATTTATTTTTTTGCTTGAATTCTACCATATTCCAACTTGGATTGAAGCCAAAGTACCCTATTTATTAACCATATATTTCTTTTAATTTACTACCTTTAAGAACCTAGATAAATTATACATGGTTGTTTTAAATTGGTTAACCATATCTCCTAGAATAGATAGAATAGATTGTTCTTGTAAGTTCTTCCTTTGCTACTTTATCCATTTGATAGAAGCTTACAACAAATATATCTATGTTATATCTAATCAGATAACATATTCCTCAAAAATAGGATCTTAACTAGGTCTCTATCCTTGCTTTTGAGTCAAACTAGTCAATGGATCTAATTTTTGATATGTCATCTCATCACCACATTATATGAGTACTTTCTTAGTCACCCTTTGTAAACCAGTAGTCCTTGGGTCAAAACTAATTCTAATTGAGTATTGAGTCACTTATGGAAAAGGGATCTCTACTTGTGATTGGGATGGTGACTGGTTTGGAATAGCCAACCTCTTTTCCTCCTCCTCTTTCAAAGCAACAATTCATGTTTTTAGTTCTTGCTACATTGGGATATTATTAATTTTGACCAAGGCCTATGGGTGATAAGTGGGTAGATTTTCCAATCTTGGTTCATAAATGAACCACTTGATAGGTGTCCCATACAATTTTTTTTATTTACTAAATAAATTGACTTCCTTTAGGGGAGGAGTGATGGTCACCTTGGGATTATTATCTCTTAGAACAAGGGAAATCTCTACTTTCCTCTTTCGAGGGTCAACATCTACTAATTCCAAATATTTACATTTTTCATCCTTAATTTCCTCAAACTTGTCTTCTCTGCTTCATCTGAATTTGTATATGTCATAGATGACATTTTCAATACATCCTCAATAGACTCTTGAGGATCTATGGATATCATATGAAATTACTCTAAATTTAATTCATGTTCTTTTACCTTGGAATGTTCTAGAGCTAATGAAGTAGAATCAATCTCACTTGGATTTCTTTCCTCTAGCCTCTTCTCTTTAGACTTATGTTATGTTTGTGTCTCTACTTGTGTATTGGGTGATGGAAGTGTAGAATATTCAACACTTATCAAATGATACTTCCTAGGGATTAATTGACATCTATCATCCACCTTTTTATATTTCTATAGTCTAGAGTCAGGTTTAATGTTGTGCTTTTTTAATCTTCTAGTCACTTCAAAGTATGAGGATGCTTTCATGTATATGAAATCAAAGGCAAAGGGATCATGTTCATAAGGCACATTCAAAATTCCTTTGATTTTTAAATGATCTTTCACCTTCCCATAAGGGTCCCATCTCCTGAGATCATGCATCTATAGGTTTAAACACAACCTATGTTTTGATGTAACCTCAATACTATCCCATTACCTAAAGATAGTCTTGCCAATTTGCATAGGGAAGCTATGAATAAATCCCTTTCTTTTGGTTTTACAAAGGCCATCTATACCATGAAATAATTGGTAGGAAACCTCTTACTCTGATAGATTATCAAGGACATTGATTAACAACTTGAGAGGGGAATATTGAGTTCCCTGAATCCTTATAACAATACAATCTAGGTATGAACATATATTCCCTATTATTTCAATATATTAATTGAATAAAGGGCTCACTCTTTCCATGGGAATGCTAGTGATGGCCTCACTTAGTTATAGGTACACACAATCACATATAAGTTAAATGTGATGCCTATTATTATAGATGTGAAACTTAGAATAATACTGAGAAATGGTTTAAATGCCACTTGGAGATGATTCTCTCTAATTTAGGATTTTTGTAGTTACACATAGGGAATCTATGAGGTAAGACATCATGTTGAACTATTTATTCTTATTATGCCTAATTGCATGCATTTATCTACTCAATGAGATGATAATTATCTCACCCAAAGGTAGAATTATCACCTTTTCAACCATGAAGTAGACCATGGGATCCTATAATAGATCTACATATGATGTGGTTGCACATCCACAAAACTTGTTTAACATAGTCATTATAATCTTAATTTTGAGTTTAAACTAACTAATAGTGATGTTCTTATTAAGGTCTAGAAAGACCTAGTTACCAAATTATAACCACATGATTAGGGTGTCCATCAAGTTGTGCTCCTTGGCCCATGAGTTAATAGAATCTAAGTTAATTTAGGGTATGGGAAATTTTTATTAGGATTCAAATGAAATAGTAAAGGTGTAAGCCACTTTATTATGATTATGTTCATTAATTAGCATGCCCTTGTCTATCTCAAATTCATTAAAACTTGGAGCAAGAATATAAATAAACTAGAGTACCTCCAGTTTTGTAGCTGTGTAGTGTAGACTAGTCATCTAGATTTTTACAATGTTGTCATATAGAATATTTGATAAGAGATTCTTCTATTTTCCCCTAGTGATATCTAGCTGGTTCTCAATTCTATAGAATAATTTTGACCAATTATTGTCCCCTATGTTCAAGGTAGAAAAAATAGACTTAGTATCCTTAAACATACGACCTTATGCATCTATTGTTAGATATAACTTGACATCTTCTTTTGAAACATGCTTATATTATGCCATTGCTATAATACTAATAAAATTATTCAATCTTAGACAATAATTAATCCTTTTCTTGACTCAATTTTAGTGAATCTTAATGACAATTAGGATAATATATAAACGTTAGGGCTTTTGGAGGTTTATGTAGAGCTTCAATGGCAGTAAGCTAGTTTGAATGTGAGTTTTAATGCCTTAGATTGCATTTGGATTGAATATGTATAAATTTTGTGTGATGGGTTCCACAAGATATCAAATTTTTTATGTGTCTCACTTATGTGTCATTACCATGTCACATTGCTCATTTATTTAAAAAATTACCATTTGTCACTTTTGGACATGTGTCACATCCTCATGCAATATTGAAGATCGATCAATTTTCACCATTGATCTCTTAAAAGTATTCCTACCCTCAACATTATCCTAGGCCATTGATCTTCCATATGATCTCTCAAGAGTGTACCACTTCACATCTTTATGTGCTCTTTTTGGACCCCATAAACACACTCTATTAAATGCCTTTTTCCTATGTGGTGTCCTCTCATTAGATCTGGGATCTTTGAATTGTTGACCCACTCTACACTATTGATTTTGATTTAGAAGATTTAACACAATTCATTGATTTTAATCTAATTTGTCATGGTTATGACACATGTCACTACCACATTCAATTTGGGCCCTTTGAAATGTCTATCCTAATTCATACCATCAATCTGTAGGTAGTAATAATGAACATATATCATTGATTCCTTTTTTTATATCTGAGCTCGAATGTAGACCATAGATTTACTTGATTTCACTATGATATTGTGATACTTTTCATTCTTGTGTTTAACTTTATAATCTTTTGAGGCTTTTATCTCTCACTCACCATAGGATTTGATTTTATAAGATTAATGCATATCATTGATTAATTATTTTAACTTATTAACTCTTGATATACATGTGGATCATTGATATTTGTTATGAGCTCTTGAGATTTTGACACTTGCTATCTTTGTGTTTAATCAATAGCTACGGATATAAAAATTAAAGACATAATCTTTCAAGATATATGTATAGACTTAGTATAAGACTTTAGACTAAGTTTTTAATTTTGTTAATAAACACAATTAAAACTTTAGGATAAAAATTAGGCTAAGTTTTAAACTATAAAAAACATATTCTCATGTAAATTTGATCTCATGTAAATTTGAATCTAATTCAAAATGGACTTAGGCTAAAACATTTAGACTAAGATCTTTAACACTATTTAGACATAGATTCAATTAATCGACTAAAAAGACCAAAGTATTAGTCAACAATAGTTAAATTAGAATTTAAAGCATGAAACCTTGAACACTATTTATTCAAATGAGACCCCATTAATCCTATAACATGGAAACCAAAATCAAACCTTAAAAATATTAGATAAAGTTAATTGAAGATTAAATGCTAACATGCCAAATGTAAGCTAGAGAAAAACATGATACCCAAATAATGTAATTTGATCAAATTGAGTGTTCAATATATAGAAAAAATTTATAGAATTTGAACAAGGGTCCTCATTTTTTCAAAAATGGGTATATGTTGATCTCAATAAATGGAAACTTCTGGGGGAAAATTGTAAAATGTTAAAACTCAGATGCTCTTAGTTTAAACTAATAACCAAACTACTCATTCCACATAATCAAGTACCATTATAAAGATTAATTTATGATTAAAACAAGTCTTATAGATGAAAAATTAGGCTCAAACATCAATACTTAGTTGTGATGTGTGTGTTCTTTGATTCCTTAACTTATTTCCATGAGATTTAGAGAACAACTTCTAGACTTTATGACCTTAACATTAACATTGACTTATAGCATATTTACATATTTATTAATAATCATCATTTTATAATATTGAAGGCTTGGGAATTACTCTATTACTATCCAGGCATCCATATCCCTAACAAAGATACATTTGGATCCAATCAAGGCCTTGCACCACTACAATCTAGGCATCAATAGCCCCAGTGGAGGTTACCATAATCACCTTTGCATAAAGAGATTTTGAATTTTCAATAAAGTTCTTATTTTTTTTTTAATTTTTAAAGTATATTTATCTCTCAATAAGGATAGGAACCATAATTATCCAATTTTTAGGATTTGATCAAGTGTTTGATTTTCAAACAATAATCCTTGGTCATAAACTTCATCTCAGACAATAATTTTCTTTAAATGATAACATGAATTTGTCTTAATAATTCAAAATTTCATCTTACAAGTGCAATCCTTATTAGAATAAAACTTAGATTAGAATAAGGCCTAAGTCTCCAAAGTCCATAATCAACCAATGTTTGAGAGTCATACCTACATTCTTGATTTGGGAGGTTTCTTTTGAGCATTTAGGATGGATTGGAGTTGGAAACTATCTTGAAAAAGACTTATTGAAAGTAGGAAACAAAACAAAAAGGAAGTAGACACATAACAAACAAAATAGAAAAGAAAGAAATAAAAAAAAAACAAATATGTAAAAACACTATTTACAAATAAAGGACAAGAAAGGAAACTAATCTAATCCTACCTACACTAACTATAACTAGTCTTACAAATTAGTCCATGAATACTTATGGTGGAAGAGTAGAGAAGTAGTGATTGAGGTATTTCCCATTAGGTGGAAATGTAAAATATAATCCTTACAATTATTTGAATTTGAATGTTTTATCTCCTAATGTCTCTACAATTTTATATAGACTAATTTTTAAAGGAGTGAATTTTCTATGTTTTCCTTTAAGTTCTGATGCTTTTTACCAAAGAAGAACTAGGTATCCTTGCCTAAACACCTTAATATTTGAATTTTTTTCAAACTATATTTTTAATATGGCTTGATGTCTACTAAATTTGGAAAATTCCTCTTCCCTTGCATCTTCCATTTGTATGATGTCAAGTAGCCTTGAACTTGCATACTCCTGATCATCTTCCATGTACTCTTGCATGAAATTGTAATTTGGAAACTTTAGAGTAATGAGGAATATTTACTCTTGAACATATACTAAAATAAATGGTGATGCTATCAAATCTTTCTTCACTCTAGTTATGTCTTCCCATAGGACATATTTAAGTAATTTATGCCATTTTCTTGGTTTGGTAACTACAAACTTTTTAATAACCTTCATCAAGTTTTTTTTATTGACTCTGAAAATCCATTGCCTTTAGGGTAATGGTTTGATGAGAAATTGAGAATTATTTTGTTATCATAGGCTTAATTAGTCATTTTAATGGATATAAATATTGATCCATTATCACAAACTAGAGTTAATGGTGTCTCAAATCTAATGCATATGTTATCTTATAAGAACTTGATCACATATTCAGTTCTACATTGTTTGGTTTCCATGACCTATTTCCATCTTGTGCATTAATCAGTAGTAATAAGAACATATTTATGTCCATATAAATAATTATGGTTGATGACCCATATAAAGTCTAATCCCCATTAATAAAAAGGTTTATCAATCATAACTGATCTCGATGGCTTGCTTACTTTTGGTTCCATAGTGTTGAAAATTTAACATTGATGACACTCTATATTTATGTACATCCTTAAATATCATTGGCCAATAATATCCCACCCTTAATTTTTTATGATCTATTGTCTTTCCATAGGTGTATCCACCTCTATGTTTTTCATGAAAAGTAATCAAGATCTTAGCTTCTTCTTTTGAGACACATGTTAAGTATATGCCTTCATAAGTATTCCTAAAGAGGATCCCATATTTGATCAATAAATATGTTTCCTTAAGATTTAAATCTCTTCTTTTCTCTCTACTCAATCACGTAGGAAAAAAACCATTAATTAGAAGATTAATAATTACATCATATGAATAATTTGGTTGAAAATTTTGTTGGTCCACCTGCATGACATTCACTTTAGGATTAGTGTTAGCTATTAATTGAATAAATCCTTGACACCTTACCAACTTGTTAGTTTTAATCTCAAGATCATAATCTTGGAGAATAGACACCCACTTACCTATTTTCTCTCCCAATTCAAATTGACTAATCATAAGTTTAGTGGTAGGGTCTGGAAATATTGCATGCACTTTATTCCTAAGAATATAGTGTCTAAACTTCTTAACTACCTTAAATAAAGCCAATGTTTTCTTGTAAATTATATAATATTGAAAATCATCATTCTTAAGACTAGTTATCATAAATGAAATAAGAGGGTCACATTTATCTATTTTTTGATTTAAAATAGTAGGTATTGTATGATCAAAATAGAGATAAAATATTTTGTGAAATCAAGGCTTATCAACATTGGTGCTTATCTAATTTCTTCTTTAATGTCCTTGAATGATTTATTTTTATATTCATTCCATATGACTTTAACATCCTTCTTAAACATGTCATCAAGTGGATTCACAATTTTTTCAAAACCAGAAATGTAATTTCTTACAAAATTGATTTTACAAAAGAAAGACTTTAATTCTTTTTTGCTTATAGGGGGTTCTATTTTGGATATGGCATCAACTATATCAAGATCTATAGAAATCCCATATTTGGTTATAACATGTCCTAGTAAATTCCCTTCTATAACACAAAATATAATTTTCTTAGGATTGAGGGAAATTCCATACCTTCTACAACATTTAAATACCTATTGTAAATGCATAATGTGGTCTTCCTTGTTTTTGGAAAACATAGTTAAATCATCCATATAGATAATAATGGTTTTACCTATGAAACCTTGGAAATCATGGTCCATAACCCTTTGAAATTTATCTCCTACATTTATTAGCCCAAAATGCATCATTTTTTAGTTAAAAATTACTCCATTTAGTTGTGAATATAGTCTTAATTATATCTTCCTTATTCACAAGTACTAGATTATAACCTGAAAAGCCATCAAGGAAAGACACCATAGTAGAACCACTAATAATTTGGATGACTTGGTCAAGGGAAAGTAAAGGCTAATTATCCTTTTTTGAATATCTATTCAATTTTATAATGTCTATGCATAATCTAATTTCTCCATTCTTCTTTCTAATTGTTACTAAGTTAGCTACCCAAGTAGTGTCTAACGAGAAAAACTATTTTTGCATCCAATAACTTCTCGACCTCTTTATAGATTAATGTCTCTAAAATAGGATTGAATGGTATTTGATTCTACCTAAAAGGTTTACAAGATTATTTTAATGGAATGGTATGGGTAATGACTCAGGGATCAAATATCTTTAAGTCTTCATAGGACCATGCTATAACATCTTTGTATATGGTCAGCAATTCTTTATATTTTCTAGACTCTTCATTTGTATAGGTTGTACCAATATTTCCCAGATGTAGTTGACTTGGATTTCCTATGTCAAATACATTATAATATTTCCCATTCACCTTGGGAATATTGATAGTCTCAGCTAGTTTGTCTATGTCAAATAGTATTTATAAGGCAATCATGCCTTTGGTAATTTTGTTATCATTCAATTGAATAATATTGTCATCAACTTTATCTTTATCAAGAAAATTTTCATTGACCTCATCAATGATGTGAGACTAAATACTCTTGATTCATTTATGAAAACTTGAAAATGGTGATATTATCAATAACTAAGGGTCATGTAACAATTTAATGCTAAAGCTTTAAAAATATTGATTTATTATAATATTGGCTACAACTGAGGCTAGCTCATCAATAATATTGCTCTCTTCTCTAGGAATTGAAACAATGTTAAAGGCATCAAAGCACTCAATAAATTCCTACACTCTAAACTTGAAATTATTAAGGTATGGCAATTTTCATTGGTACTTACTTTTAACCTAATTAACTATTAGTTCAGAATCACCACACACTAGTAGTTCTTTGACCTTGTGTTTGATAGAAAATTATAATCCTAGGATTAAATCTTCATACTCTACCAAGTTATTAGTGCATGGAAATTGAAGTCTATAATAAGTATTAAACTCTTTACCTATGGGATTGATTAGAATAATTCCTACTCTAGAACCATATTTACATCTAACACCATCAAAATATAATTTCCACATTCTAGGCATGGCATACGAGTCTTTAGAGTCACATACCTTAAGAGTGTCAAGAGTGTAAACTCCTAACTCAAAATTAACCATGTTGACCTTTTCATTTGATGCATTGTATTTAGTGATCACGTGTTTCATTTTTGGCTCTCTCTCAATTCAAATTTGATTGGGAACTCCCTACCATGGAAGACACATATGGGAATAGTCAGTTGACATATATTCATTTAAGGACTTGGTCTAATCTCTACTTAGTAGCATCCCATAGGCATCTAAAATGTCCACCACATGAATGTCTATGAATTATTATATCCTTGGCTTAGAAGCAAGCTACATATGAATATTTAACAATTCTCTAATTACTTTAACTTTTGATTTGGCTAATTGAGTAACTACTCTATCAAAATTAATTAGAGTTAAACCAAGTTTCTCACAAATACCCCTTCGAATGATATTATTAGAAGCACCTAAATTTAGAAAATAATTATGAAAGTTTTTACCAAAAAATCTAATTATTAGCAAGAAGGGTGGAACCTCTACTTTGTTCTTATACATAAGTACATTAGAATTTACAACATTTTATGATTTACTAGGCTTCTTGTTTAGATATTCTAGAAACAAGTTTCTTTCCTCTATAATTTGAGTCAATTCATGTAAATTTATATTAGCTTTGTATTTTTCATGTCCTCAACTCTATTATATCCACTCCTAGTAAAATAACTAGATGATTCAACATTATGTTTGGAGTTACTTCCCTTTGGAGGTTATAGATTATTGTTAGTTATAGGATATGGAGGAATATCAAAAGTATTTGGTGGGGTTGAAGTAGTCAGTGGTTTTTTCTATTCCCCATTCCTCAGAGGATAATTGTATGCAATCATAAATGTATCATGTATATATATCAATCTCAGCTTAGCGAAGATAGAGTTAACCTACACTTCCAATTGGGAATACATTTATTAAGTGGGAGCATGACCAATATGGGGATTTGATAGACTTGCATAGGGAAGCACTTATCACAATACACTATGTTAAGGAGGGTTTTAAATCCTCCAATCTAACACAATCATGAAATAACCCTAAGGGGTCCTAAGTTTTAATATTTCACCTATAATAATAACAAGAAATTAAATCTAATCTAGTGCTCACCAAAATTTGTGGCACAAAGTAGGGGTTACAAATAAAACAAAAACTAAACATGCATAGAAAACATATACTCACATCAATGTATACAAATTTATAATGCATGGAAGAGAAGCACAACTGCATTATCTATCTACTCTTACAAAAGGAAAAATAAAGTCAAGAATACTTACCTTGAAGATGAACATACGAAGCCTCAATCTATCCCTTGGAAAAGGTGATTTGCAAGAAATTATTGTGGTATGTAAGGATGACAAAGACAAATCAGCTCTAGGCTACACAACCTACCAATGCATACAAAATACTTCTATACAAGACATGATTTATATCTCCAAAGAAATTGTGGAACCCTAAGATTTAATTCTCAAGTAGAATGGTCAATAAACAGATTTTAATTCACACTTACTTCTTATTCACTTATTTATTATCAAATAGTGGGTAATTAACTTGTATATATAGGTGAATCTTACCCTAAATCCTCCTAAAAATGTCAACCAATAGGTTCAACCCAATTTAACCTGTATAATTCCAGTCAATAATTCTCTAGGTCCTGAGTTAGATTGGCCAAAGGTCAAAAGAGCTCCTAAGTGAAAATAACCCAAAACTATATAGGGTCAACCTAGTCGACCCCATCTAATTGACTAACAAAGTGGGATTTAGATAAGGAAAAGGAGGATAAAATGTGTAAAAAGTCTAGAATGGGTTCAATCTAGAAGAGAAATATTAGAGTAAATGGTTTTAGGAGAAAAGTGTGTAGATAAAATGTGTCAAAAAGGGACAATAATCTTACGAAGCACCAATGGTCTACCCACCCCTTTCTCAATGCACCCCTTAAGTCATGCACTCAAAGAGATTGAGAATCAATGGGTTTATACAAGATATAAAGTATCATTAATTGATAAAAGTTTTAAAATATTATATGTATACATATTACCTACTTTAATCTCATCACATGTCATGTCAGTGTAGCATGGGATGGTGCTTTAAGACATAAAACATGATAACACATAAAGCTGATGCTACGTAAAATGTAGTAAGCAAAAAATAAGATAAATGAAAGGATAAAATTGAAAAATACATACCTTTACTTACCTTAGTTATATCAATAAAGAAATAGACTAAAATAGAGGTAAAGGTGTCCAACGTGAAGGACACTAGGTAAACCTATAGATATTAGTGCAAAAATTATCAAAAATTGAAATTTCTGGAATATAGGCATATGGTGCTAGAAAATGAGTTAAGGAAAACATATGAGGGTATTAAAAAAATTGAAAAGTAGGATTTTTAATTGAAGGCTAGAATATTAAAGGTAAATTAATGACAAAATGATTGGCAAAAGAATGACAAATGAGTGTAAATGAAAGATAAATGATTGTAAAACACATTAAATCATGTTGGAAATCATATAAAATAGAAATGGAAAAAAGAATGTAGAACATAATAAATCATGTTGGGAAGCATGTAAAACATGAATGAAAAATGAAATATCAATGCAAAAAAACTTGAATAAAGATAGGTAATAAAGTGAAAAGTAAGCTCATGTAAGATAGGCTAAAAGAAAAACATGAAAGATTTAAAATGAAAATGTAATTGAAGATGTGAAAAAAACATGAAGAAGGAATACATATAGAGAAACATGTAGTAATGGAAAATGTCATAAATAAGATAAGGGAAGTCCACAAAAATCAAATAAGAATGTGATGGATAAATGAAAATAAAAAATCTCTAAAGGATGAAATCTGAAACTTAATGCTTGTTCTAAGATGCAAAATAAGAAAACACCACTTAATGACATGACTAGGATGATAATGAGATGGTATGGTAAATAAATAATGTTAGGGTGTAATCCATAGTTACTCAAACATGTTATTTTTATCTAAGGATAGATAAAACTAAAACAAAGTAATGCTAGCATGTTTTTAAGAGTTGAAGAAGAAGGGAGTAATAAAAATGGGAAAATAAATTTAGAATTAAAATTTTCCTATCAATGGGGGATATGAAATGGGTGGAGGGGATAATGAAGGAAAACCCAAGGTAGAGGAGATCTTTATCAAATTCAAGACACTCAAATTAGGTTTGTCAAAATAAGAGGACTTTTGACCTTAAGGACATTGAAGAACTTCTCTTAGCCACACAAGTCTTAGGTCAATAAATGTAGTATATAGATCATCTAATGAAATCTATATATATGAAAATTAAAATGGACCTACCTTCCCACAACATGTTCCCCATTATTCAATACCAATTATAGAGTCTTTAGTATACTACAAAGATTGGGTACTTGCATGAGAAAGTAGGTATCACCATAGATATTTTTTAATTTTCCTATTCCAATCTACTAGCCTACTGGACCCCAATGGACATTGGCTCTATGTGAGGCCAGCTGTGGAGTTTGATATTAGATTAGAGATAGGATATGTGCTCATAATCATGTCATTTGGTGTGATTTTGACTTCTGAGATTTGTATTTTTCCTTTTGTATATCATTTTTTTTCAAACGATTTGGATTTTAACTTTCTTGATGTATTTTTTTATTTCTCCTCCATACGGATTTGGAAAACCAAAAATGGGTGCTAAATATGACTTTCATTTGAATACTTGGGGCTTGGTTTATAATAGTTGGAAATTCATAGAGCATGGGGTCTAAGAGTGTCATAAATCTAGGTGAAATAAAAGTGATATCTTGACTTCAACCTTGTTTTATCCAATGTGGAGTGAACGGAAAGGAAATCAAGAGGAATGACACATGAAACAAATTTGAATTATTTCCAATTAAAAAAAATATGAAAAAGGGTAAAATGGGATAAAATGATATTAAAGTGTTATTTTTAATAATAAGAATGAGGGAAATGGAGGAAAACATGCTAACATAGATTATTATGCAAATTCCATCTATCAAAAGAAGCAAAAGTAAAACATATTTTATAAAAGGAATAATAAGATGGAAATTTTTTGAGGAGGGTGATGTAGGGCCATCTTAGTTATGTTCCATTTTTGTATTATTTTAGGTTTCTAGGTGTCTTTTATTCCTTTTTGGATATTATTTTGATGTTATAATGGTTCTAGGTTGTTTGAAACATACAAAAAAGACATTTCTTGCTAAAAACATTATTTAAATATTTGAATATTTGAAGAAATTCTTGGATGTTCTTAGCCTAAATAATGTTTTATAATGTTAATTTTGAGTATATATGGGTTGATATAGTACATACAATAGGTGATTAGGTTCTTTCAAGCATAATTCCTTTCTAAGCCCATATGGGGCAGTTTCAAAAATGAATTAGAGTTTTTCAAGAAGTAGTTATGAAGCATAACATAAAAATGGATGTATATAATATTTTAGAAATGCATTTAGAGAGATATCCTCAAGTAAAAATAAGGTAATTTGGATGGATAAAATTATATTCTCTGAGAAGAAGAAAATATAAAGAAGACATGTCTTACATAACAGATCTTTGTCCTCTAAATTCTATATATGTCTAGTAAATAGTGAATGACTGCAAAGATAAGAGTTGTTTTCTATATCTGATATATATGTTTAGTAATTACCATGATTTTAAGTGAAATTATTATGTGTTTATTAATATTTATAAATAAGTAACATGACCAATTAACTTGATAACAAAGGTATTCTCTATTTACAAAAAGGCAATTTGTATTGACTGTATTTGTTTGTGTACCAAGAAAGTAAATTATTTGAAAAGGAAGATTCTTTGGTATACATTTAGGATGAGTGGTGAAAGTATATAAATCTTCTAATTTCTAATTAATATTTTTATTCTTTTTTTTTGGATAGGGTTTGTCAAAGGACTCAGACATAAAGCCTTCTTATTACCAAATTTGTAGATACTAACAAGTTTGCCTTATGAGAAATGACATAGAAGGACTATGCCTTGAAGTGGAATGTATGTTACTGAAAATTAATTGAATTATTTTATTTTTATATGTACTTCACATGTTTTTTTCATTCCAATTTTACAAAGTAACCTGTATACCCCTGTTAATATTAAATATGCACAGGCTAGGAATGTGAGAAATGAGCTTAAGATGAGTAAAAATGAGTGAAAAATATTAGAAAGGGTGTCAATTTTTTTTTTATCACTTATATACCTTATAAAAATATTTAAATCCTTGATTTAATTCTAAAAAAATTAAGTGAGTAATTACAAACCTTGTTTCTAGTGATTATGCATATAAGAATGAGAATAAAGATGTCAAAACATTGAACAGAGGAGTGTCTAAAGAAAACTAATGTTTAGATGAGATGAATCTAATCTACACAGACCAAAAATAACTCACATATTATTTTTAAACTGGGTTTGGAGTGTGAACAAACCACTGGATTGCTCTTAATTCCTCATAGTTTTTGCTAACCCTAAAACTAGGGTTTTATAGGTATAAGGAGTTTCCACTAGTCAAATCTGGTGAAAATTTGTGAAATGCTTAAGGACAAGGTGCTTGAAGAGATTTTGAATTTTTTTTTTTTTAAACATATATTTGTGTATATATATTTAATAATATGTGTAAATAGAACCCTAGGAGGCCTAAATGGTTAAATAGAGAGCTAAGAAGTGGAATAAAAAGGATATCCATGGAGAATTGGAATTTGAAAATTCATTAAGAGATAAATAAAAATAGAGGGTACCTTAAATAATTATTTGTTTCCAAATTATAATTAGTACATATCTATATAAAGGGAAAATCCTTATAAAAAGGTTACTAGATTATATCTTAAAGCATGCAGATTAATGTGAAGGGAGGAGTTGAGACTTGGAAAGTGGTGGCAGAGTTTATGACTAGGAAGAGAGGGTTAATGAGGCCCTTATAAGTATGATAAAGATAATTGAAACTATAATATCATGAAATAAGCCTCAATTTCTTGTAAAACTAATGAATAAGAGAGCCCTTAACAAGAAGTGGTAAACCATTATTCACGAAGTGCATCTTGAGATAAGTCATAGAGTAAGATAATTTTATGTAGGCTCTACATCATTTTGGTATTAGATCCAAGTTAAAAGTTCCTAGTGGATTATGAACAAGATTAACATCATGTGTTTTTAGGTTATTTTAGGATAGGGAACCAAGAAAAAATTTCCATTGAGAGAGTTAGTAGAGACAAACATTTGGTCAAGAATATGGTAGACCAAGTGACACAGTTGATTACCCAATTGGTCATGAGGATGGAGGCTATTGAGAATGCTCTCAAAGAGAGAGTAAAAATATTAGTGATCAAAGAAGAGGAGGGAAATGGTAGGCATCAAGTCAAGTAGCAGCTTTATAGCCAAGAACAAATGAGAGAGGAAATGAAGAGGTGCTTCAAAAGAGACCATAAATGTAGGTAGCATCAGTTTAAGAAATCATGGGAGTAAAAAACATGCATGGTAGATCAGAGCATTTGTAGATGGTAGATTAAGGAGAGATAAATGTCATGTGAGAGGCAAATCAAGACAAAGGTTTCAAGGATAATGTTGGAAAGGACATTGAGCAACAGAGTGTCCATTGAGCATGAACAAAAGTATACAAAAATAGAGTGCAAGAGAAATGAATGAGGAAAGAAGAAAAGAAAGAAATAAGTCTTTAATTATGAGAAGAATAGTATTGAAGTAGAGGAAACAAATAAAAGAGCCATCCCAAAGAAGAATATTATTCAAAAGTAGGTACTGTTGACCAAGTTTTGGCCCTTCAGACCAAAATTTGGCACCCCCTTATTTGAAAAATTAGCTTCCTAAGTACATACCTTTGGTTAGGTATAATATGTAGGTTTCATTCAAAATAAATTTCTATACAAAGCTTGTAATAAAAACCAAGTGTTTTTTCTTTTATAAACCTTTGTTTTGGTCTTTTTTTTTTTAAAAGCCTGGTAAACTTTTTAATGTGACCGGCGCCGCTGTCTAGACATGACTAATACCAATACCATGGGGCCAAGGAGGGACTCGAACACTGGTGGGAAAAGCCGCAATGGAAGTACCCGTCTAACCGACTACACACCCCGACCCAAACAAGCCTTTATTTTGGTCTTTTGGCTAAGCCTTTGCATAATAATTATTTTGGATTCTTCATCTTTGACCAAAGTCTATTTATTTCAGACTTTTTCTTTATGCCAAGTGTTGAATTCTTTCAGATAGTTTGTCCAAAACAAATTTTCAACTTTTATGAAGGAATTCTTTAAGACATTTTGTCTGAAATAACTTTTCCAAAAGACACTTCAAGTTTTTCAAAAGGCACTTCATTTTTTCCAAAGGAATTATTTTATATATTTTGTCCAAAATAACTTTTCCAAAGGGTATTTTCAATTTTTTTGAAAGGTCATTTACAACTTTTCTAAAGGGTATTTTCCTTTCAGAAGGGCCTTTTACAAAAAAAAACCAAAGGGACAATTTTCCTTTCAAAGGATTCTTTTTTAAGAATTATGAAGGTCCATTTTAGAAAGTCAAGGGTCACTTTCCATGATGTGGAGGGCACTTAATAGAAAATATGAATGAATTATCTCAAAGGAAAATTGCTTAGATAAAAAGTCCAAAGGAGAAAAGTGTTGAAACAAAGAGGCCTTAAGAAAAGGGACTCCAAAGAATGAATTCTTTTAGAAAGATTGTCTGAGATAAACTTAAGTCTAAGGAAAATGTCTAAATGAATAAATAAGGTGATGGATCCATAAACATCAATCTAGAATTATGGAAAATAGCCATTGGATTAAAAAAATGGCTTGGTGGAAACCTTAGGGTGCATATAGAGATAACAAATGAAAAAATGTCCTAAGCATTTGGTGCAATTATAACTGATTCATTTGGTGACATGACATAACTAACCCCACCTCAATCCCACATGAAAATTTAATTTATTCTCTCATATGGACACATTTCCAAGTGACCTTTGGACTTCCTTTGCTTGTTCCACTTCTCTAACCTATAAATATGTTTTCTCTTGGCTCATTAAAGGAGAATCTATTGGTTATTGGGAAAACATTGGCTAGATTTGTACTTAAATAACACTTGAATAAATATACAAGTGTTGTTTCCACTCATATTCTATAATATTGAGAAATGACTTGAATCTTGTTGGTCTAGTCTAGTGCAAGATTATTTTTTCTAGCTCATACTCTTGATGGTCTACCAATTTTCAAAAAAGAGATTATTGTAGGTCTTTTCTAGCATTCTTTTTTAAGTATAGAGATATATTAAAAGTGGTCCATGAATTTATCCCTCTTTGGAATCATTTGTTTATTTTCTAAGAATCATATACCTTATTAAATCTATCATATGAAACATTGATGTAGTAATAAATCTTGAGTTGTGAATCTTGTGTGAGAAACACTTTGTTTGTCTTTAGGTAGTGGTTTCAGTCGATTAGGATGACATTAAATATTGGTGCATCACCACTTAGTTTTTTAGATATTTTCCTTACCCCTTTTCATACACAAATTGTTAAGTTAGAGAGAGAGCTTTAAAGGTGCATCAAGGTGATTTAGCCCCTTATCTAGAGATTCATCTTATCAAAATTATCCCCCACAACAAGAGAGATGTTTCCATTGTGCCACTTGGATGAGGAGAGCTAAACAACTCTTCAAGGGTGTGAATATAAGTGTTAAAAGTTTTTGACACTCACAATGGGACTATTTATCTAAGGAGTTGAATAATTTTTGATGTGTTCTCCAGCCAATTAGCCTTTTGGAGGCATTTCAATAAACACCAATGGTGAATTTGAGTTGAATCAACTGGTCAAATAGCCCTAGTGCATCAAGAAATCATATTTGGTATGTATAATATCATTGTTGAGTATTATGGACCTTGTGTTCCTTCATATAGTTTTGATCAAGCTCATGTCATTCATGGAATCACCTCAAGTAACTCTCCTAATTGTCCTTCTCTTAATCAATCCAAGAATGATAATGAGATAATGTTAGATTTTGAAAAACAAATGTTGGAGATAGATAGGTTGAATGAGAAAAATAAGTATTAAAAATAACTTATGTATAAGAAGGAGGGCTTGTTTAGGCAAAATCAAGCCATGCAATCCATGAGGGAGAAACTAGTAAGATGGAGAAGTCAACCCACTCAAGGCAGTCAACCTTGCACACCTTCTTAGATCCCAAGATAGCATTCTCCTATACAAAAGAAACCCTCCCCCTGTACACCAAATCCTTTTTATCAAATAGAACTTGGTCACCAAAATAAAATTAGCCAACCTTCTATCCTATTTGATGCATCTTTCCTATGTCAAAATAAACTTCCCCTACTATTAATCCTTTGTACTTAGTAGTCCAACACTAAAGTACATTAGAGTAGCCTTATATGGAAACTAACTATTTCAATTCCTTAGAAAGTTAGCCCTCCTTTGAAATAATTCATCCTATTTCCTTTGGAAATTAACACATCCATCCTCAAGTAACTCTTCCTATGCATGTAAAAACTCTTTCTAGTCTCCCTCAACCTCCTCAAGTCCTTCAACATGATGTCAAGATTCTAACTTCGAGAAATGTCTATCATGAACTAGTTTATTAAATTGAGAAAGATGAAGTTACTACCTATCCTCAAGAAGAGAGTTCCAATCTTAAGATCATGAGTTGGAATGAAATAGTGGAATCATGGGGTAAGAGAGAAGAGAAGAGTATTATTCAGGAGTGTGAAGTGGAAAATGAAGCTAGTCTTTCTCAAGTACCTCCCACCCATCCTCAAGAAACCTCTTCTTTTTCATGTCAAACTTCTCATACTAATCCTCATCATGATGATGTATATGATCTCTAAAAATAATCTTCCAAGAGAATCTATCCAAAGAGATTAAAGAATTAGAGTCAAGAATAAGGTTGCTTAGTCAAGGTGTAATCAAAGGTTTAGACCTAATAGAAGATCCCATGTCTAAGCATACCCATTATACACGCCTTTAAGAAATTTATCAAGATACATCTAATGTGGATGAACTTCTGGTCAAGTGGAAGGTGTGATATAGGAATTTGAATCAAGAGAGGATGGTTAGTATGGTGTTAGTTCCAAAATGAAAACAAAATGAAATAAATACACTAATAACATAACATCTCTAGGCCTAGACACTAGGGAGAGCTTAGTTTAAAAAAAAATGAAAAACATAACTAAAAAGCAAGGAATCAAATACAAGAATTCCTTCACCTTCCTTGGATGCTCTAAATGCCTTTGTAGTAGTGGCTTGCTCGGCTTGTGCTCATGAAGTCTTCATCAAAGGAGGTTTGGCTACCTCCACCTCCACCTTCTCCTTCGCACCTTTGGCTTATGTCTTGGCTTGGATTGGCATCAATTTGGCATGCTAACACTAGTATAAATGGATTCTTGAAGATATTTGTGCATTATAGCTTTACACCAAAATAGCTTAGAAATGATGTTGTGAGGCCTCCTATTAATAGATTTTTGGATTTGATCAAAATCAACCTACACCATCCATCTCAAGATTAAGATGTGTGGTTGAGGATTAATTAAATTTTTGGAATTAAGTTTTTAATTATCCTCATAATGAAATTGGAAGAAGCGGCAATTAAGAGGCATGGAGGGCATCATGGAAGGCATTGATGAGGCATGGGAGGCAAGAATCTTGATATTTGTGGCATTTATGGCCTAGGGATATCTTCTCATGAAATGAGGTCACTTAATGATGTAGATATTCAATATTCATTTAAAAAAATAATTATTCAACAAGTTTCCATGGAATTATTAATTATGCCTTGATTTGGGTTAATTAGCTCCTAAGCATGATTAAACCCTTTGTGCACAAATTACTCAAATTGATCAGAATGTCTTTTTATTGATCTAAAAATTGACTAGATTGGAATTGGAAGGTGATGTTAGATGTATTGGATGCATATTCCCATTTAGGATATTACAAACAATAAATAACAAAGGAACATATCTTATGCAAGATATTTGATAGGAAAGAGCAATCCAAAGCACCTAGGTGCAAAATTAGCTTTTTGACTTGAAATGAACTAATCAAAGTTATCTAGACCATAAATAGCATTACCCCATATACCCTGACCAAAATTAGCACTTGAATATGTTAGTTTCACATCATTTAGCACATTTTGGTGTTTTTAAGTTAAATTGTGTATTTTTTGTGGAAATTGGCCAAAATCCTGATTAGAGGTTATCGGTGGCCAAATTTGGGTGTCTATAGTTTTCCCTTGTTTGGAAAAGCATTGCAAGCTATAAGCATAATAATGTATTTTCAAAGAATGAAAAGGTCTTGGATTCCTACAAGTGAAATGATGATAAACTAATTTTATGACATCCCCTTGAGGGAATTATTGGCACAACTAAGGCAACAAACAGTCCCTCAAAAAGAAAGAAACAAAATGAGGGGACCAAAGAAAGGAATTATGATGGGGTGAAAACATAATGATACCAAAAAAGTAGTCAAAATCATTGAGAATGCAAGTGGGATGGTGTACAATGGTTTGCCTAAATGTGGTTATTTGCATTATACCCTAATAGTGGAAACGTGGTATGATAACACAATGATTTTCCCAAAGGTGGTTATAATCATTGAGAAGATGGAACTACCCCATTTTAGATAGACAAACAAGATAATAACATGCCCCTGTATGGGTAGAAAAAGTAAAGTGGTGAGAACACAATGATTTTCCCAAAGGTGGTTATAATCATTGAAAAATGTAGGTGGGATGGTGTACAATGGTTTTCCCAAAGGTGGTTATAAGAATTATACCCCGATAGTGGTAATTTGGTATGATAACACAATGATTTGACCAAAGGTGGTTATAATCATGGAGAAGATGGAGTTTCTCTAGTTAGGACAAACAAACAAGAGAATAGCATGCCCCTATATAGGCAAAAAAATTAAATTGGTGACAACATAATGCTTTTCTGAAAGGCAGTTAGAATCATTAAGAAATGTAGGTGGGAAAGTGTACAATGGTTTTCCCAAAGGAGGTTATAAGCATTTTACCTTGATAGTGTCAATGTGGTATGATAACACAATGATTTGTCCAAAGGAAGTTATAATCATTGAGAAGATGGAGATACCCTAGTTAGGATAGACAAATAAGAGAATAACATGCCCTTGTATAGGCAAAAAAAGTAAAGTGGTGACAACACAATGATTTACCCAAAGGTAGTTATAATCATTGAGAAATGTAGGTGGGATGGTGTGCAATGATTTTCCCATAGGTGGTTATATTTTACCTTGATAGTGGAAATGTGGTATGATAACACAATGATTTACCCAAAGGCAATTATAATCATTGAGAAATGTAGGTGGGATGGTGTGCAATGATTTTCCCATAGGAAGTTATAATCATTTGACCACAATTATGGAAAACATGATAAACTTGACCGAGGATGATGATAACATAACACAGAGGGTAATGATGAATTAGAACAACCTACTAGTAGGGAGATGCTCGTCCAAACTAATAAAGGCTGAAATTCTTTCATGATTAATTACTTTTTTTGGGATATGATTGGGAGTGAATCAGGATGTTAGTGCCAAAGAGATGCCACCATTGATGAATAGACTTCTTAAATCTAAGGTTTGTGGTAGCATGTGATGGTGGGATTTCATGATAGAACACCATAAAGACTTGGCCAAAATATACATGAGGACTGACTCTCATAATCCAATACTTAATATAAAACAATGCACCAATGATATAAACCATGATGACAATGTAAACATTCGAATATAGATGGATTCAAGTGTAAGTGTGGGAAAGGAATCACCCAATGAACACACATAAATCTAATCAAGGTAATAGGGATGAAAGCAAGCAAATATACAAACAAAACAATAAATGAACAAACAAAGAAACACTTAAATAGAAACCCTACAAACATTGCCCCTAAAAAATAGGTGTAAACTTAACAAACAAACAAAATGGGGTGATAGAAGAAAAGGAAGGGGTGGCAGAGCTATCTCTATATGCACTAGGCAAGTGGATGCTACCTACATAGTTTCATGGATGTAATATCCAATAAACAACTTCAAGCCAAATGTAGTTCTCCCAAGAAATGGGAAGATTGTGATAACTACTAAAAACAAGTAGAATGGATGTGAAATAAGAAGAGGAATGGTCTTGAAAAATGGTAAGTACATGAGATAAAAAGGATAAAAAAGATGGGGAAACTAAATGACAAATGATTTTATTATAACTTAGTAAGGGTTCCCAGAATCCTTAAGTTAAAGAAGTGGTCAATGTTTTTGTTCTTTTCTAATAAATTTTCAAATGTTTTTGGAATTGTTTTGGAGTATCTCAACTCAATAAATAATGATGATACACTAAATGTTTCAAGCTCAAAAAATGACAAGAGCATGTAAACTAAGGTTACTCACAAAATAGTGAGAATGTGGCTTAAGTTGCTCAAAAAATGGTGAAAACATGGCTTAGGTTGCTTGAAAAATGGTGAGAGTATGGTTTATGTTACTTACAAAATGGTGAGAGTGTGGCTTAGGTTGCTCACAAAATGGTGAGAGTATGGCTTAGGTTGATCATAAAATGGTGAGAGCATGGCTTAGGTTTCTAACAAAATAGTGAGAGCATGGGGAAAAGGGGTGACTAAGCTGACTTCAACAAGTATTGAGAAATGCCTACATAGTCCTAGAATAGGACCTCAAGTCACTATAGTTCCACCCTTATAGTTGAGGAATTCAACTAGTGCAGCAGTCAATTCAAACAAAATAGGCACAATTGGTAAAAAGGCATAGTATGACATAAGAAGTGGCAAGTTGGTACATCAAGGCTTAATGTTTCCCCTAGTTTTCCCATAGGCAGTTATAACTAGGACATAATGACATAGATCAATGGTACTAATTTTCCCAAAGGTGGTTATAATTAGTAGCATGACCAATGGTAAGAAAGAATAACAAATGAAGGATGTAAATACTGAAACTTCTGTCACACTATCCTAAAATATGATCACTATCTGAAGTAATTGAACCAAATGATGAAACTAATTAGATACCTTTATGTTGAAAATGTGTAACAAATGGAAAAAACCAAGGTCAAATGGGATAGGCTTTAAAACATAATGGGTTGGTAGGTCAAAAATGGAAAATATAAATGGTGAAGAGGACGAATAAGGGTGGTATTTTTACAAAGAAGAATTGTTATAAAATAGCATAACTAAAATGGTCTGTACAAAAAATACACCTTAGTGCTTAAGCATAATACTACTTGAGGTGAATAATATTCATCATGTCTAGAAGTTCATCTCTGTTTGGTGTAGAAAGCCTATATTCTCTCGATCCATACTCTATAGTGATGATGAAACGCCCTATCCAATTTGGTTTGAATTTTCCTTTATGATTTTTCTCAGTCATGGTATTCTTTTGGTTTTATTTAAGGACAAGATCACCAATTTCAAATGCTCGATACTTAACACATCGATTATAGTAAGCTTTGAGTCAGTTTTGATATGCTTTAAGATTATTGAGTGTATCCATGTGTTTCTCATCATTAGGTCTATCTCTTGTAGGAAAGCTACTCTATAGCCATGATCATTTAGGACATGCTTAAAAGAGATGCATAGTAAAGTCAATTTGACCTTAATGGGAAGGATGGATTCAATACCATCAACAAATGAGTATGGAGTGGCTCCTATGGGGGTATGAAAGGGTAGGGAATATCTGGAGGTACCAATCATGGCTGACATCATTGATAATATTTTTGAAAATATTGACAATGGTTTTGTTGGATGCCTCAGCTTGGCCATTACCGTGAGGGTAATACATTGTAGAAAAATGTTGTGTGATTTTATGTTCAGTACATAGATATATACATCTTTATTCTTGAGTGATCCTCTATTATCAAAAATAATGTCAGATGGAATATTATAGTAGTTGATGAGATGGTTGAAGATGAATTTGGAAATTTGCTTTCTAGTCATGTAAGTGAGGGGTATAGCTTCAAACCACTTAGTGAAATATTCAATGGTAGTTAGGATATGCTTATGGCCATCAGATGAAGTGGGGTTAATATTCCCAATGAGGTCAAGTCCCCATGTAGAAAATGGCCATGGTGTCAACATCAATTTTAGAGTTTTTATTGGGGCATGAATCAGATTAACATGTTGTTGGCATTTGTCACACTTCTTTACATATGTAGTGGCATCTACATCCATTGTGGGCCAATAATAACTAGTACACAAGATATTTTTGGATAAGACTACCCCACTATAATTGGATCTACATACTCCTTCATGAACTTCTCTTAACACTAATGTAGACTCTACCAAAGTTAAACAGAGAAGTAGAGTTCCATCAAAACTATGATGATAAAGGGTGGATCCAAGTAGAGTATAATGAGAAAAATGATGAATTAAGGCTTTGGTTTGTTTTTGAGATAGTTTAGGTGGTACAACTTGGTCATGAAGTTAGTTTTAAAGGTCTGAGTACTAGATAGAATTAGGACCAACAATATCATAGATCATGGCAATGGTTGAAGGTTCATGAGTTGGTGATGACAATTTTTTGATGAGAAATTGATACTCTCTAGCTTTATCTATTTATCAAATTAGGGAACCAATAGTAGCCATGAAATCTATAGTTTTGTTACTAGCCCTTGTTATACACTGAAACTGAATGTTGGAAATTTGTTGTTTAAGAGTGTCGACCATGGATTTATATGGAACTAACTTTTTATCTTTGGTCTAAAAATGATTTATAACTTGATTGATGATTAACTGAGAATCACCATAAATTTGTAGATGAGATATATTCCATTGCACTACTTATCAAAGTCCTACAATAAGTGCTTCATACTCGACCATGTTGTTTTTACAAGGAAAGCTGATTCTAAATTTAGGAATTAGATCCCCCTATGGTGTAATAAAAAATAGGCCTGCCCCTGATCCATGTGCAGTGAATGAACCATCAAAATATAACTTCTAGGGATAATAATCAAGGGGTGTGTCAATGATGGTCATGATAGATTCATGAAGAAATTAAAACATGAGTGGTTGTGTGTCTATGAGAGGTGCTTCAACAAGGTGATCTGCAAGAATTTATCCCTTGATTATCTTTTGATTGCCATACTCTATGTCAAATTCATTGAGAAACATGATCCATTTAGCCATTATACCTTGTAAAATTGTTTTAGATAGTAGGTAATTGAGTGGATATAAATTTGAAATGACCATGGTCTTATTATTTAACATGTAATGGTATAGTTTCTGAGTTGTGAAAACCATGGTGAGACAAGATTTTTGAATAGGTATATAGTTATGTTCATATGTGACCAAGGTATGGCTTAGGTAGTACACAATGTTCTCCTTTCCATTATCATCATGTTTATCTAAGAGTGCCCCTAGAGCATGATAGATAGCGGATAAGTTAACAAGAATGACTTTCCTAGCATAGGAGGTAATAAAATAGGTTGATTAACAAGATAATCTTTGAGATATTGAAAAGCTATTTGGCAATGATCATCCCAGTGAAATGTAACTCCTTCAAAGGGTGTGTAAATGGATGGCACTTGTTTACTAACTATGAGATGAATAATTAGATTGACTGGATTGTACCCTACAAACTACATAGTTATTTTAAATTGGTTGATGGTAGCATCTTAGTTATAGCATATGGAATTTATCTAGATCAACTTCAATACCTCTATGAGACACAATGAAGCCAAGTAATTTACCTGAAGTTACACTAAACACACATTTCTTTGGATTGAGTCTGACTTTATACTCTCATAATATTTGAAATATCTTACACAACACTACTGGATGGTCAACCATGGGTTTGGATTTTCCTAATATGTCATTAAGATAGTATTCAATAATATCATGCATCATATCATGGAATATGATAGTCATGTCCCTTTGATATGTGTCTCTAGCATTCTTAAGGCCAAATGGCATCACCTGGTAAAAGAATGTTCTGTAGGGAGTGGTGAACATTATTTTATGCTAATCTTCTGGTGCTTTTCTAATATGGTTATATCTTGAAAATATATCCATGGGTGAAAGAATTTCATAACATATCTTGGAGTTTATTATCATGTCGATATTAGGTAAGGGAAAATCATCTTTAGGACAAGATTTTTTGATGTCTCAAAAATTAGTATAAATTCTAATCCCTTCAAGCTTTTTGCTCATAGGTACTACATTAAAGAACCATTCTAAGTAGTCAATGGATTTGATACATTCTACTTCTAATAGTTTTTGCAACTCTTTATTTACTAATATACCAATGTGAGGATGCATATTACATAGCTTTTATTTTACCGATTTGGTGTCAATATTAATCACAAGGTGGTGTAAAACCAAGGTGGGGGTCTAAACTTGGTATGTCAGAATAAGCCCATGCAAAGATATCTAAAAATTCTTTCAATAGAATTGTAAAGATGTCATTTTCCTCTTTAGTGAGGGATGCACCTAATTTTATCTATTTTAGGTCTGATGAAGTCTCGATGTTTACCTCTATTATATCTTTGAATAAAAGAGTCGAACCATCTTCTAAAATAGTAGGCAATGACTTAAACTATTAGATTATGTTAAGGTCCTCTATTAGGACTTGATCTTCAAATACTCCTAGGCATGATGAATTTGAGTCCCCTAATGGGAGATCTGAGCATGTGACAAAAATAGTCAAAAATTCTTGAATAATTTTATCAAATACTTGTTGTTACTCAAAACTAAACTCAAATGTACATGAAAGTTCATCATTGGTGGTCTCCTAATATAAATTTGAAGAAGAATGAATATCCCCATCTAATGGTTCCTAAAATAGGTTTTTACCACTAGACTGGCTTTTATCTTTAGTTTTTCCCTAGTCAGAAAGCACCTCAAATAGGTTTTCACTTTGGGACCTCAATGTTTTACTTTTTTTTTTGGTTAAGTGTGTTCACTCACTCTCCAAAATAGGCTACAAGATTTAATGTGACTGAGAATCCTGATTTGTGATCTCCCAATGGAATGTTGACTCTAAGGCCTAAGAAATCATAGAATACCTCATCATTCTATAAATCATCAATTAGTAGACTAGATTATAATTCATCCTAATCTATAAATTGGGGATAATATAATGGCAAAGGGTTATGATGAATGTCTAGGTTAAGTGTAAAAATGGCATTGTTATAAAAAAAGTTGGTTTTAGCTAGGTCATCAAAGGTGAGGCTATGATCAGATTCTGCTTTACTATCAACATCATAATCCCTAGTCATTGGTGATAGATTTTGAATAAGATATGTGGGGTCACCCCCAAGTGGTTTAAATCCAAGTCCATAAGGTCTTTCATAATTTGTCATGGAAATTGGCTTGATGGTTCCTTGTTGATTCATTCTAAGGCCTCTTCCTTCATAATTGTGATGCTACATAATCCTATTGGGAATAGGATACTTTACATTTTTATAACAATCATCTTGGTTATCATTGTATAACAATGATTCATCCCCTTTAAGAGGGTCAAGTCTTAGGCTAGATGCTGGTACAAATGTGACAGGTCCCTTATCTTTATTCTTTTGTTGCCAATGCATATATGGGGTGACTTTAGGTCAGCCAAATATTTTTGGATTTTGATGAAGATTAGAAATATGAAATGTATCATGGGTCACATACTCTCCTATTTCATTATATAAAATGGTGAAATGATTAGAAGATTTAAGAGGTGGCATGTGGAAAAGAGAATCCAAGGTATTAGGATATATGCAATTATCTGATGAAGGATCAATAATTACAGCCTTTCCTTTATCCTACCTGGAACTTGGATTCATGTTTTACTGATAATTATGGATTTGAAATTCAACCTCAAGATGCTTGTAGTGTTCATATGGGTGTAAATCTCTTGGAATATTCACTTACACCACTGAGTGAGAAAACTTGATACATTGGTGCAGCATTGACGTGACCACATGAATCTCATGTAACCAAGGCCTGCTTATAAGTATATTGTATGATAACTCAAGATCAAGCACATAAAAAAGTTTATCATGGGTCAAAGGCCCAATGATAACTGGAAAATAAATGGTGCCTTGTGACTCTCTTTCCTGATTATCATAGGCTTTGATAGTTATTGTTTCTAGCTTGAGATCTATCATGGTATACCCAAGAATATTGATGAGATTTAGGGACACTATGTTGAGGCCAGATCCATTGTATATAAGGACACATTTCACTTTATGCCATCTTATATGAACTTTTATGTATAAGGGGTTATTATGGAGTGGGCCAAGGGAAGACATATCGCTTTGGTTAAATGTGACTTGTTGGGCTAGAGCTAGGTGTCCAACCAAAGCTTGAAATTTATTAGGGGATATGTCACTTGTAATAGTAGATGGGATCAAAAAATCATTCAAGATGTTCTTGTGGATTATTGATGTTCACAACAAATCTAAAATAGAAATTTGTGTTGGTGTCTTTTGCAATCATTTCACAATATCAAACTTCTTGTCTTGGTCAGTAGTGGATGGTTTATTTTGAGGCTAAATAGTTGGTTGGATGATAGGAAAAGTGGAAGATGGTTGTGGGCCTGGGATAGTAATCTTAGACCTCTAAGTTATGATTGCATAATCAGGATTAAATAGTAGACCATTATTGCTAGATGCTATTGGAAATGCTGTGGGACTAGATACAATAAGTCTTAGTTGCTAGTGCACTTGCATGTGGTCATGTGACAAAAATGAGTTGTCACTATAAGATCTAAAAGTGGAAGTCTTAGTTTATTGATTTGCTTATATGCACTCCCAGGTCAAGGAAGGATTTTCCATGTAATTTAGTTGAATATTATTATTTAACAATGGTCTAGGCTGATTAGTTTTGGGTCTAGGATTAATAGAGATGGTATTAATGCTCCCCACTACAATATGACCTAAAACCCTATTAAAATCATGTGAAACTATGTGGTAGGTTTGTTGTTTATTACCATTATAACCTTGGTTTTATACATTATTCTATCATTATGGATTCTAATACTAATTTTGTTGATTCTACTAGTTTAACCTTTGATTTTGCTACTACATTGGCTATTATTATTATTTTTGTTGCTGATTATTTTGCTATTGCTGATTGTTATGTCGAGGAAAAGGATTTTGATAAATCCCAAGATTTTAATTAGAAGTGGAAGAACCATTATCCAATGTTATTTCCTTGTTCTCCAACACATTCTCAATTAAATTATTGATTTGGACACATGTTCAGAAATTATACCCATTGACCCAATGGTAGTCACATAATTCATTTTCATGGTACCAATCAGGATAAGGAATGCCTTGTGGATAATGCTTTAGTATATGCCAACTAATCATATTAGTAGTAGCAAGCTTTTGAAATACAAATTCAATAAGCTCTCCTATGTCACTAAAGACACGATGTGTATGCATGGTTCTCTTAGGAGGAAGGGTTTGCAATGGTAAAGGTTGCTATATAGGTTTTGGTTGTTGTGTTTATGACATTGGTTGGAGAGGTTCTTGGGTAGGAGTAAGTTGAAAAGGTGGTATGGATGATGTTTACATGGTTTGCACATCATGATATTTGGTTACTCTATTTCCCACAACATTGTTAATGTGGTTGAATTGCTTTGGTCTTTCTTGGTTATTGGCCATGATAGTTGTGTTGCTTGCACTTGAATAAGATGTTGTTATTAGACATTTCCCTAATTGGTAGAATTAAGTTTGATGACTCGTTTATTGATGAGCACGCACTTGATCAACAAACCTTTATCAATGATTTCTTTGAATTTATGTGTAAATTATAATTCTAGATGGTAAGCTATCTCACTATACAATTTTTTGGTAAACACAGTGGTTAATTATTTATTTAGTAAACTATGGGTGAAATGACTTGTAAGGGCTCTTCATCACTATAAATAACTTACAAAACTCTCCCTATATTTTTTATTTGCTTGTATCATGTCCACTAATTAAATCTCATGCTCAAGATTATAGGAAAAATGCTACATAAATTTATCAAAAATATCATGAAAGTCTGCTATTGAATTCTTGGGAAACTTTAAAAACCACTCCAAGGCATGTCTAGCCAAGCTCCTTAGAAATAGTAACAAAATTTATATGTCATTATATGCCACTAGATGACATGCAATAAATAATTTAGTCAAATGAGCCTTAGGGTCACCTTTCCCTTAGTATTTATCAAATGTTGGTGGTTTGTATCCTGGAGGAAATGGTATCTATAAATAATCCATGTTGAGTGGATATGAAGATACATCATCCAATTTGAACTTTTTAGTCTGATTCCCATCCTAAATGACAACAATTACATCCTTCATCTATTATAATTCTTGGGATAAGAAACTAGAAGGAATATTGGTTTAAGGGATAAAATTGGTTTGGGTAGATGTCTGGGAGGTCATAAGTGGCATACTTTAACCTGGATATGATGGAGATACCTATTGGGGTATATTGGTTTGGTTGGGGAATGGGCCAAGAATACACATACATGGATTAGGATGTACATGAAATTACACATTTGGCTACATGATATTCTATTTTGGGTTGGTGATAAAGGTTTAACCCAAAGGATTTTGTGGTTGGGATGGAGGGAAATAACTATATTGTGCCTATTATGGTTGAAAAGGGACATGCTACTAGCTAATCAAACCTTGTTGTTGAGTGGGAACTTGTTGACCAAGACCTTGTCTCTAAATTTTTGGCACATTTTGAATCAATGGTAGTTTAGTAGGAACTTGAGAAACATGGGGACCTCCTTGTTACACTAATCCCTATGGAGAAGTGAAACTAGGTTACAGATTCAACATCTATCGCTAACCAATATTTGCGTCTGTTGACTAGTCATTTCTTGGTTTTGAATTGGCATATTAGTCTACGACTGAAAAGGTATGTTTATCATTACCTAGTGAGGTGGAATATTAGTTTCCCCTAATTGAGGTGGCAATGTATTTGTCCTTTATTTCATTGATATACTAGATTATGTCTACTATTATGGAATACTACTCACTACTTGTTGAGGGGGAGTAGGATTCATCACATTCTATCATTGGGGCATGACATTGGCCATTTTTTAATTACCTAACCCCATAAGTTGTACACTTGAGGAAGAAACTGGTTGAGGTTGGGGTGTAGAAACTCCTATTCTTTGGTATGATGACCTAATCATGGGATTAACTATAGGCTCATTTTGTTGCCTAATTGTTTGTATGTTAGTACCACTTTGATCAAGATTGGATGATATTTGCACATTTTCTATTATGTTTTGTTCATTATTTTTTGTAGAGGCTAAAGACATTTCTTCAATAACTGGCATATGTATCAAGTTATCTATCAGAGTGGTTTGTATGAATGGGTCAGAACTTGGATTCCCTTATCCAGTTAACTCTATCAACACTCCTATTGAGGGAACTATGTCAATAAGAGGCTTACTCACCATGTTCATCTGATTGAAATCACATGCTAAATTAGGTAGGTTTGATATGCTATTTACATTTAGTTAAAGTGATCTTCCATGATGTTTTTTCCTCAATTAGATATATTAGGGTCTTGATACATTGTTTGGACTAGAACCATAGGATTGTTAGAAGAATCTTGTTGATCATAAAGGATATTATGGGGCACTCTTACTAGACTTGGTAAATTTTTATGAATGAATTTTGTTGGAAACTTGGCCCCTACCTCTATGGCTCTAACCAAGATCTCATCTATATTCTCGAACAAATTCCATTAAAAAAAATGGATCATACATGGAAGTTGTATTAGTAGAATATGATTGTTGAAGAATTAGCTCATCCACTATGGGTACTAGATCTAGATATTGCATGGTTTATTCTTGGTCTTATTCTAAATAAGGTGGTGTGTTAACTAGATATTTAGCTAATGGATCTCAGGTTTGTGCCCCTAATTGAGTATTATATGAGGGATAAGAATCGATCTCATAAGAAATATTATCCATATAGGGGTCTTACACCATTTCTTCTTACATAATTACATTACTAATCCCTAGATTATACATGAGTCCACTATGAGTGTACGAATGCATGTTGGGATCCATAGTCAATGTTTTTGCACTAAAATGTCAGAGTTCTAAAAACTCTAAAAATGATAGAATCTAAAGCAGATGGCATTTTAACTTGGTCTAGATTCAGAAAAAGGATCAAAAGGTTTATGCAAATATTTGTGAGGAAATAAGCTAGCATAAATTATCTAACATTTCACTATTCACACCAATATAAGCAAGTAAATGGACCAAAAATAAAAATGCTAAACTCTAAGGTCAAAGTGTTTCAAATCAGTCTAATCTAGGAATTTAAAAGTTGCTAGGTCTTTTGGCCAAATGCAGAGTCAGAATCTAGGCTCAAACAAGACATGTGCTAGGACTCTTGGCCAAATGGCGTCAAAATCTGGACTTTGAAAATAGATAAAAGTTTTGATCTAATGGATTTGAAACACTTCTAACAAATACTAGGCATCTGATTCTTGGACATGAACTTGATCAACTAGGTATAAGGTATGAAAAAAAAGGAACTTTTAGCAATAGTTTATTTTATCATAAATAATGGTACAAAACTTAGTTCTTTTTAACAAACAAGCTAGACAAAGGTGAACAGTATATTTGTGCTTTAGATAAAGGATTACAAAAGTACACTTGGATTGGCCTAAAAATGCAAGAATAGATTTGAAATTCTATGTAAGAAGGTCTATGAAATAATATTTGAAATTTTTTGGGAAATGTAACAATTTTATACAACTCAAAAGGTGTGATAAAAAAAATTTCTTCAAAAGATCTCTAAGGCAAAGACAATTTTCCATAATTTCAGAAGCATAACACTACCTTTCTTGACTCAATATATTATGGTGTATAAACAAAAATAGCAAGAGTTTATCAAAAAAATGGCTTAAGTCTATCAAGTGGTGATAATTATTATGAGTCTTAAATGGCCTTTAACCCAAATTGGAAATTAAACCTATGTTACCTCAAGTTTAGTGCAAATGGTGAACCCACTTAACACATCAACCCTCTAAACATGTAAAGGTCTAATTCCAAATTTAGATTATAAGTGAAGGACTTAAACAAATTGGTAAATGTATAGACTCAATTGGGTGGAATAACTATGCTAATGTAGATGATATGACCCTCTATATTTTGATGAACTTTGAACAAGGCAAATTGATGATCTCACATGGGCAACATAACACCTCTTTGTTCGAAATAAAATTTGGACTACGTGTTTAGTTTTGGATTGTTTGTTTACATAAATTTTTGATTTCAAATGAGACTTTAATCTAGGATAAGACCAACTAATTAATCATCCTTAGATCCTAAACTGACAAGGTTGCTTGGTATTTTTGGAATTCATCAATATACATCATTTGAGAGGATTTTAAGTGTTCATCCAAAAGTAAATACAGATTAAATAGTAGGGTTTTTACACCCCCCATCTCTCAAATGACATTACTATGACATGGAACTTGAGGTGTACCTTTCACCAAAAATAATTCCATGGTAAGTGGGGATTTGTCTAAAATATAACAAGTTTTTGAATGATCTAGGGGAATCAATTGTATAATGACTTTCACACCAAACAATGCAAAATAAAAACATGGATTTTGCGTCCATATCACTTGGCTTGTTATAAAAAGATCTAGTCATTTTTATAACCACTACATCTTATTGTTCACTCAATGTAGTGTGATGTCCAAAGTACAACTACATCTCATGTGTAACTCCAAAAGAGTCAAATGAAGTCAATGCTGAGAGGTGAAACCCTAGGTCAAAGATTTCCTAAAGGACTTATGGGAAGTGATGAAGTCCCCCTCGTAAGCCAAGATGCATAAAAATAAATAAATCATGAGAGTAGAAAGACTTTAAGGTTGTTTTCAAGGTCACCCAAAATTTGATGAGTTTTTGGGGAGTGTTTTAGGTGACTTTCTTTCTAAACCTTGGACTAGGCTACTTGAAATAAGAATGGCACTTTTGACTCCAAGGGTTCCCTATAAGGGACAAATGGAATAGCATACATGAAACATTCCTCTTTTTTCCAAATAAAAATTTGATTAAACAACTATTACAAATAAGAATTGACAAGTCTGTTCAATTTTTAGCCCAAAATTAAATATTTAGTGGTGTTCATTTGACTCCTTGGTCTTAGTTTCAAACTTTGAAAACATTCATTTAAACATCTATATCCTTTGTTAATAACCCAAAAACAAGGTTCCTAATTGATTTTTAGACATGAAAAAGGTGATATAAACATGTTTTGATCAAATGTTAATCTTGGTTCTGTAGAAAAATTATTAGCATGTCCTTTAGCTTTGAAGCTCTTTTTAGCTTGAAACAATGAACTTTGGAAAAATAGCTCTCAGGTATATGTTTTTGAAAAAATATAGTGATGGACATCAGTTATTACCATCAACATTGATTACTTTGGCTAACTAAGATTTAACTGATGTCAGTTTTACTAACCTACATTGGTTAATCTATATAATCGATGTAAGTCTTACTTGCAGACGTCATGTGCTGTGTAAAACCATGGCAAACAAAAATGGCAAAATAAAGCTAGAAAATTAATTTAGAAGAGTTTTAAGGGCTCAAATAAATATTTTAGAGTTGCAAAAGGATCTCCTTCAACTGTGAGATGTGTCTATTCCCACTGGGAATGCCATTATGTGATCTATGAATTTGACTCAAGAGAGGATGGTTAGTATGGTTTTATTTCAAAAATGTAAACAAAATGAAATAAACACACTAATAACATAACATCTCTAGGAATAGACACTAGGGAGAGCTTAGTTAGTAAAATAAAATGACAAAACATGACTAAAAAGAAAATAATCAAATACAAGAATTCCTTCACCTTCCTTGGAATCTCCAAATGCCTTTGTAGTAGTGGTTTGTTCAGCTTGTGCTCATGAAGTCTTCATCAAAGGAGGTTTGGCTACCTCCACCTTCTCCTTGGCACCTTTGGCTTATTTCTTGTCTTGGCTTGGAATCAATTTGTCATGTTAACACTAGTAGTAATGGCTTCTTGAAGATATTTGTGCATTATAACTTTGCACCAAAATAGCTTAGAAATGATTTTGTGAGGCCTTCTATTTATAGATTTTTAGATTTGATCAAAATCAACCTGAACCATCCATCTCAAGATTGAGATGTGTGGTTGAGGATTAATTCAATATTTTGAATTAAGTTTATAATTATTGTCATCATGACATTGGAATAAGGGGCAGTTAAGAGTCATGGAGGGAATCATAGAAGGTATTGATGAGGCATGGGAGGCATCAATCCTAATATTTATGGTATTTATAGCCTAGGGATGTCTTCCCAGGAAATGAGGTCACATGATGATGTATATATTCAATATTCATTTAAAAAAATAAGTATTCAACAAGTTTCCATGGAATTATTAATTATGCTTTGATTTGGGTTAATTAGCTCCTAAGCACGATTAAGCCCTTTGTGCACAAATTACTCAAATTGATTAGAATGTCTTGTTATTGGTCCAAATTTTGACTAGATTGGAATTGGAAGGTGATGCTAGATGAATTGGATGCGTATTCCCATTTAGGATGTTGCCAACAACAAATAATGAAGGCACATGTCTTGTGTAAGATATTTGATAAGAAAGAGCAATCCAGAGCACCTAAGTGAAAAATTAGCATTTTGACTCAAAATAAACTAATCAAAGTTATCTGGACCATAAATTACATTGCCCTATTTATTGAAACCCTAGCCAAAATTGGTTCTTTAATATGTTAGTTTCACATCATTTAGCACATTTTAGTGCTTTTAAGCCAAATTATGCATTTTGGGTGGAAATTAGCCAAAAGCCTGATTGGAGGTTATCTGTGGCCAGATATAAGTGTCTATAAAAGGAAGAGAATCAATTGATTTTAATCCAAGGTTTACGTCCTCTTCCTCATGAGCTTCTCAAAGAACACCCCACTTCTCATTCCCAATCTGATTTTGAGATCACTAGTGCTTACATCTTTTTAAATTCCATTTCTAATTCCTCTCCTTCATCCCACACTCCATTTTTACTTCACATTCCATTACCTTCCATACTCCAAATCCTACATATCAAACTCATGAATCTATCCATTCACCCTTCACTTCTTTCCCTTATAAAGAGGAACCTATTTTGATGGAGGGAAGTGAGCAATAGAAAATGCATTTTTTGGCTGATCAAGTGGCTATTATGAGTGATGATGAAGATGAAATCATTATAGGTACTCCCCAAGAGCATCATCATGGTGATAATCATCATGAACATGAGGTAGAAGACATTATCAAAGATGAAAAATGTAGTCAAATCATATTTCAAGAGGTGGCTGTTCTAGGAGGTTTTCATGAGAATAAGGTTGAAGAAATGACTATTGAAGGTGGCATGATTAAAGGAGAAGATATAGGTCATACATAAATACAAATTTTTCAATGATATGAAGATGAGATTGGAAAACTTCACTTTTCAACATTGGATGGAGAATGTAATCATGGTGAGCTCTCTTTCCCTTTATTTTATGGACCTTCTTGTTAATTTGATGAAAATAATGACTAGGCCATGGGACTTGAGTTGAATGAGGTTTAAGAGCACGCTGTTGAGAAGCTAAAGACTCTTGTTTGTGAAAAAGAAGGAGAGGGATCACATTGGTTTGATATAAGCATTTAGGAAGGAGTTCTTGAGCAAGAAGATGATGATTTTTGGAGTGAGTTAGAAAGATTTTGCCTTAGCTCAAACATTACACCAGCCACCCTTCCCTAAGAGAGACATGAGGAAGCAAGAGATTAGTTTGAAAATATTTTAAAAGAGATAGAAAATAATGTGTTGGTCTATTATACATACTAAGAGAGACATGAGTCAAATGAGGCCTATAATGATGATATTCTATCCATTGATGCCTTGATGGACTACACCAACATAAAATACCAACATGAAATATACCTCAAAGAGTAATATGAGTAAATGGATGTGAAAGATATGTTTGAACTTGATGCATTGGAATACATGCCAATCAAGATGGAAAATAAGAAGGGTAAGTCACCAAGTTTTCACTCCAATAAATTACTTAGTTACCACTATGAGTTTTGTTGACATGAAGGAGAGCTAAGAAGTTCCCCTTTGATCCAAGAGGAAGAGAAACATATCATGTTAGATTTACATATTAGTTTGCTTTTAGTTATGTCTTGTTTTTTTCCTAAGTGCTTAGTAACATAGCTATGTTTGCTTTGGTCTTTGTATGTGTTTATTCTTTCCCTTGTGTGTTTTGAGGTGGTAATTAGTTGTCTTGTTGATCAAGTTCTGAGTCATGGCTAATTTTTCCTTGTTTGAGTGTCTTTAGATGACTCCATGCCTAATGGATTAATTTACTTACTAGTTTCATCAGTATAATAGGCATACTATTCCTACAAGTCACCAATTTGTTGACCAAGTTTTGACCCTTCAGACCAAAATTGGGCACCCCCTATTTGAAAACTTAGCCACCTAAGTCCATAAATTTGTCTATGTCTAGTATGCAGGTTTCATTTAGAATAAATGTTCTATATAAAACCCAGGTGTTTTTTTCTTTTGAAAAGCTTTGTTTTGGTCTTTTGGCTAAGCCTTTGCATAATAATTCTTTTAGATCCTTCATCTTTTACCAAAGTCTATTTCTTTCAGACTCTTTCTTTCTACCAAGTGCTAAATTATTTCAAACATTTTGTCTAGAACAATTTTTTTGAAGGGCACATTAATCTTTCCAAAGGGATCATTTTCAAATTTTCCAATGTAATTCTTTCAAAAAAATTGTCTAAAACAAATTTTTTGAAAGACACTACAACTTTTCTGAAGGGCACTTCAATTTTTCCAAAGTAATTATTTTAGACATTTTGTCTAAAACAAAATTTTTGAAGGGTATTTTCAATTTTTTTGAGAGGTAATTTGTAACTTTTTCGAAGGGTATTTTCCTTTCAAAAGGGATTTTTATAGAAAACCTAAAGGGACAATGTTCCTTTTGGAGGATTCATTTGTAATAAGTCTAAAGGTCCATTTAAGAAAGCCAAGGGGAACATTCCATGATGTAAATGGAACTTAGTAGAAAATCAAAATGAATTCTCTTGGGGGAAAAGTGCCGAGATAAAAATTTTGAAGGAGAAAAGTGTCAAAACAAAGAGACCATGAGAAAAAGGAGTCCAAAGATTGAATTATCTTGGAAAGATTTTCCAAGAGAAACCTTAAGTCTGAGGAAAATGTCTAAATGAATAAAGAAGGTGAAAACCTATTAAACATTAATTTCAAACTATAGAAACTAGTTTTTGGAGTAAAAAAAGGCTTGGCAGGAACCTTAGGGTGAATATAGAGATAAGAGATGGTAAAATGTTTTGAGTTTTTAGTGTAATTATAACTAATTCATTTGGTGACATGACATATCTCACCCCACCTCTCTCCCACATGCAAACGTAACTGATTCTCTCATATGGACACATGTCCAAGTGACCTTTGGACTTCCTTTGCTTGTTCCACTTCTCAAAGCTATAAATATGGATTATCTTAGCTCATTAATGGAGCCTCCACTAGTTATTATGAAAACTCTAGCTATATTTGTACTTGGATAACTCTTGAATAAATATGCAAGTGTTATTACCACTCATATGTTATAATATTGAGAAATGACTTGAATCTTATTATTCTAGTTTAGTGAAAGATTGCCTTTTCTATCTTGTACTCTTGATGGTCTACTAATTTATAGAAAGGAGATTAATTTAGGTCTTTGATAGTATTATTTTATAAGTGTAGAGATACCTTAGAAGTTTTATATGACTATATCCCTCTTTTGAATCATTCATTTCCTTCCTAAGAATCATATACCTTCTTAAATATAGCATATGAAACATTGATGTAGTAATGAATCTTGAGTTGTGTGTCTTGTGTGAGAAACACTTTGTTTGTATTTAGGTAGTGTTTTTATTTGATTGGTAGGACATTAAATATTGGTACATCACTGCTTAGTTTCTTATCTATTTTCCCTACCCCTTTTCATACACAAATTGTTAAGTTAGAGAGATAACTTGAAAAGTGCATCAAGGGGAGCTAGCCCCTTATATAGAGATTCATCTCAATGAAATTGTCACCCATAGCAAGAGAGATGTTTCCATTGTGCCACTTGTATGAGGAGAGATGAGAATATCCTCAAGGGTGTGAATCCAAGTGTCAATAGGTGTAAAGTAAAAGATAAGGTTTATAATTTAGTGATTGATGGAGGAAGCACTAATAACATTATGTCTTTAGAGATGGTACAAAAATTTGGATTGAAGAGGATGCCGCATCCACAACCATACAAGGTTTCATGGTTTTATAAGGGACATCAAATCTTGGTAAGATAACAAAGTTGGGTTGATTCCATATAAGAGGATATAGATATAAAGTCTTATGTGATATTATTCTCATAGATGTTTGTTATTTGATGTTAGGAAGACCATGGCGGTTTGATAGGTAGGCTATTTATGATGGTCAAGACAATACATACACCATAAATAAACATGGAGAGATACGCATTATTTTCCCATTGAAGGGTGAAGAATGAAGAAAAGATGAGAGGATAATGATGATGGCAATAAAATAGTATTGGAATAAAGACATGAAAAGTTTGGGTTTGGTGAAGGTACCAAAGAAAGAAGCAAAGGTAAGTTACCTTGAGATGGTGAGTATGAAGATTTATGAGTCCAAAAATAAGGACATGAGAGAGGTTAAAAAAGAATGCAAGGTGACAATAGAGGTCATCAAGAGGTAGCAAGAGAGTGGTCTTGAAAAAGAGGAATACATAACACCTATGAGAGTGCTCAAGAAAGAAGAAAATCAAAATAAGAAAGGTAGTAAAGCCTAAGAAAGAGATGAAAACATAATATTAATATAAATTTTAGCTGAGATGGATAAGAAGTGGCTTGGGAATGGCACCAAGCAAGATAAGAAGATGGACAATGAAGTGTCCAAAAAATAAGTACAAGAGAGAGCCATGAAGGCTGAAAATTTTATTTCAAATATGTTGTTTTGTGGTCTAAATGTAGGTAAAGAGTAGACAAACATTACACAAGATTGGAAATTAAAAAATATATAGATGTTTAGGTTTAAGGATCTGAAACTCAAGCCATTCAAAAAATACCTGGCCAAGAGATGAAGATTGGAGGAATAGAATCAAGTTTCATAGTTCAAAATAGAGTAAGAGATCAAAGTTTAGAACAAGTGAAGGATAAGGACAAGACAAAGATATAATAACAAGTAAAAGAGTGGTTAAAGTAACATGATAATCAAAAAATATAAGAGGAAGCCAAGAAGGTACAGTTGAAGCAATCTCTTAATGCATACGGGATCCATAATGGTATACAAGCTGAAGAGTTGTAGTCCAAAAATGTAGTTATCAGCCAAGCACAATCAGAGTATGAGTTACAAGTTAAATTTAGAGTTAAAATAGTTGAGGATAAAATACTATCTAAAATAATGAAATATAATAAACCTTTGAGAGATTGGAAGAAGAGAAAGAAAAAAAATCAAGTCATATTGATCTTGGAGCTCAATTTCTTTTTCACTTAGAAGTATGATATAGGGGAGTCTTAGTTAGGTTTAATTTTTGGTTTGATTTAGGTTTCTAGGTTTCTTTTATTCCTTTTTTAATCTTATTTTTATGTTCTATAGGTTCTAGGTTGTTTGAAACATTCAAAAAATATATTTTCTACCAAAATCATTATTTAAATATTTGAATATTTGAGGGAATTCTTGGAGGTTCATAGCCTATGTAATGTTGCCTAATGTTAGTGTTGATTCTATAGGTATTTAAGGACGAAACACAATAGTTTATTAGGTGATTTCAATCGTAAATCCTTTATAAGCCCATATGAGGCAGTTGGGAGAATTAATTAGAGGTTTTCAAGAAGTAGTTATGAAGCATAACTTGAAAATGGGTGTATATAAGCTTTTATATATGCATGTAGTGAGATATCCTTGAGGAAAAATAAGATAATGTGGATGGATAAAAGGATATTATCCTAGAAGAATAAAATATAAATAATATAGGGCTTACATAACAGATCTTTGTCCTCTAAATTTTGTATATATTTGGTAAATAGTGAATGAATGCAAAAATAAGAGTTGTTTTATATATCTGATGTATATGTTCAGTAATTACCATGATTGTAAGTAAAATGACTCTATGTTTATCTATCTTGATAAATAAGGAATATGACTAATTAACTTGATAACAAAGGTATTTTCTTTTTACAAGAAGGTAATTTGTATTGATGTATTTGTTTGTGTACCAAGATAGTGAATTATTTGAAAAGGAAGATTATTTGGTATACATTTAGGATAAGTGGTGAAAGTATAACATGATTATAATTTCCAATGAATATTTTTATTCTTTATGTTTGAAGAGGGATTGTCAAAGGACTCAGATAGAAACCCCACTTATTTCCAAATTTATAGGTAATGACAAGTTTTCCTTATGAAAAATGATATATAAGGATTGTTCCTTGAATTAGAATGTAAGTTGGTGAACCTTCATTATATTATTTTATTTTTATATGTACTTCAAGTGGTTTTTTCATTCTAATCTTATAGAGTAACTTGAATACCCCTATTAAGATTAAACATGCACATGCTGAGAATGTGAGAAAAGAGGTTAGACTGAGCAACAAAAGAGTGATAAATATTATAAAGGGTGTCAAAAGTTTAAATATTTATTATATAACTTATACAGAGACAACATCCCTAATTGAATTTTAAAAACCTTAAGTGAGTATTTACAAACCCTATTTTTAGTGACTGTGTATGCAAGAATGAGAAGAAAGATATCAAAATGATAAATAGAGTAATGTCTAAGGAAAACTAATGTTTGAATGAGATGTATCTAAGTTAAATAGACACAAAATAAATCAAACAATAGTTGTAAACTTGATTGGGAGTGTGAATAAGCCATTGGATTACTCTCAGGTCCTCATAGTCTTTGCTAACCCTCAAACTAGGGTTTTATAGGTATAGGGAGTTTCCACCTATTAGATCAAGTGGAACTTTGTAAAAATATTAAAGAAAACATTATTGAAAATATTTTAAAGTTTTATTTGTGTGAATGTACCTATGTGTATGAGTATTTAAGACTATGTGTAAATAGAACCCTAGGAGGCCTAAAGGGTTTAATAAAGAGCTAAGAAGGGGAAGAAAAAGGATATCCATAGAGAATTGGAATTTTAAAATTCATTGAGAGATCAATAAAGATAGAGGGTACCTTAAAAAATTATTTTTTTCCCACTTATAATCCATACATATCCATACAAAGGGAAAATCCTTATAAAAAGGCTACTAGATTATGTCATAAAGCATGCACAGTTGTGTGAAGGGATGAGTTGAGACTTGGAAAGTGTTGGTAAAGTTTATGAATAGGAAAATAGGGTTAATGAGGCCATTATAATCAATATAAAGATAATTTAAAGTACAAGATCATCAAATGAGCCTCAATTTATTTTAAAAATAATGAATAAGAGAGCCCTTAATAAGAAATGGTAAACCATTATTCAAGAAGTGCATCTTGAGATAAGTTATAGAGTATGATAGTTTTGTGTAGGATCTACATCAGAGGGATAGGTCCTATCCATGGTCTAATACTACAAATCATAAAATATAAACCCATGAGGGTGCTAAAAAGAAACATGTGAAACAATAAAATGAGAAAAGAAGTAAAGGTGATCTTTTGTGAGGAGGGTCAGGTGCTATCCATGGTATTACATTGTAAACTCACAAAAGAGAAACCCACAAGGGTGAATGATAAATAAGGTAAAAAATAATTAAAAATATACTAAGGCAAAGGATAACATAAAAAGAGAAAAATAAAAGAGATGTATAAGAACCAAAATGAAAACAAATGCCAAATGTAATGTGTAAGAAAACCAAAGATGTAAAGGAAGATAATGATGCTTATAAATCAAAAGTAAAACAAAGAAAGTGCACAAAAACAAATAAACACGAGACAAAAAAGAACAAGTAAGATCTAAGATAACATTTGCATCAAAGATGAGCATGTGAAATATAAGTCTATAAATCTCTGAAGTTTTCTCGAAGTTGAATGTGTTTGGTAGTATGCATTGTAGAATAAGAGTGGGCATCACAAGATTCCCCAATGGGTAAGTGGATTTAGGGATGGGAATCACAAGATGACCCAAAGTTTGAAGTGACATGTGGATGGGCATTGCAAGATACCCCAACATGTGAGGTGGATTGAGGTAATATTAAACCATTAAAATGATTTTCATTGGGTTGGTAGGTGCATTTGGGGATAGGTAAATGTGTTGGTTTGTTATATTTTAAGGATGTTGAATTTGACACAGGGTGTGTAGGAGAAGTAAGAAGAGATAAAGGAAGACCATTTATAATATGCTTTAGAGTAGGCATTTAAACTAGGTACTCCTTTTGTTCATGTGGCCTAAGAGGCTAAGGTTTAATGGATGAAACCATATGTTTAAATTTTTTAATGTTAGTTATCCTTTACTTATTGATGTAGGAAGAAGGATCAACTGTGGTTTGAAAAAAATAGAATATGAGGTATAGGTATGGGATAATTATTGTTGATCATTAGGTAGTTTATTTTTATGTGATTTTGGTTCTTAAGATTAAATTTGAGAAGCTTGAAGATATTTTTGATAACATTGTTTTATTAGAGTATCAAGATTTAAATGTGGACCAATCGAGAAAGAAAGAATAAAACACTGAAGATCATGCCAATACTCATGAGAATGAACTATAGTAACATGCCACCAATAAAACTTATCAAGATTGTATCATTTTGGAGGAGGTTTGAAAGGATAAATCTCATGGGTTTAGAGGGTGGAAATTTATTTTGAAGTCATTCTAGAGTCAAGGGAGGGTGGGTTGGGTTAGAATTGGTTGAATTAGATGATCTAATTTGAGGTTGGGGAGGCTTGGATGAATCAATGTTACAAGAAAATGATTGGAAAGGTGCATTAGTAGTTTTTTGAGGTGTTTAAAATTGAGTCATAATAAAGTCTTGCCTTTTTTATTGGTCTTGTAGTCACCTAAAATAGGCTGCCAATAACCTCTAATCAAGATTTAGACCAATTTATACCAAAATGCACAATCTGGGATAAAAACACTAAAACACATTAAATGGTTAGAATTTGTCATATACAAGTGTTGATTTTGGCTAGAGTATCACTAAATAAGGCAATGCATTTGATGAGGAAACTAACTTTGATTAGATTATTTTGAGTCAAAATGACATTTTTGCCCCTGGGCACTTTGGATTGCACTTTTATACCAATTTCTTTCATGAAACATGTGACCTTGTTTTTTGTATTTTCAACATCCAAATGGGATAATATTTCCAACAAATATAAAATCACCTTCCAATTCCAATCAAATCAAATTTTGACCAATAATATAACATTTGACTAGTTTGATTAATTTGTGCACCAATTTCCATGATTTGCACCAAAATTGATAAATCATGTTTAAGGATAATTAATTTAAATCATGAGCCTAATTAATAATTCCATGAAACTCATTGAGTATTAATTTTTTAAAAATTGAATGAGTCTATACATCATCAAGTGACATCATTTTTTAGGAAAGCATCTCTAGGCCATAAATGCAATAAATATCTGATCAAGCCCTCTCATGCCTCTTTAATGCCTCTCTATCCCAAATATTTATGAGGGAATTTATTGATTTTAACCTCAAAAATTGAATGTATTATTATCCATACATATTCATATTCAGATGGATGGTTCAGGCTCATTTTGATCATTTGTAAAAATTTATAAATAGGAGGCTTCACACTCATAATTTTAAGCTTGGATAGTGTAAAGTTATAATGCTTGAATCAGTTGAAAAACCATTTAGTAAAGTGTTGTCATGACCAATTATTTATCTAATCCAAATCCATCACAATCCAAAGGTTCCAAGAAGAGAAAGAGCCAAACAAATCCATTGATGATGACTCTTTAATGCACAATCCAAGCAAGCCACTCCATGAACCATTTGGAAGCTCCAAGGAAGGTGAAGGAAGGTTTTTTTCATGTTTTAGTTTTTGCTTTCATTATATATGTTTGTTACTAAGATACCTATAGTTTATCGGCCTAGAGATGTCATGTTTGTTAGTGTGTTATTTTCATTTTGATTTCATTTTTAACTAACACTTGATCTAACCCCATCTATTGAGTCAAATTCTTAGTTCACATAATGGCATGCCCAGTGAGACCTAACACCCCACAAAGTTGATCAAATATATCCTACAAGTAACCTGCTAACCATTTTCATGTGGAATCTTGGAGTTCCAAAAAGAGTGAAATTTTTTTATTAATAATACATTTTTTAGAAGTCACAATTTTATCTCTATGGAGTTACGATATTATCCTCTGCAAAAAAATCTTACAACTAACACATTCACATTTTTGTCTTTCAATCATGATATTGCATCTTAACTATGTTTTTGGATTAATATTTTCTTTATCTATAGGTCAAGTTGTGATATTAGAATACCACTACTCAATAGTAGTGATATTGTAATATAATAATTATTTAAGTTATGATATTGTAATATCACAACTTGATAGTCATGATATTATAATACAAAAATTTCACTAGTTGAAATATTTTCGATTCAAGTTAGAGTATTGTAGTTAAACAACTAGTGGTTAGCCTAAACCATTAGGGTTAAGTGACAATACCATAACTTTCTAAGTTTCTGGTTTTCTCTATCAATCATGATATTGCCTGTTAGAGTAGTGATATTATCAATTTATGTTAACTAACTTGTGAGTTATGATATTATGTTAACCAATCTTGGTTTTGCAGAGTTGTGGTATTAGACTGTGGAGTTTTGGGATTACACGTTATGAACTTGACATCTCAATTTACAAAGTTACTTGTTTTATTTGGAAAAGGGATTCAAGGCTAAAACATGCCAACCATTTCCTTGTAGGGCCCACTTGAAAAATGCCAAATCATGCTTAATTAGATCTTTCTAAATCTCTTTTAAGATTATTAAAAATAATTAAGAGTATTTCATTTGGTGCTTAAATAAAATTTTACGGTGTTTACTTGAATAGTTTTATTATTGTTATTTCAATGTTTTGCAACTTAAGGCCAAGGGACCAAATAACACCTCCAAATATTTCATTTTAGTGCTCTAAAATTGAATTGATTTCCAAGTTTTTGTTTTATGTAAGTTAATAATTATTTGTTTATTTAGATTTATTTGTGAAAAAAGGAAGTTGTTTATGTATGCTCTCCCCTATCCCATATAGGGAACTTGTGGCATCAAAAGCACCATCTTCATTGAAAATTCCTTAGTCCAAAGGTGTAAAAGAGATGTTGTGAAGGATCTCCCCAAGACTCAGATGGCTTGGGTGATCTAGAAACAACCATAAATCTCTTTTACTTAGTTTTTATTTTGTTACATCTTGGCTTGTGAGGGGTACTTTATTACCTCTCATAAGTTATATATGGAACCCTTAACCTAGGAATTCATCTCCTGGCATTGTATTTAACCCCTCTCTATGGGGGGTATATAAATTGGGATCCCCTCATTAGGATGATGGTTTGAGAAATTAAACCATCTCCATTAGTAGAGGCTAAGCCTAAGATGTTTGAGCATGTTGGACATCATACTAAAATAAGTGAGAGATGGATGTAATGGTTGTAAAAAAGGAAAGACCTTTTTACAAAAAGACATATGACACAGACCTAAATGATGTGTTGATTCTCTTGTGTGCATACATGAAAGTGTGTACACATGGGATCCATCTAGACTATCTATAACTAATTAGTTTTATTAAACTCCACATTACTACACCTTTGATAGGATTCAAGACATTATGCTTAGTTGCATTTGGTTAGTTATATTTTTCTTTCTTGGTGTTTTGAGATTGAAATTTATATGTTTATTTAAACCATGTCAAAAACAAATTTGTTTATACGTCACTTTTTTTTTAAAGAAGTGTTATGCTAGCCATTTTACACCACACTTATGCCTTGAAAATTTTTCTAAACTTATTTATGTGTGTATCAATTAACTGATATAGGTATCGTTATGCTACCCAAATCATTTATCAATTTTGTGACTTTGAGTCTTTATTCAAATTCTTGACCTTTTGTGTGTATGATATTTGATGTTAGACATTGGAAATTAGACTATTTTATTCCAAGTCTTAGCACAAACAATTTTGGAGATACAACTCCATTTTCAAATCATTGTTTGAAGATATAGATCCACCTCATTTTGACCAAGTTAGACCAAGTTTGAACCATTTATCTTTTGGACATTGTTTTCAGAGTTTGTAAAACTCTAAACTTTTTATTTTATATATTTCTTCATTGATGTAGATATGCCTAGATACACTTATCATGGAATCATGTACAATCCAACTTATGATAGAATGGCTGCATAAATTGACTATAATCATCACCTCCTTGAGGATGAACTAGTTTGTGAGGAGCACGTTTTTGAAGACCCAACTATAGCTAATGTGGTTTGGGAGATGGATCCATACCCTCCTTATAATAATAACTATAGGGAATAAAGGCAAGGCCTAACTTAAAATATAAATCAAGACCCTAACTAGAATGATATGGTTTATGAGGAGGAATTTGATGCTTTGGCTTATATGAGCAATCAGGCCTCAAGATGCCATAGACTTATTTTTTTAGGACTTTATCCTTTGGTTTATGTGAGAAAGCATGCTACATAATGCTATACCATTTATATACCAAGACCTCATCCTTTGGTTCATTAATATAATTAATCTCTATGAAACCTAACCATTTTTATTCTAGGACCTCATCCTTTGGCTTGTGAGAGCAATCAGGCTCCATAATGCCCCTTCATCATTCTAGGACCTAGTCCTTTAGCTTGTGTGAGTAATCAAGCTCTATAATTCCCTATTGTTACCATTTTAGGACCTCATCATTCAACTTGTGTGAGCTATCAAGCTCCAAAACACCCCAAACTTGTCCTTCCAAGACCTTATCCTTTATCTTATGTAAGTAAGCAAGTTCCATGATGACCTATCATTAACCAACCACTGATCATTATTTATCCATTGCCAATCATTCCCACTTTATAAAATATCTACTGATTATTGAGCTAAAACCAATCCAATCAATGCCTATCCAATTGAGCCAATCATTCAAAGACTAATATATAATCAAAACTAGTATTGTATAACTAATTTTAAAATAAGGCCAAGAGAACCAACCCATCTAAGTTGTTGTTGAACCAAACGTTTGTGATAAGTCAACTTGTGATGAATCACCTTTCAATCCTATACCTATTAATGAGGAGTCTCACTTTGATGAGCCAATCTTTGTTGAGTCACTTATTAATTATTATAAACACCTTTGGGAAAATCATTACCTTGATCATATGCCTATTTTTAAAGATCCTCCCTCTGAAAAACTGGTCTCTAGGGAGTTTTCTCTTGACCTTTTCCCTATCATTGAGGAGTCTCTCTTTGAAAAACTAGTCTCTATAGAGTTCACTATGCCATCACATGCCATTGTTTATCTAATACCAAACATTTCGTAAGACATCATTCTAATAGAGTACCCATCAGATGAATAATAATAATAGTTAGATTTAGGTTCTATTCTTGGACTAACATCAAATTTAACATCAAAATTAGAATTGACAATGGTATCAACATCAGATTCAAAGTCCCTTGAGTTAGAATTATATTCAAAAATAAAATACGTTCATAACTATTAAAATATTGGTTATATATGCCTAGTAGATCAGTATGAATACATTTTTGATCCTTCTATGGTTTTTATGGATGATTACTTTAACATTAACACAAGTTCTTCTAGTATCTTCTATGAGGATTGTGTATCTAACCTCCTTTCCATTACCATTCCACATGCCATTACCACCAAATGACAAACATATTATTGAAATTCCATCTTTCATGAGTGTTGATTGGGACTGATAGAATCATACCTTTTTTAATATATCCCTAGTGATGTAGAATTTGAAGAGTAAGGATGCCAATACCAAAATCATGTAGAAGTAGAATAATATCCTAGTGAAACCTTTTTGAAGGTGCTAGATGAAAATTAAAGTTCAAACTCAACATATTGTACTAAAACCTCTTTAAAGATTCTAAAATAAAATCAATTTCAAAATTCAACATTCATTAGTGAAACCTTATTGAAGACATTATGGAACAATCAAGACAAGTTCTTTGGTAAAAATATCTTCAAGATGCTAATAATTGAGCATAAAAATTCTTTACTACTTGATGAAGACAAACTCAAAGATCAAATCAAAATGAATTCCTATCTAAAACCTAATGAGATGGTATCTACACTCAGGCCTAAAAAATAATAAAATCTAGTGGTCCTCTCAAGATAATATTTATAAGTCTTCAACCCCACCATAATTAAAGCTATGTCAAATTAAGAATCAACAACATTATGTGTGCCTATAAATATTGATCTTCATTTATTTTAAAACCAGTACACATTCCATTATCATCCACCATTACATCACCAAATCAAACCTATCATCCAAAATTTATCCTTATTTACCATTCATGGCTGCACTTTCATTTACATAGGCTAAAAATATATCTTCTCTTGAATTTTGAAGGAAACTAAATCAATGACCAACGAAGACAACAACATCATTGGCATCTAAATATATAACATGTTATTGATAGAGCAACTATTCAGAAGAAGTGTGGGCCTAAAATTAACATGATTGAGTATTATGTTTATATCATTTATTGATCAAGATGTGCATCTCCAATTCAATAAGAATAATAGAATAATTTTTCATTTACCACACCCAAGCCACAAACATGTACCATACCATTTCAATTACCATTACTTTTTCCATTATCACATACCTAGCCAATCACCTTACCACTTGGGGGTAACCCTTTCAACATTCTTATTTATAATCTTATCAATCTACCAACCTATCATTATCCTATCAATTATTTGTCCTACCATTACATTCTACCAAAAAATGTTTTGATATAGCCTATTTTAGCCCAATTGACCTTGGTTCATTCATTGGTTTCATGTTTTTAGTATGAAGAATCAGATCAATTTTAATAATTGTTTCAAGCATTCTAGATAGAGGCAGTATTTTGGGATAGCAAGCCAAAAGTTTGGCAGTTGCATTTTTCATTTATTGTTTCATTCTCTCTCATTATCTTGATACTAATTATAAATGCCTATGGGAAAATTAGTATCATTGATCTATGCCATTTTCTCTTAGTTATAACTGACTATGGTCAATATAGGGGCAACAATCATTTATTGTACCTTGACGTACCAACTTGCCATTTCTTATGTTATACTATGCCATCATACCAACTATGCCTATTTTGTTTGAATTGGATGTTAGACTAGTCACATTCCTCTATTGTAAGGTGGAACTACTATGAACTAAGGCCATTTTGAGACTATGTGGGTTATGTTTGATTCACATTGAGGTCAAATTAGTCCCCCTTCCCATCACACTCTTATCATTATATGAGCATCAATTCAAGTTTTTCCACACTCTCACCATTTTTGGAGCTTAGACCATTTAGTTTATCATCATTCTCAATCAAGTTAAGATACCTCAAAATCCCAAAAACATTCATAAAATTTCAAAAACCAAAAAAACATTTGTCCTATCTAAGTCTATTTCACCATCCTTAAACTGCCCTATTGGGGAAAATCCATTATTAGGATGTTTTCTATTGCTTTTATTTTTAGGCTTTCTATTTTTTTTATTTTTGTTTATTTTTTCATGTTTGTTTATTTTTCTATTTATTTTTTTGTTTGTTCACTTGCCTATTTGTTTATTTTTAGCACTATTTCTTTCACTTAGTCTATATGTACTCATTGAGTGATTCCTTATGCACATTATTCTTGAGTCTATCTATATTGTTATGTCAACATTGTCATCATGGTTTTTATCATTGATGCCTTATTTTTGAGTGTTTATTAATTCGAGAGTCAGTCCTTATACATATTTTATCTTAGTCCTTATGGTGTTATATCATGAAGCTTATTGTCATGTCCTATATCAAAAATTAGATATAAAGAGTCTTACAAGCAATGGAGCTACAAAAGTTTCTCCTTGGTACCTTGGAAAAATCCTCCCATCCATCCTAATAAAATCAACCTATTGACCATTTTATTTTTATCATTGCTAATTAGGATGAGCATCTCCTAATTTTTAAGTACAACTAAATCATTTATATTGATCAATCTTTAGTCTTCTATCTATCCTTTTCATCACTTTGAGCATCCTCATATGCTCTGTTATTTGTGGCTTCTTTATTCATTAGACCATCGCATCTACATTTGCACAAACTCATATTTAATAAATTTAATAGGTTCTATCCTTGAGTTATGTTTGCTAGTCCACTCTAACTGGGGCACTACCATATCAAACTTCATATTTTAACCAATCTATATCCTCTTAATAATTATAACCACCTATGGAAAAATAATTATTTGACTTTTATTCCTGATTATAACCACCTTTGGGTAAAACAATACTCTTTTTAAATCAATGCATGCAAGCATTTTCTTATTTGGATTAATCTCAACCATGGGTTAATTCCACCTTTATTCTTTCTTCTTTTTGAGGGACCATCCATCCACATATGTTATGGCCACTCCCTCAAGGGGGCATCATTCTAGGCTTCCCAAACACCATTTAGAGATTTTTCTTTAGTCATCATCTTCTTTTCAGCATATGGGCCTTTACTCATTATTTGAGAATAAATTATTGTGCCCAAGGTTTGTAATGCCTTCCTAAATAAGGGTAAAATGCAGACACCTAAAATTGGCCATCAATAACCTCCAATAAAGCTTGATATCATTTTTTACCCAAATGTACAATTTGGGATAAAAACACTAAAACACATTAAATGGTTTGAATTTGTCAGATACAAGTACCAAATTTGGCCAGAGTATCACTAAATGGGGCAATGTATTTTATGAGACAACTAACTTTTATCAAATCATTTCGAGTCAAAATGATATTTTTGAACCTAGATGCTCTAGATTGATGTTTTCTACCAATTTATTAAAAAAAACATGTGCCCTTATTATTTTGTATTGAAAATATCCTAAATGGAATAATGGGTCCAACACATCTAACATTTACTTCCAATTCCATCCAATCAAACATTGAGCCAATAATATGATAATTTGACCAGTTTGATAAATTTGTGCACCAATTGCCAAGATTTACACCAAAATTGATAAATTATATTTAAGGCTAATTAATTTGAATCATGAGCCTAATTAAGAATTATATGGAATTTTTTGAATAATTCTTTTTTAAAATTGATTATGAGTTTCTACATCATCAAGTGACATCATTTTTTTAGAAAGCATTCTTAGGCCATAAATGAAATAAATACATGATTAAACCCTCCCATGCCTATCTAATGCCTCTCTATCCCAAATATTTATGAGGTAATGTATTGATTTTAACCTCCAAAATTGAATGGATTCTTAGCCACACATATTCATCTTGAGATGGATGGTTCAGGTTCATTTTGATCATTTTCAAAAATCTATAAATAGGAGGCCTCACAGTCATAATTTTAAGATTGGAGAGTGTAAATTTATAATGCTTAATTGAGTTTAAAAGCTATTTAGTATAGTGTTATCATGCCTAATTATTGATCCAAGTGAAGGCCATCACAATCCAAAGGTGCCAAGGAGATAAAGAGTCAAACAACTCCATTGATGAAGACTCTTTGATGCACAAGTTGAGCTAGCCACTCTACAAACTATTTGGAAACTCTAAGGAAGGTGAAGGAAGGTTTATTTCATGTTTTAGTGTTGCTTTCATTATGTATGTTTGTCAATTTTCTCCCTTAGTGTTTATTCCTAGATATGTCATGCTTGTTAGTGTGTTATTTTCATTTTTATTTCACTTTGAACTAACACTTAATATAAACCCCTCTCTTGAGTCAAATTCCTAGTTCACAGGTCTATGGCTTCTTCTAAAGTTATAGGTGAAAATATTCAAACTTTGTATTGAAGGGGAGGTGTAAGAGAAGTAACAAATAGTTTTAAAAGAGTATCATCATTCATTTTATTGTCCACTTTATGAGAGAGATACTTCCATAATTTGATGAAAGTATTAGAAGATTCATTAGGAAGTTACTTGGCATTGATGAAATGGCTAAGGTATTTTTTAGGACTCTCATCATGTTGGAATTCCTTCACTAGATCATCGATTATATCCTCTAGTTATGAGATGGAATATCTAGGAAGTTGGATATACCATTAAAGTGCATCACCAACAAAGGTTTTGTCTAAGATCTTGGTGGTATAAAAGGTGTTAGTTTGGACCCATTCCTTATAGAGATTACCAAAAGACTTAATAAATATAGTAGGCTCCTAAGTCCCATTATATATGATGGTTAGAGAAATGTTTATATTATCTATGGATTCAATGAATGGGGATAAAGGTTAATTTTAAATATGTTGAAGCATTTTGTTATTCATTTGAGGTTGAGGGATGATATTCCCATTGGCATTTGTAAGAAGAGGAGGGACACAATTTTGATTTGGTTGAGACATGATGACTTGAGGTGGTTGAATAGTCATGTTTAATAAATTTTGATTCATGTTCATCATTTGAGATTGATTGGTTATTTGCATGATGGTCATTTGTTGAACTACTTGTGTAAGAAGTTGAGTTGTATCAATATGTGGGTTGGTGTTTGTAGGAGGGGTATTAGTGTTGATAGGAAGAGGATTATTAATTTTGGTGGGAGGATGATTATTTGAAGGTGGAGGATTCAAAACATTGGTAATGGGAGGAGTATTAGGATGAATGGCCTCAACCATATTACATTGTGTATTGATTGGTTTTGTTTTAGGAGAAAAGGAAGGAAGAAAGTGGATAGTTTCATTTGAAGTAATAAAATAATTAAAGTTATTATCCAAATTCTTAACTATGCAATGTTATTATCTAAAAGAAGGTTGAAAAGGTGTCATCATGATGAGATAAGACTAGATAACCACACAAGTAAATAGGAAGTGAAAGGAAATTGTGCAGAGTTGACTGGGTTGACCTAATAAGAAAATAGGGCCTGCAAACTATATAAGGTTGATTGGGTTGACCTAGTACAACAAGTAGAGGCTAAAAATGTGTACATGGTCGACCTTATATAACAAAAATGGAAATTTATATAGACTATAATAGACTATGTATTGAAACAAGAAGAATTTTTCAAGTATTTAGAAAATCAAGAATTGAAGGGAAACAAAAAATCAATTAGATCAATGAGGTTGATTTAATTGAGGCATACAACATAAAACCTTGCACCAACATTGGCTAATACAAGTTTTTGTAATATAAAACACAATTGAGCAAAGAGAAAGCAATCAAATTGAAAATTAAAATCTAACTAAATAGTCAACTTAAATTTTGTTATATTATTAAAATATAGTTTAAAATGTGATGGAAAGTTGGTTGTAAGCAAGGACTAGAAAGAAATCTAAGGATAGTTTCGAGAAGTTTGGGATAAAAGGGATCTATATTGGTAATGGTATAGGCTTGGTATTGGTACCTACCCCCTCAATTCATATACCACAATGATAAGGATGTTGGGTGATTATCTAGAATATACCATTAACCATGTATTTATACTTGGTCAAAAAACAAAGTCAACTTCCCCCTTGGTGATGAAATCCAAGTAGGTCATCCTTGGGTAGACAAATTTTAAAATGATTTTTAAATACTTTTTGATTTGGCCATGTGTCTATAAAATAGAACATATTAGAACTAAATGTTAAATTGAAAACCATCTAATTAGATTATGTGATCTGTTCTAAGCATGCAAGCAACAAGAAATAAAAATGTGAACTAATTACTAGGATATAAAGGTTAATTCCAAATTTGAAACATGGTATAGTGTTAATATAGTTGATAGTGTATTCAAAAATACAAAATAGGGTCGATAGTGTTGTTTCTATACTACAAAAGTAAGGTTTTAAAATGAACAGGGTCAATAGAGTCAATCCAATTATCTAGACATCACATAGAATATAGAATTGGGTTGACAATTTCAATTCAGTTGACTATACAAGGGCTATTTTAAAAACTATAAACTATGAAAAGTAAATATTTTAAGGGAAGTGAGAAAGGATAAAATAGAACTTTGGTGGGTTTGAAGATGTAGAGAAGTGAGATTGCTATAAAAAACCTTGAGAAACGCTTGAAAATTCTTCTAATAGGGTTGACTAGGTCAATCTAGTATGCTAAATATAATTCCTCAAAGTATATAAGGTCGACTACGTCGACCTAGTATGCTGAATCTAATGTCTAAAAATTGGGAAAATTGTATTAGATCGACTAAGTCAATCTATTAGCCTACAATTGAAAACTTGTGCACAAAAATTAGAACTATGTTGATAAAGTCGACCCAATATGGAAAATATATGATAAAAAAATGAAATAAGTGAATAAATCATGCAAGGGTTAGTTCGTGTTAGGTTCACTAATATATATGCAATCAAAAAAATATCATGTCTATAATCAATCTTGGCTCAAATAAGATAGAAAATACCTAAATTTTTGATTGGGAATACATTTTTTTAATGATAGAATGACCAATATTAAGATCTAATAGACCCGATTAGGGGAGAATTTATCACAATGCACTATGTTAAGGAGGCTTCCAAATCCTTCAATCTAACCTAATCATGTAATAACCCTAAGGGGGTCATATGTTTTAATATTTCACCTATGATGATAATAAAAAAGTAAATCTAATCTAGTGCTCACCAAAGTTTGTGGCATAAAGTGGGGGTTAGAAAAAAATAAAAACTAGACATGCATAGAAGACATATACTCATGTCAATGTATATGTAATTATAATGCATGGAAGAGAAGAACAACAACATTATATATCTACCCTTACAAAAGGGGAAATAAAGTTAGGGATACTTACCTTGAAGATGAACCCATTGAGACTCAATCTCTCCCTTACACAAGGTGCTTCACAAGAAATTGTTGTGGTATGTAAGTATAACAAAGAAAAATAAGCTCTATGCTACACAACCTATCAATGCATCTAAAATACTTATCCATAAGACAAGATCCATATCTCTAAATAAATTATGGAACCCCAATCTTTACATTACCAAATAGAATGGTCAATAAATAAATGTTCATTCACACTTCTTATTCACTTCTTTCTTATCAAATGGTGGGAAATGAACATATATATATATATATATATATATATATATATATATATATATATATATATATATATATATATATATATATATATATATATATATATATATATATATATATATATATATATATATATATATATATATATATATATATATATATATATATAAGTTTTTATTCACTTCCTTCTTATCAAATGGTGGGAAATGAACCTTGATAGAATGACCAATATTAAGATCTAATAGACCTGATTAGGGGAGAAATTATCACAATGCACTATGTTAAGGAGGCTTCCAAATCCTTCAATCTAACATAATCATGTAATAACCATAAGGGGGTCATATGTTTTAATATTTCACCTATGCTAATAATAATAAAGTAAATCTAATCTAGTGCTCACCAAAGTTTGTGGCATAAAGTGGGGCTTAGAAATAAAATAAAAACTAGACATGCATAGAAGACATATACTCATGTCAATGTATATGTAGAAGAGAAGAATAACTAAATTATCTATCTACCCTTACAAAAGGAGAAATAAAGTTAGGGATACTTACCTTGAAGATGAACCCATTGAGACTCAATCTCTCCCTTACACAAGGTGCTTCACAAGAAATTGTTGTGGTATGTAAGGATAATAAAGACAAATCAGATCTAGGCTACACAACCTATCAATGCATCTAAAATACTTCTCCATAAGACAAGATCCATATCTGTAAATAAAGTCTGGAACCCTAATCTTTACATTACTAAGTAGAATGCTCAATAAACAAATGTTCATTCACACTTACTTCTTATTCACTTCTTTCTTATCAAATGGTGGGAAATGAACCTATATATATATATATATATATATATATATATATATATAGGTTCATTTCCCACCATTTGATAATAAGGAAATGAATAAGAAGATATATATATATATATATATATATATATATATATACACACACACACACATATACATATATATATATATATATACATTCATTTCCTTATTATCAAATGGTGGGAAATGAACCTATATATATATATATATATATATATATATACACACATATACATATATATATATATATACATATGTATATATATATATATATACATATATATATATATGTATGTTTATATGTATATATATATATATATATATGTATATGTGTATACACACACACACACACACATATATATATATACATAGATATATATATATATACATAAATACATACATATATAGATTATATATGTATACATACATACATATATATATATATATATGTATGTATGTATATATATATGTATGTATATATATGTATGTATGCATATATATATATATGTATGTATGTATGTATATATGAATGTATGTATATATATATATATATATATATATATATATATATATATATATATATATATATATATATATATATATATATATATATATATTCACCTAAATCCTTCCAAAAATGTCAGTCACTAGGGTCAACCTAGTCAACCCTGTATAATTTTGATCAATAATTCACTAGGTCTCAAGCTAGGTTAGACAAAGGTCAAGATAGACCCTAATTGAAAATAACCTCAAACTGTAGAGGGTTAACCTAGCCAACCCTATATAGCCAACTGACAAAGTGGGATTTAGGTAAGGAAAAGGAGGATAAATTGTGAAAAGAGTATAGAATGGGTTCAATTGAGAAGAAAAAGATTAGGGTAAATGGTGTTAGGAGACAAGTGTGTAGATAACATGTGGACAAAATGGACAACAATCTTATGAAGCATCAATGGCCTTCCCACCCCTTTCCTAGTGCACCTTTTAAGGTGTATACATAGAGAGATTAAGACTTGATTGATTTATACAAGATAAAAAGTGTCATTAATAAAAAAAAGTTTGAAAATATTATTTTTATACAATAATTCTTCTTTAAATATTGTTGAAAAGCATGAATATCTTTAGAAGTATCTTCAGGCTCATTCTCATCTTAGAAAGGAAAATCAAATGTCTCCACCATGAGAGTTGTATTAGTAGATTTAGATGACTTTGAAGAATTAGATGCACCTATAGTATTATCTTTGTTAGGTCCACCTTCAAATGTACCTAACTCATCTTGAAATAACTCAAAAGCATTGCAAAATTTAATACAATCTAATTCACCATGCTTTAAACTATTATGAACTCTACAATATTCAGTTAAATCTACATCACATATGTGTATCTCAGGATTATTCTTGTTGGTAGATGACTCAGTTTTGTTGTTATTTTTGTTACTATTGTGAAACCTATTTGTGGATGTATTTAATATCTGGTAAGAATAATTTATATTAGAATTTTCCCTAGTATTACCTACTTATTTTTGCAACTGAAGGAAATCAATGCTTAGTTTTTAAACCATTTTGAGAATGGAGTCATTCTCATTTTTAGGTTCCTTTGAGTTGTGAACTTGAGTACTAACACTAGTTATTAACACCAAATATATTTTAGTATGTGGATTAAATCCATTTACAATGTTATTTAGGAATCCTAAGTTTTGGTTGGGATGGACATGACTCAAGGGTAATTAACTCAACATTCGTGTTTTGTTCAAATCAATTATGTTTTTATTAGCATTGGGAATGACACTCAACATAGGAATATTTGGATTAACATTATGGATAACATATGCTAGTTGATGCTATGGTTGCATTTGATAATTGATTATTATAACTTTAGCATAGGCCAAGGCTAATGTGTTTATAACCCCAAAAGATTTTTTTTAAAACACAGAAGTCATGGGATTTAAGGCATCATTAAAAATTTATAAATTTAAAGCTTCATCACATCTATAAGGAGTTATGGTTATAATAAACATCTTCTAGAATATAGCATTAAATGTTCTAACGGTTTCACACAAATCTCTTTTCACAGTCATGAATTGTTGATAAACAATAAAAGGACTGATGATTTTTCTAAATTGATCAATGAAAATATTGTTAAAATAATTTAAAATGGTAATGTAATTCTCAGGATAGTTGATAAACCAATCATATGATACATATTTGAATGTAAAAGGAAACATTCTACATGCAACATCTTCATGAACCACATTCAATACTCTTAAATTAGCTTTGTGTTTTATTGTTCTAAGAAATTAGGTGTTTAATTCCCAAGTAATAAAGGTCTAGACTATGGAGAGAATTCTGGTTTTATGTAGTAAAATATAGGTTTATGATAATTTGATAAACTTAACTTACATAATAAGGATAAGACAAATAAAGATTAACTTAGCTGGTTTTATGCTGAAATTGATGATTCTGAATCTAGAATTAGAGGAGCAAGATTGGGATAGTGTTTGAATTCTGGATCTAGTATCCATTTTTTTATTGGATAGGAGCATCAAAAGCAAGACACCCTAGTTTTTGGTGCTATATTAATTTCTTGACACTATTGTCTTGAGGCTAAAATCTTTTTGGGTTTTGTTTGTTTACTCTATATAACCCTACGTACAAAATTTTAGATTTTGAAATTCAATAAAGCTCACTGTAGGATTGTTTCAATATTTAGTACTTATATTAGTCTACATACATGGAAAAAATAAAGAAAATAAAAGCACAAGGGGGAAAAATTGGGTTACGGTAAGAATGATTTCATAATAAATAACCCCTACTATTCTGACTACTACCTACATTAACCCTCAAGCTAAGGGTCTTAGATCCGATGTAGTTCTCCCTTAATAAATGTGCATAATTAATGTGCATGATTGGTGTAAGAATGAATTTATCCTAGGACCTTACTTGATCAAGCATGAAAATCTCTCTGTGATGCATAAAAGCTAAGCTATACCGTTGATTGATTTTATTATGTCCAATGTGCCAAATTAGTAAGTGTTAGATATAAAATGCCTTATGTAGTCCTTTATATAAGAGACTCATTATTTCAAATTTGGAATATTTGTTTGCATTTGTAAAACCTTGGGAAACTTAGGACTAAAGAAAATAAAATGGATGACTCATCTTAAAAAATAAACTGACCATTTGAACCAAAATTGCACTTGGATAATAGCATTGGAAATTAGACACCCTAGGTTTTAGCACTGTAGTCCTATTTAGGCACTATTACCCAATGGATATGGGACCTAGGGGGATAGGTATGGGTCTAAAAGATGTGCCTAGGATTTAAAGGGTTAAGTTTGAAAATTTATGGGTGACCAGGGATAATAAAAATGATGTCTAAGGAATACAGTAAGACCAATACAAGTTAGATAAAAGGACATGGCTAAATGTGAATAAAAGTTCATATTCTCTAGTTAGAGTCTCTTGTGAAAGGACTATGAAAATACATAATATGTGTGTTTTCTTGACCAATTTAGGGTGTATAAATTTACCCCCCTTTTAATCTAGTGATGTAATAAAATGAAGTATAAAATAAAATAAAGAAAGAAGATGCATACGTGAACAAACTTATGTGAAGATAAGTGTGCTGAAGAAAAGGGTCCAACTTCCTAGCCAAGGAAGTGGATGAAGAACTGAAATAATGCTTAGAGAAGGAAGGAATCCCTATAATGGATGCCCCCTATACTAAATCTTAATAGTTCTTAGAGAAATAAATAATCCCTGTAATGGATGCCCCTATACTGAATCTGAATAGTGCTCGGAGAAATAAGGAATCCCTATAATAGTTGCCCCTTTTAATGAATCTAAATAGTGCATGGAGAAAGAAGGAACCACTATAATAGACTCCCATTATGCTAAATATAAATAATATAAATTGGATTTGAGAAGTTCTCAGGGGTATAAAACTAATGCTTGTTCTCTATCCTACACAAACTCCTAGGTCTGAGTCTGAGCAATACTATGGACCAATCACTACGGATGATTATATGATATAACCTAGTGAAAACATGAGTAATGCCTAGGTGTAAATCAAAAATGTTGGTAAATGTGTGAGAAGAAGATGGTATTTCCTACCATCCTAATCTATATAATCATAGAAGATGAAAGACATGAACATATATTCTATGCCACCAAATCTGGTATGTGAGTGATGCATCTAGATAATCTATAAATCTAGTCTGTGACTATGTCATGTTATTAAAGTTGTATATGCAAGGCATATATTAATGTGCATGCCCCTAAATCTATTATCTATATAGTCTGTATATCTATAAATTGAAGGTGTATCCCTCTAAATGTTTTGAGTAATACTGAGTGACCTAATGTAATCTAAACCACTATATAATCTTGACCAATTTGAGTTGAGTAGTGCTAAGTGACCCATGTAATTTGAAACACTGTATAATCTTGACCAATGTGAGCTGAGTAGTGCTGAGTGAACCATGTATTATTAACCACTATATAATCTCAACCAATCCAAGCTAAGTAGTGCTAAGTGACCCATGTAATATGAACCACTATATAATCTTGACTAATCTGATATGAGTGATGCTGATAATCTAAATACTAGAGGTGTGAAAACCATGCTAAGTGACCCATGTAGTTTGAAACACTATATGTTTTGATCAATTTGAATTGAATCTAATCATTTGACTATTAGAGGTGTGAGAACCATGGTGTATCCATCTATGAGAGTGGATAGGTGTGTTATATAAGTGTAGAAATAGGAATAGTAGGAATGATGCCCCCCTTTTGAGGATAAGGACAAAATATATGATAGAAGAGGTTGATCCACAAGTGATGACTAGTGGTAGAATGTATATGAGATAGGTTGGTATAGTTTGAGCTGATTGAGAGTCTACTATTGAATTAGGGAAATTGAATTACTAAAAATGATAGGTGTCTTTGATTGATTATTTGAATAGGGTGGGTTGCTTGGATGTTTTGAATGAATATTGATTGGTGAGGACCAAGTTGTATGTCTGGGTATAAGATAGGTATATAGATGTTGGTTTGATTTTGAACTCATTTGGATTCATGTTATGTATTTTGGAATATGTTGGAATATTGATTATAAGTGGTTGATTTTAGAAATGGATGATGTAGTATGGATTCTAAATTTGCATGTGCTTGGTAAGTGGTACTTTGGGATATGGGATTTGATGTTTTGATATGTTTGGATTTGATGTTTTGATAATTATGATGTTAGGATTATTGATCTTGAATTGTAATCATATGCAAGCAAAAATTTGTATGTTATGGTAATTGGTAATCTATTTGGATAAATTTGAGTTGGTTTTTAGGATTGGTAAAATAGGATTTGGATATGTTTGATTTGGTTTAAATGGGAGAGTATTTGGATAAGTTTGGTTTGGTAAAATTTGGACTTTGATAGTTTGGTTCTGGCTAGGGATGGTTATCTGGAATCATGAATTTTAGTTGTTAGTAGGAGAGGCAAGCAAGATAACACTGTGTGTATATTACCTCCTTGAGAGTGGGTCAAGAATACAAAGGGTAGCTAGACCTTTGGATCCATCATTTCCATACTAATTGAAGCTATGAAATGATGCTAAAATGAATGTATATTATATCACACTATGATATATGACTATCTAAACCCTATTAGCCACATAAAAAAATGCCCATACTACTCATGTTGTGTAGGAATATGCTTTGTAGCTCATAATATCTGCTATGAAGAAGGCTCATATGTTTGTAACCAAATACATTATGACCTCTACTGTGATGTATATGAATGTGCAACATGCTAATATGGAGCTGAAACCTGTGTTGAGGGCTCATTTAATCTTAATTATAATGGGTTGTTACATGAGATAGGACCCTAAAAAATTATCTATAATGAATATCTATCTAAAGTGTTACTCTATAATGTGGGTTCAACTAGTCTTAATTGTAGTGGATTGCTACATGAGATATGACCCTAAAAACATGTCTATAATGAATATCTCTCTAGAATAGTACTTTGCTATGGTGCTTGTGACTTTACTAGATATTCATATAGAATTACACTATGTATACCATTGACTATACTAATATGTATGGGTTGTTTGCGCTATAATGGTTTCCAAACTTTATGAATAGTTGGAATAGGATTTCTCCTATGAGATTCTATCATAAAACTTATATTGTGATCACAATGAGTGATCAATGATTCCTATAAAGGAATCTCCTAGGATGACTCAATTATGGAGGAATGTGGTCTAGGGTTCCATAAAGGATGAGATCTCTATGCCCCTAGTGTGAATGCTATAATACCATTATCAACACATCTAGAAATGCAATATCAGATTCCAAAATAGTCATTATCATTGTGTCCATAGATATGATGATAGTTTTAAAAAGGTTGATGTGGCTGTCTATGTAAGAGATGTGGATCTCTTCGATGAATATAAGGTAATATGATTAACCTCCTATCTAGTAGTGTTGATAATATGAAATATGGGCTATCCCATTATAAATCAAATTATAGTGGTGTTTTAATATTATTCTCTATAGTGCATACTATAGGTTGTGTTCTGAAAACTTGCTCTTTGTTATTGATTAGTTGATTTTCTAGTTGTGATCTCCTATCTTATCTAGGACATGGTGGATTCTAAGTAGTAAGAGTTGTATCTAAATATGATAAGATGAATTCTAGAGTGATCTAATCAATTGAATCTGCCTTAATTAATCCTAATTTATTTTCCAAAGCTAGAACTATGTAGCATAAATGTCTAAGACAAGACTCTATTTGATATAGTAGATGCTCGAGGAGAGGTTGGTGAAGGACCTTGATGAAGATGTGCTAAATCTCTAGATCTGATAGTTTGTATATTAGTCTTAATAAATTAGCCTTGAATCATAAGATATACTTACTGACTGGCTCTAAATAATTTTGAGATAGTTTGGTAAGTTGCTCATATGTAACACAAAGGTGCATGTTTACTATGTAATTTTTGAGAAATGCTTCCTCTAAGTCATTATATGTGTATAATGAACTGATGAAGAGTAAATGAAAGAACCAATTTTGTGTTTCCCCCACTAATGTCTACTAAAATAATTTGATTAGAATCAAAGGGATTGAATGAGGTGGCAAATCCTTCTAAAAGGCCTAAAGATGTGTGAATGGATCTCAAGTTCCATCAAAGTGAGGAAATGATGGTGTTTGGAAATGCTTAGGCAATGCAAATTTTATGAATGCCTTTGGAATAGGGTTACCATGTAGATTATTAGCATCCATACAAGATTTATAAGATTTGTTTTCTAGGATAAGGAGATGTACTTGGTGTTGTAGTTCACCAACTACACACATCAAAGAGATGATCTCCTAGGATGGTACATTAGTATCTTGAAGTGGTTCATTTAATCATTGAATTTGATTGTTAATTTTAACCATGGGAATGCTACATTTAGTAATTGGATCATAAAGAGGGGGTGTTCTCACTTGAACCTTTGGAGTAATGGTAACTTGGACCTTACTAGAGGGATGTGGGCTACCATTCTCGTTAAGTGAGGAGTGAGAATTGGGTTCTACTATAGTGAGGGGTAGCTTGGGAGATTAATTTGTATCTTTATGTTTTAGTTAATCACATTCTAATTTAATAGAAGATGTGATATTAACATTAACATGTTTATCATTTGACATATAATCTTTAATAGAAGTAGAAACATTATTTGGAATTGCACTAAGTTTGAGAAGAGTGAGATAAGGGTTAGAAACATGAGATGCATTTTCTTCTCCACTTTATAGATAATAGTCATTATTATTCCATGCATTATCACAATCTACATTTTATTCATTTGAAATATAAGAATTTGAAGTATAATTTTCATATTCACTTTCATTCTCATATTCATTTGTATGATCACTATCATATTCATCATCTCTTCCATCATTGCTAGGGAGAGGTATAAGAGAAAGAGTTAATTTATTTCTAATATGAAATAATTTATCATTGGAATTTAGAATATCATGTGTATCTATGTTATCCATGGATGGAGTATATGCATTTTCTTCATTTTTGATATGAGAAAGAAGCGTATAAGTGTTATCATTTGATAATTTTTGGAGAGAGTAGAGTTAGGAACACATAATGCATCTTTTGAACTATACTTTGGTAATTTGATTCTATTGTATTTATATTGTTGTATTTTAAACATAGTAGTAGAAAATGGTAAAGTGATATTAGGTTCATAGGGAAGCAAATCATCACCAATAAGAGGTTCACTTGGAAGTGCATTGATGCAGGAGCATCTACAATGGCTACATGAAGACATGGTCAAAGTTGGAAATTCTCAAGTGTAAAAAGCTCAAGTCATGTCTTAGTTTTGTATTTGAATTCATATTGTTGTCTTTTCCCTCCAAAATGTTGTTAAGGAGGAATAAATGTAAATATTAAATGTAAAAGTAAAAGGAGTGAAAAGGGGTGAAAGTGGGTTGAAAGGAATCCCCACGTTGGGAGTTTGTTGAGTAAAAGTGGAGGAGATGGTTGAAAGATTTCAACCATAAGATATTAGTTGAGATTATCTCTCAACTTAGATATTAGTTTAGAAAAATTCTCCTTTCTCATTTCAAAGCCCAAGTTGGCATAGGAGACTCTTTCAAAGAGTAATAAATGTAATGAAAGAAAGAAGAGAGGAGTATGTAGAAGGAAAGAGAGGGAGGATCTCCTTTAGGGAGAGGAAGAGTCACGAAGGCCATTCGGCCTGTATTATCCTATTTTGACCATGGTGACAGAAATCCAAGTCTTAGGTTGCTGAATCTTGAGAAAGTTGAGTCGAAGGAGAAGGAGGCTGAGGGATGATTTAATGGAACTACGTAAAAATCATACGGGGCTTCCATTTTGAGATGGCTTAAAGCCATTGATGTATCCATGATCTATATACCTTCGACTTTGGCTATATTTTAAAAAGATGTGGTATGGTTTCAAAACCAAATGTGCTATGAAGAGAGGACGTCAAGGTTAGAGCGAACCGTGAAGATGTTGAGATTGGGAAGAGCCTGTAAGCTATGGCATCGGTCCATCGACAATGTTAAATATCCAACACATATTTAGTAAAGCCATTAAGGCTAAGGTGTAGATGTATATACATTAGAAACTTGTCATTGGAAACCAAGCATGACTGCAGACCCGAATGGGTGTAGATGTGAAGGTTCTTATATTAACTAGATAATGGCAGCTCGATGGGAAGAACACATTTTTGAATGAGCTCGCTATAGGTAGCTCATCGTTGTAAAGATGTCAGCTGGACAGGATACTTAAAATCATTTTGATTTTAAAAATACCATATCGTATACAAGAAGGATGATGCTGGTCCTTTTTATTTTGATAGAGCTCACAGTAGAAGGATCCGACTAGATATGCTGAGTTTACACAGTAGAGTTTAGTTGGTTGGTGATGAGCTCCTTCTTCGTGCAAGTGCTAAGAAGCTTTGGATGGTGAGAAACAATGGCAGATGTGGATAGAGCAAAATAATGTATTTTTAAATGCATGATCCAATATGAGCATGAGAGAGGTAAGAAATAATATTGCAACAGACCTGTATATTTAATTATGTTTGGCTTATCCTGATAAAGACTAAATGCAAAAACTTGTGTTTAAAGGCAGTGGTTACGTATTTCTACATAATATAGGGTTCAAATTGAATATTTAATGAGTTGTTTGTTGAGTGGATAAATGAAAGAGAATCTTCTAGTTCATAGTCACCGTGTACCTATCTTGCCACCATTCAAATCTGTATTTTGATCTTTTCATTGAGTGGTCGCTATTTGTATCGACATTTTCTGTAGCCCAACATTTACAGATCCTAGCACACCTATAGTTTTAGAATTTTAAATTGGGTTCAGTGGATCAGTTGTAGCTTATTTAAGATACTGTGCTGATACTCAAGTTTCACATATAGCAGATTGTAACGGCCTACTAGTTCTCTCTCTACCTATCCATGTGCAAAACGTAATTGAAGGATGATGACAATGCATCATGCATGATTAATTTATGTATTTTTTACATTGTGTCTAGGAGAATGAGGTGAGAAGTATCTTTCCCATTTATAAAAATAATTTTCATTAGAAGGAATAAAAGAGATGGGTTTAAGAGAAAAATATTCATATATTTGTGATTCACCCTCATCATTACATATATCAGCATATCCTTCATTACAACACTAGTCATTATCTTCACTATAAATGAAATCATTTTCTATAGTTTTAGCTAATGTGCAATTTTGCAATTTTGTCCAATAATTGTTATAATTGTAAGACAATTTTAGAAATTGATCTATGGGATGATAAGGAGGAATTGCCTTTATGGCCATTTTATCACCGAAGAGAATTTTGAAAATTAACATGAAGCAAATAAATGCACAAAGAACTACTAACATTGAATTTTAAAAATTACTTTTGATAACCCAAACATTTTACAATAAATTCAAATTATTTTTCTAAAAATTGTAAGGGAGGAAAATTTGAGGTTTTACAACCTAATTTGGAAATCTAGGGTTTTGAACTAGGGTTTTAATTTTTTTTAAAATTATGCAATAATTTTGAATTTTAAAAATTATTTGAAAATAGGAATATGCACACAAATTAATATAAAAATCAGAATTTTGAAAATTAAATTTTTACACCAGAAACTACATATTTTTATATAATTTTTGACAAGGTAATTAATTTGCAAAAATTACAAAATAGTTTTCTATAATTGGTAAGGAGGCAAGGCTTGTTGTTTGATGACCTAGTTTTGAAATCTAGGGTTTTATAATTTTTGAAAATTATACAATAATTTTAAATTATAAAAATAGTTTTTGAATAGGATAAATGTACAAAAATTAATAAAAAATCAAAATTTAGACAATTAAATTTTTACACAAGATAAGAAGGAAAAACCCTAAGTGTGGCTAGGGTTTTAGGTTTTTTGTTCAAAGTAAGTCAGCTTCACCAAATGTTTTATTGTTTTAGGAAATTAGGTGTTTAATTATTAAGTAATAAATGTCTAGAATATGGGGAGAATTTTGGTTTTATGTAGTTAAATATACGTTTATGCTAATTTGATCAACTTAGCTTACATAAGCAGGAGAAGATAAAGAAGATTAACTTAGCTAGTTTTATGTTGAAACTGATGATTCTAAATCTAGAATTAGAGGAACAAGACTGGGAGAGTCTCTAAATTTTGGATATGGTCTCAATTTTATATTTGGATAAGAGCACTAAAAATAGGAAACTTTGGTGTCTGTCACTATAGTCTTTTCTTGGTGCTATTATCTTGAGGCTAAAAGCTTTTTGGGTTCTATTCGTGTACTCAGTTTAACCCTACATACCAAATTTTAGGTCTTAGAAGTCACTGGAGCTCATTGTAAGTCTATTTAAGTATTCAATACCTATATGAGTCTACATACACAAAATAAATAAATCAAATCAAATCATAAGGGGGGAAAATTAGGTTAAGGGAAGAAAAATCTCACAATCAAGAACCCCTGTTATTTTGCCTGTTGCCTAAATTAACCCTCAAGCTAAGGGTCTCAGATTTGATGTAGTTATCCCTTAGGGGACATGAATAATCAACACACATGATTGATGAAAGAATGAATTTTACCTATGACCTTCCTTGATCAAGTATGCAAATCTATGTGTGATGTAGAAAAGTTGAGATATACTACTGATTGATTTTATTATGTCTAATGTGCTAAAATAGTAAGTGCTAGATATAAAATGCCTTGCATAGTCCTTTATATAAGAATAATTATTTAAAATTTGGGAGCTTTATTTAAATTTGTAAAACATTAGGAGACTTAGGACCAACACACATAAAAGGGGTAAGACTCATCCTATATAAAAATTGATCATTATTACCAAAATTGCACTTGGATAACAACACTGAAAACTAGACAACCTAGGTTTAAGTGCTCTAGTCCTATTTGGGTGATATTATCCAAGGGGTATGGGAACTAGGGGGATGGGTCTGGGTCTAAAATAGGTGCCTAGTCCTAAAAGGGTTAAGTCTAAAATTCTAAAGGTGATCAGGGATAAGAAAAATGATGTCTAGGGAATACAATAAGACCAATATAAGTTGGATAAAAGGACATAGTTAAATGTGAATAAAAGCTCATATTATCTATTTGAAGTCTCCTATGAAAGGACTATGAAAATACATAATATGTGTGTTTTCTTGAATAATATAGGGTGTATACACTTTGAATATTTTTATATGTTCTTCAACAGTAACCACACTATTAGGACTGAAAAAGGCAAATATTTCTCAAGATTTCTAAGGTCAGTCATGTACTTGACTAGGAACATTGATGGAAGATCCACGTAACCAAGATATACCTTGATAAAGATTGAACACAAAATCACCATGAATAGGTGAAGTAGGATGAGATTTGGAAACCCTTCACTTACCTTTATCTACTCTTGCTTTCTTATGAAGTTCTAATGAAAGGAGAGGTAGTCTTGATTAAGAACATGACCTAGTCCTAACTATTTGTAGTTATAGCTTGTAAAATTTGAATCGTGTTCAAAATATGACATGTAAACCTTATATTTTCAAATAATAGTGATTATATTTGCATTTTAAATAATTTTTTACATAAATTCATACAAAATACAACTATCTTTTTACTGAATTAGATCAAATATATGTCTAAACTTGAGAGTATGAGTGATGTCTACACTTCCAAGTTCAAATAAACCTAAATTTGAAAATAATAAATAAATCCTTGAATAAAATTTCTATCACTAACCTAAAACATGATAGATTTACAAATCTTGAACTACCTTTATAATAATTCATCATAAATCTTCAAATAATGGTAGTCTTTAGCTAATAAGCCTAAAGACTGGTTTGAAACCATGAATACCAATCATATTTACACAATTGATATAATAAATGCATAAATATGAAAATATTAAACTAATATTTGAATAAAATTAGAAAAGACACTACAAATTCATGAGCTTTTAGCTAATGCCCTCCTTTTAGCATTAGTGAAACTCACCTGTTGATGCCTGAAAGTGTATCGCAGGGTTTATAGAGTGTTGAGAAACACTCTTCTCATTTTTGTGTTCAAATAATCCATTTAATGATTATATGGTTTTAATATTATTGATATATTTAGTGGAATAACAAAAAAATGATATGACTATTTCACAAAATGATCATAAAACTAGTTGTTGGGAACAGCCATGGTCTGTACTCTCGCTTGTGAAGTATGAAGATAATATAAACTAAGTATAGAGACTTATGATTAAAATTTAAGATATAAATTATAATATAGTATTTATATTTACAATGGAAGCTAAACTAAAGTGAATTGATAAAAAGAATAGGTGAAAGGAAGGGTACGGTAGAAAGAAGGTGTTCTAATTTTCAATCCAAAAATTACGATAGAGCTTAAATTTAATTAAGACATGTACTAAGACAATAGATGACATGAAATTTAAAAGGCACAAATCCTACCATATATCAGGTAAAAGTCTAAGCAAAAGTGAAAAAATTCAAATAAGAAATCAAGTTCACTTTAGAGATTTACTTCCACAAACAAATTGCATTAGCACATCTGTAAAGAAAACATGGAAAATGAAATGAACTTAAAATATTTTATTCAACCTATCTTAATTAAAAATTGAAAATTATACATTCATATGAACATGTCAAGAATCTATAAATAATATTTCAAATCTGGATATCCAAATAGATAATTGAGAGAATAGCCATAATATTAAAGACACAAATAAATATTAAACAATCTTTGTAGAATTCCTTGATTGTATTAATTACTCAAAGTTTACACAAATTTTTTGTTTGAAAACTCCCTCCCCTCATTACAAATTACAATACCCATTTTATATAATACTAAGGAGGTATGTCAGTTAGCCATATCAAATAGTAATTGTACAAGTGTCATGGGCATCTATCCTTTTACAACCTTATATAACTAGACACTTTATAAGTGGACTAACCTATAAGGATTGCACTTTAGAATATGCACATGATATTAAAAAAAAAAAATCTTTTTTAAAAATGATTTACATGTTTAGTTACAAAATAATGTGCTAAAATCAATAATTTTTACTTTGATAAGCACTTATTGTTTTAGTCCTTTTATCTCTACTATAGGATCTTCATTACTTCATTATGTTGTTCATCAATCAGCCTAAGGTTGATGATGGGCTCTATGAAAAGTTCCTTTTCTTGATATTGTAGGACTTTGAGATCCTGATAAACCCTTTCCAAATATTCTTTTATGCTCCTTGCATCTCCAATATTCTCTTCTATAGACATGATCATATCCAATATAATTTTGTTTTCTACCCTTCATTTGCCTTGGCTTTGACTCTTTACCTCCTGCATGAAATAAGTAGCTCTATGTTTGAACTCCTCATCCATGATAAAGCCCATAGAATCAATTAAAGTTGGATACTTTATTAGGCTCCCCAATGTATGCATCATACTATTTTCCAATTGCTTGAGATGCTTAGAAATATCCCCCATTTTCTTGGACCATTTTCTCAAATCCTTGATATTTTCTATTAGTATTGCCATATCCATATTCAAATGAAATAAGATGATTGTCTTAAACCTAGGAATTTGGTCCTTTGTCAAAGTATTGATCAAATCCTTTAATTTGTTTCTTGAATTTTATAATTGGCCAACTTGTCTTGAATTTAAAGTAACTTATTTTTTAACTATGTCCTTCTTGGACTTTACTACCTTTAAGAACCTGAATATATCATACATGGTTATTTCAAACTAGTTGACCATATATCCTAAAAATATATAATAGATTGTTCATATAAGTTATTCCTTTATTAATTTATCCCTTTAATAAAAAATTAAAACTATTATATTTGTGCTTGAGATAATTCAATAAAATATTCCTCAAAAATAGGATCTTCACCAAGCTTTTGTCCTTGCTTTTGAGTCAAACTAGTCAATGACTCTACCTTTTGATATGTCATCTCCTCATCACATTGCATGTCTACTTTCTCAGTCACCCTTTGTAAACCAATAGTCCTTGGGTCAAACCTAATTCCAAATAAGGATTGATTCACTTATGGAATAGGTATCTCTAATTGTAATTGGGCTGGTGACTAGATTGGAGTAGCCAACCTTTTCGCCTCCTCTTATTACAAATAAATAATATATGGTTTCATTTATTTATGCATAGTGATATAAATAGATTTGACCAAGGCCCATGGGTGATAAGTGGGTATGTTTACACTCTTGGTTCATAAATGAATTACTAAGTGATAGTTGGCCTAAATAAAATGTTTTCTTCACTAAAAAAATGACTTCTTTTAGGGGAGGAGTGATGGTTACCTTGGGATTCTTAGCTTTTCAAACAAGGGTAATCTCTACTTTACTCTTTGTAGGGTCAACAAATACTTAGTCTAAAGACTTCCTTTTGTCATCCTTAGTTTCCTCAACACTGATCTTCCCTTCTTCATCTAAATATGTATATGTCATAGATAACATTTTAAATACATCCTCAACATACTCCTGAGGATCTATTGCTATCATTTTAACTTCTTTTTGATGTAATTTATGTTATTATACCTTAGAACATTTTGGAGATGATGAAGTTGAAGCAATCTCACTTGGATTTATTTCCTCTAGCCTCTTCTCTTTAGGATTACATTTTATTTTTATCTCTACTTATGTAATGGTTGATGAAAGTATAGAAGATTCACCACTTATCAAATGATACTACCTGGGGCCTAATTTCAACCTATCATCCACATTTTTATCTATCTAAAGTTTGGAGTCAGGTCTAATGTTGTTATTTTCTAATCTTTTAGTCACTTTAAAGTATGAAGATGCTTTAATGTATATGAAATCAAAGGCACTAGGCTCATGTTAATAAGGAAAATTCAAAATGATTTTGATTCTTAAATGCTCTTTCACCTTCCCATAAGGGTCCCATTTCCTAAGATCATCCATATGTAGGTTTAAAGACAACCTTTGTTTTGATGTAGCCTCAATACTATCCCACTACCTGAAGATAGTATTACCAAATTTGTTAAGGAAGCTATGAAAAAATTAGTTTATTTTAGTTTTTCAAATGACATCTACACCATGGAATAATTGGTAGGCCACCTCTTGCTCTACTAGTTTATTAGGGACATGAACTAGAAAATTGTGAAGGGAATTATGAGCTCCCTCAATCCTTATAATAGTAAAATCTAGGTATAACCATATATCCTCTATTGTTTCAAAATATTTATTGATTAGAGGGATCACTCTCTCCATGGGAATGTTAGTTATGGCCTCCCATAGTGTTGGGTAGACACAATCACATATAAATTGAATGTGTTCCCTATACTTATAGACATAAAACTTAGAATAATATCTAGAAATGATCTGAGTGCCACTTGGAGACCATTATTTTTGATTTTTGATTTTATTATTTGCACATAGGGCATTTAAGAGGTATGACATCATATATAACTCTTTTTTCGTATTATGCTTGATTGCATGAATTTTTATACTCAAAGAGACACTAATTATCTCACCCAAAGCGGAAAATATCACCTTTCCAACCATGAAGTATACCATGGGCATCCATAATGTATATACATATGTTGTGGTTGTACATCCACATAGCTTATTGAACATAGTTATTATCATCCTAATTTAAGGTCTAAAAAGACATGGTTACCAAATTATAATCACATGGCTAGGCTATCCATCAAGTTTTACTCCTTGGACCATGAGTTAATAAAGGCCAAATCAATCTAGGGTTTGGGTAATATATAATAGCACTCAAATATAATAGCATAAATGTATGCCACTTTCTTGTGATTATGTTCATTAATTAACATGACCTTATCTATGCTAATTTACTTAAAAATTGGAGAAAGAATATAAATTAAATAAAGTACCTCTAGTTTTACAACTATGCCATGTAGACCATTCATCTAGATTACTACAATGTTATCATATAGCCTCTTTACTCAGAGATTATTCTTTTCTCACCTGGTGATAGTTGGTTGGTTCTCAATTTTCTAAAATAATTTTGATCAATTATTTTCCCCTATGTTTAAAGTAGTAGCAATGAACTCAGCGTCCTTGAATGTATGAGCTTCTACATCTCTTGTTAGATATAGCTTGACATCTTCTTTTGAAACATGATTATTTGTCAGCATGACTATAATCTTGATTAAATTATTCAATCATAAACAATGATTCAACCTTCTCTCAACTCAATTATAGTGAATTTTAGAGATAATTAGGGAAATCCATACACTTTAGGGATTTTAGAGGCTTATTAAAAGATTTAATGGTGGTAAGCTAGTTCTAATGTGATCTTTAATGCCTTATATTACATTTGGATTACATATTTATACCTTTCATGTGGTGGGTTCCATAAGATATCAAATTTGATGTGTCTCACTTATATGGCATTGCTATGTCATGTTGTTTGTTTATTTAAAAAATGACGATTTATCACTTTTGGAAATGTGTCACAACCTCGTGTAATCTTGAATCTCAATTAATTTGCACTGTTGATCTCTTAAAAGTCTTCCTAGCCTTGACTCTATCATGGGCCATTGATATTCCATCTGAGTTCCTAAAGTGTGCCTCTTAACATCTTCATAGGCTCTCTTTTCACCTCATAAACACACTCCATTGCTTACCACCTTTTTTCCGCATGGTATCCTCTCATTAGATCTAGGCTCTTTGAATGGTTGACCCACTTTGTACTGTTGATTTTGATCTGAAAGATTTAATGTGATTTAATGATTTCCATCTAATTCATTATGGTTGTGACACATGTCACTACCACATTCGATTTGAGCCCTTTGAAAAGTATATCTTCATTCACACCATCAATCTATGGGTAGTACAAACGAATGCATATCCTTGATTCCTTTTTTTTATATCCAAGCTCAAATACAAACCATAGATTTACTTGGTTTCCCTTCAAGATAATGACACTTATCACTCTCATGTATGAATTTAGAATCCTTTGATGCTTTAATACCTTTCTCACTATTGGATTTGATTTTACAAGATTAACACATACCGTTGATTAATTATTTTGACTTATTAACTCCTACTGTGTCCATGGATGATTGATCTTTGCTATGAGCTCCTAAGATGTTGACATTTTGCATCTTTTTGTTTCATCAATACCTACAAATATAAAATTAAAGACATAAGATTTTTATGTATATATATGTATCAAATTATTATAAGACTTTAGACTAATGTTTTAATTGTGTTAATAAACACAATTAAAAATTTAGGATATAATTTAGGCTAAGTTTTAAAATATAAAAACATGTTCCACATAAATTTGATCCTGCAAAAATTTAAATCTAATTCAAAAGGCACTTAGGATAAAATATTTAGACTAAGGTCTTTAAAAAATTTTAGACATAGATTCAATTTATCAACTAAAAATACCAAAGGCTTAGTCAACAAGGGTTAAATTAGCATTTGAAACATGAAACCCTAAACACTATTCATTCAAATGGGACCCCACTAATCTTGCAACATGGAAACCAAAATCAAACACTAAAAATATTAGATGAAGTCAAATGAATATTAAATTATAACATGCCAAATGTAAGCTAGAGTAAAACATGATGCCCAATTAATGCAATTTGATCAAATTGAGTGTTCAATCTATAGCATAAATTTGTAGAATTTGAATAAGGGTCCTTATTTTTTCAAAAATGGGGTTGTGTTGACATCAACACTGCCCAGTAAATGGTTTTAAATTTGAGGTGTAACCCATTTTTCCATCCATTACATCACCATGACCATTAAATGGATCCATAAATAATGCAATTAAACTAATAGGTATAAGAACCTATAATTACCATGTTGTATTACTTTAAACCTAATATCTCTCAATAATATTAGCATATATTATTTCAAGTTCCAAAATGGTTGTAAAATGGACATAGATTTTTTTACCAAATATTAAAGCTCTAAATAAAGTGTATTAATGATAGAATAGATCTTAAAGTTAATCCCATGCTCCAAACCTATAACAAGTTATCAAAATATTTTTATGGTGAATATACAAATCCTCTAAGAAATTTTTGTAACACACCAAATCCTTTTTTTATGTGGAAAATAAATAGACTATTTAGCGATTCTACTGAATGATTTAAATCTCTATAAAATACTATAGAAATTTAATAATTCCTCATAAATATTTACACTACTATCATAACATTGTTTGACTTGTTTTGTTCTTAAGGGTGAAATCTTTCTTCTTGCGTGTTTTTTACTTTGCTTTGGTCTGCTGCATTGTGGACGGAACCCGGGTTGGATCTCTAGCCTGAGTTGGATAGCCATCCAGATCTGGTAAGTGAAGAATTTGTGTTAGTATGGGGGAAACTCTATTTCCTCAGTGGTTGGTGTTTGAGCCACGGTGCCCTGTAATGGGATTAATGGAAAAACCTAAAGCTGTGGAGGAGCCTTGCTCATTAACTGATGGGCAAGGCGGTTTTGCCTCTACCGTTTTGGCAAGGGTTTCATGTTGTTTGCCTAGTTTTGTTTAGGTTCCAAGTCCTTGTAAAACCTGGGGAGTTTCAACTGGCTTATCTTGTTGGTTTCAGGTCACTGCAAAACCTAGTTTAGTCACTGTCTTTTAGTGTTTTGCCTCCTTTGGCAGTTTGTAATGTTTATCTTTCTTGATCTGTACAGGGTTTTGGGGCCCCTTCAAAACCTATTTTTACCTTAATCTAAAACATTGTTTGAATTGTATTTATTTCACTTAATGATATGGTTTAGTTATGAACTCTATGAGACATATTTGTTTTGATTACTAATGTGATACAATTCTGTGATCTATGTTTAATCCATTATTATTATTATTATTATTATTATTATTATTATTGAGACAATTATTTCATATAATTTTCATTACAACATTGGATATTTATGCTTAATGAATTACTAATTTATTATTCAATTCAGTTGTGTTATTTAAATGATGTCATTACATGTATTGATTTTATATGTCCAGATACTACCAATGGTCTATTCTTTGATTTCAGGGATAGGTACCTGAGTTAGGTTGTATTAGAACTTGAGTAGTGGATAAATATGGAGGAATAAAATGAATGAAATCGAAATAATAAATTTTATTAGAAAACTAAGCTTTGATAGTATTGTCTTTTGAATCATTTTATTTACTTGGTTTATATTTATGAGTGCTTATCATTTTGAGTTTGATTTAATTAATTATTGATTGATATTCTATTTTGAATTATGTTCAATCATTACTTTACTTAGTTAATTTTAAAATTTGGCCTGTTAGCTTTGTTAAATTGAGTTAGTCTTGAAACTATGCTATTTGTTATTGACTCCATCATTTAGACATTCTTGATCTTTGTGTTTTTCATCTAGATTTAATGACTTATCTTATTCCTATTTGGATTTGATGAATAACATCAACCACTATTATGGTTGAAGGCATTAAAAATGTGTGTGATTTAGTCCTTATCTTAATTTTTATTTGTATTAATGGACATCATTATGGTTTTGATTTAGTTTGGAATTCATTACTTATGAAGACCAAATGTTGGATTGGCTTTGTGTTAAGTTTTGTTTGAGGCCATGACCCACCATGGGCATGACATTTTTTTTTTGTTTTTATTACCTTTTGACTTTAGTGCATGGCATTGGCTTTCCACATGAGACACATTGGGTTCGAAAGTCTTCCAAACCATTTTAGGGATCTCCTTGGTCATTTCAATTGGTTGTTTTTGGGAGCCATACACTTTGGGGAGACTCTAATGGATTTCATGCATGTTGGATAAGGAAAGTAGAGAAGACATTAAGAAGCATGATTTTCCTTCAGAGCTAAAACTATAGTTCAGTTTGCCTTATCAACCATGCAATAATTTTTTTAGAGTCATCTAGTGGTTTGATTTGGATAAAATGGGTCGATTAGTTTTGTTTGATGCATGTAGATTTATTCATACATTGACATTATTTTTTTCATGGAAATTTGGAATCTCATGAGAAATAAAAGAATCTCTCTTATATATCCCATCGTAGGACTCTGAGTAAGTAATGTATTAAGTTTATGGGTTGTGTTTAGTCTAGTTTTATTGGTATGAATTGGTTTTTTGCATGTGTGTCTACACACACATAGCCATTTATTTAGTTTGGCTTGAAAATATCATTTGTGCTAGTTATAAATAAATAATAGAACCCTATAAGGTTTGAATGGTTTTGGTTTTTTATTTTATGTTCATTGAGAATGATGGTAACCATTACGGATTAACCATGGCATTTTGTTGGTATGTGATAGGAACATGTATTTTGATACCCATTTTATTATTATTAGGGTTCATTATTATTTAATCTGTGCCATTTTTTGAAGGTCATGACTATGCATTTTTTTTATTGGTTTTAATATGGTAACTCATTATGTTTATTTGAATCCCTAGTTATGTTCATTTAGGTTTTTAAGAATGTCATGATATTTTTATAAACCCTATTGTGTATTATGAAACTGTGACCATGATTGGAGGCAATGACATTTTTCAAGTCTCTAGGTGTTTTTAAATGTTCATTAGAGTTTGGTAAAATAATATTTTATTATTATTTGTTTGTCATGACTTTTATAGACATATTTATAGTTTATGATTTTATCATTGAGGGTTGACTTAGGTTTAATAAATCATGTCTTGATCATTTGATTGATTTTGGTCATGATGTTGATAATCTTGTTTGATAATTTGGTTTTATCCATCATGATGAGTTAACTCGTATTGGGAAGTTTGATCAGTTGAATTATTTTATCATTATGATTATTATATCATTGCAATTGGTTACTGATATTGAATATTTTTTCATTTTTATTAAAGTCTATTTCGATCAACTTTGACCCATAACTTTACGTTGTGTGTTAATTTGTCATATTTGAAGGGCTAAAGTTGTTTATCTTTGTACTATGAGTTCCTATTCTATCCCATTAGTATTTATTAGATTATTATTTAATGATGATTGAAATATAATGGCATAATTTGTATTTATGAATCATATGATATTAATTGAATAAAATATGACTTGTAAATTTATAAGCTTAGTGGAATGAATGATAGTCATAATTATGTCCCAAGTTAATGGATGTTGGTGAGATGGAATATGATTGAGTTGGTTTTTTATTTATTTTACTCTATTGTTTATTCAAGTCAAGATGAGTGTGTTTCAAATGTATTTTCTCCACCATTTATCTGCTGCCCTAATTTGCATCCAACTAATGGTTAGGGTGGTTTATGGCCTCTTATGGTTGGGCTCATTGGAATTAGTAAGGTGGGTTTTTATCCATTAGAATACGTGTGGAATTTTTGTGATAAACGTATTTTACATGATTGAGTTTCAATAGTTGATTGTAAAGGAGTTAAATAATTTTATGTAATTAACTTAATTCATTATATCAATGCTATTAGTTATATGATTTGAGTGAATGTTATGTTTACCTTACATATTTAGATAGGGTATATAATTTGGCCTATGATCATGATTAGAGATTGATCTTTAGAATATCAAATTATACTTTATATTATTTTTTTATTAAGTAATTATAAAATTTCATTGTGGCATTTGATATTGTGAAATTTATCTACATGATTTAAATTGATAATTGCAATAAATTTTTCTTATTACTGGAGTGGGTAGATTAAAAATGGAATTTCTAAGCTTTATGCTTAAATTTGAAATGTGGATACATTTTCCTTACATAGTTTCACTAATTTCACTAGTTTACTTAGTCATTTTATAATGTGAATATGTGTTCATAATGTTGTTCAAGTATACATGACTATCCAACACTATTAGTTTATTATCTCAAGTTCATGATATTGAGCTAGAGAGATAATTGAAATTGTAATTAGTTTTTTTTTTGAAACATAGTTATAAGATTTACTTGTGAGATTCTATGTGAGCATTATGTTAATAATGTGTAGAAGAAATTGGAAAGTGATACTTGTGTGTTTAATAAATATTGGATATATGTCATGAAAAATTAGGAGGCCAAGATTAATCTGAGTAACTCCTAATGGATTGATCATTATGATTAATGGAATTGAATAATGTTATCATTAAATCAAGGCAAATTGTGTCAATTATTATTGTATATCATTGTATTGTGACATGTAATCTTTAGGTCTATATAAAGACTTTAAAATTACCTTAAACTAACCAAGTATCCATTGAGGAGATGGACTAATTACTAATATTGTGTTAAAAACTTGCAAAGTAGAAATTTAAGTCCAAAAATATTTTAAATATTATTATAAATGTAATCTTTTGCAATTATGAGTTGGTGTCTTAAATGGAATACAACGAGCATAAGTTTTAGATTAAGTTATGAATAGATGTAATTGCTATGAAAATATATGTTAAGGATTAAGCTAAAAGAATTTTAAAAGTGATCAGGGTTAAATTTCTTTTAAAGGTTATTATAAGTAAATCCTTCTAATTAAAAACTATTATATCACTATTGAAGTGATATGACTATTTTGAACATCCTTGTATATTCACTTGGAACTTAAGATATAATTAATGATATTCTAATATTATACATATGATGAATATAACTTCATAAATAAGTTGTATATAGCTAATTCATTAATTTTTTAAAAATCAAATGGTTATTTCAACCTAGGCATGTTGTAATAGAGGATCATCTACTTCATATTTAAAATTGATCATTGGAGTAATAAAAATTTCATCTATATAATTATAATTAAAAAT